>LPNX011171604.1:3353-67908 GCA_001517045.1 Pseudotsuga menziesii
TCCATCTTCATGGAATTACCCACCTATTAATAACTCTATCTCCTATTAATAATTCTATCTTTGCCTCTGCCAAATTGAATGAATTAATCAATCAATCACCACTTCCAACTAATTCCAATCAATGAATCGACCACCATAACATCCCATACAAAATTTATTGAGACTCAACTCCTATCGTTCTAATTCATATTGATTGATTCCACAGCTTGACCAACTGAATTTATCCTCCACCAACTCAATTGGATCGTCAATGATTTCTCCACATCGATCCATGGAGATTATTATATTAAAATTTGCATCCATCACTTCATAATATGGTCCAGAATTATCTCTCACGATTACCAACAGCAATAACGCTAAGCAAAAGTGTAGCTTAAAGGTATGCCTCATTCTCAGTGGGTCCCTTCCTATCAGTTATTTATTTCGAGAAAGAAATTTCGCTGGCTCATTTAATTCTTTTTTGTCAAATTTTTGGGATTCTTCAGTTCGGTCACAAGGGATAAATCAGCATTTCGTTAGTCCATTCCAGGAAGTCCCTTTTGAAGTTGATTTAGAAAAATTACATCATTTGATTGCTTATTTAAACTGTTTTGTTTGATCTTAAAGTGTTTACGATAGACATTGAGAAAGCAAAGAAGCCAACCAATTACGATCGACATTGAGAAAGCAAAGAAGCCAACCAATTGGAGCCCATTGCAATGCAGACAGCCAATTCAATTTCCAATGATATTATATAACAAAAAAACTATTTTTAACTCAAAATTACATTTGCATGCTTGCATAATTTGTGTATTTTTATTTTGTGTTAATTGATTTTTATAATTTTACTAATCCTAAAAAGAAAAGATAATAACCAATAAAGAATTCAAAAATAAATATATTTACACCTGGGGCTAAGAACTCTATCAAATCTTGTGAAAGCCAGAATATAAATACCTATATTGTGCATCTAGACGTTGCTCCCCAGATCTAATTACGCTAGCTCTATTGTGTTACAAATCGGTTTAAAGCACGTATTATCTATGTTTTTTTGGCCACGAATAAAGAGAATATGGTGCAATAATCATAGTTCGTACTAGTTGATGCTGGAGATCTCTTAATGTTTGTTTATTTTATTTAGAAGAGATATATAATGAAAACTTTTAATAACAAAAAGAATGATGATGAATTAATGAACTAACTATTAAACAAAACAACTAATTACATTCTATGAATACTAAGAAGCGTTATTCAAATTAATAATATTTTTGAAAAACAATTTTATGTATTTTTTATACTTAAATTATCATATAAAAATAAGTACTTCGTTACCCACATAAACTAAAATATTTAACCAAAAAAATGGTAAATGGTCAAATAGTAAACCAAAATAAATCTAAAATAAATAAATAAAGTTTTCATAAGCAAGATAATTGGATTTTGGGACCCAAAGAAACTAAGGGAGACCAGCAAAATCGTCTTCAAACAAAATGTGTTATAACACTGGTTCAAACCAGGTTTCAAGCTTAAAAACATGAGAGCGTTTACATGACCAATAAGCAAACAAAAAGAAGAGGACCACACAATCTACCTAAATTAAAACAAACTATTCAATGTTCATGCCTGCAAATGTTTTTGACAATTGAGAATTAGAAAGAAAAAATTACTCACATTTTGCTTAAAGTTGCATCTGTGGGAGACCTTCAGCCACAAGAATGCCATGGCATCTATTGTCCCTGAGATCATTTATACTAAAGTACAAAATACCAGTAATCTCAATTCCAAAACTTAAGAATAATATCATGAGTAGTTCTCTCAATTTGAGACTTCTCCATTGAGTTAGATAGTAGTGGAACAGATAAAACCAAAAATTTGAATATTGCAATAGAATGGATCATAATTATGCTTGGAGGGAAGAATGCTGAGTCATAAAGAAAGGTGATCCTAATTATCTCAGACTCCAGTTAAATGGCCTTTAAATTTATGTATCAGATGCAGACAGACAGAGAGGAAGAAGAAGAGATGAGTTTCTAAGGTGAGTGACTTTTCTTGAGCGACGGAATAAGATACCTTAAAGAAAGATGGATGCACATAATGGCCTTGCTCTCATAATATTGCAACTAACAGGTCGTTGAATGTAGCAAGATTTTGTGGAGAACCTCCTGCAATAAACAATGAGAATGCAAAAATATTGGAGCACAAAAGATATTTTATTGATCGTGGGCCACTTCGAGGGGGAAACCTCCTTTAAGAAGCTCAATACAAAATAACTCTTCGATGCTTTCAATAGCCTCAACACATACTTATATACTAAGTCTAATATAAACAACTATTACTCCACATGAATGTGGGATAATGAAACCTATTAACTAGATGACTAAACAACTATTACTTACTCCCCATGAATGTGGGATAATACATCATACTAATTGGACGGCTTATAAAGCATATGCGTCCGACAAAATATACCAACAAAATAAAGAGGGGGGTTGACACGGGTTCTTAACATCCCCTCCCTCTTAGAAAAATATTTGTCCTCAAAGCTTTAGATGTGGAAACAACTGTTGAATCTAAAGGAGGGGTTCCCATGTAGCATCCTCTAGTTGCAAGTTGGGCCATTGAATTGAAGACCTTTGTGATGGATCAAGAGAGAAGCTGACAAGTACGCTTATTGAGGATGGCCTTCGACTTCGAAATGATGGATCCTTCAGTAATCCATTCTGGTAAAACAATTTGTGCGCTGATGTTGGCGCCAATCACTTGCTGAATGCAAGAAGGAGGAAGTGCCAAGTTATAAGCAACATACCCAATCTTTTGAAGAACTAGATATAGGCCAGAGATCTTTGGAGCAAGTGTTTGATGCCCTTTGTCTTTCATGGAGGATTGCTTGTAATGCTGCAGACGAAGAAAAACCATATCACCAACTTGAAAAGTGCGCTCAGAACGATGTTGATCAGCCTGTTGTTTCATGCGGGCTCTTGTCAGGTGAAGATTGTCCTGCAGGAGGTGAAGAATCTGATGTCGGTTTCGAAGAACCATGTCAATTGCCTGAACTGGTGAACTGCTGGGGGTGGATGGGAGGATTACTGGAGGTGAGGGACCATAGACTACTTCATATGGAGTCATTTTAGATGTAGTATGGTAGGAATTATTGTACCACCATTCAATGACAGGGGGCCACTGTTCCCACTGATGTTGTTCTTCAGAGATGAAACAACGAAGATAAGTTTCCCAATATTTGTTGATGACTGTAGTCGGACCCTCTATTGGTGGGTGATAAACTGAACTCATATGCAGTTTGGTGTCAAGGAGGTGAAAATGACTTGTGAAAGTTGTGTTGCGGTCTGAGACAATGGAATAAGGGATTCCATGAAGAAGGAATATCTGGGTCATGAAAATTTGTGCGATTTAGGAGGTGATATATGGATGGAGTGTAGTTTCACCCTTGTGGTGCTGACAAGGAACACATTTGGCAACCATATGTTGAATTCCGGGTTGCACCCCCTTCCAAAATAAGTTACGGCACGCCAGCTGATATGTTTTGATGAACCCAGAGTGCACTACCGATGGAGAAGCATGGAGTTCATAAAAGACCGCATGTTTAAGGTCTGTGCTCTGGGGAAGCACCAGACGACCCTTGTATCTCAGAGAAAATCCATCCTAAGAGGAATACGGTACCACAGAAGGGTTACTGGCCAACTGTTGGATGACTTCAGATACTGAAGATTCATTGACATAGCCGTGATGAAGAGAGTGTAACCAAGTTGGAAGAGGCATAGAAATAACTGAAAGAGAAACATGGGCATCAAATGTGTGTAAAAGAGCAGCCACCGCAAGATTGTCCCGAGCCTTATTATATTCATAATCCCTGAGTTTAAGAACCCATTGTTGTTGTGTTGGGGATGAGACCCATTGTTCCAGGAAATATTTCAAACTCTGGTGATCAATCTTGATGCCGAAAGGATTCTCTAAGAGGGATGGCCACCTCTTCTGTACTGTGTGCAAAATAGTCATAATTTCCTTCTCATATGTAGAGGTGGATAAATTATTTCCAAAAGTGCATTTGTCGGTGAAGGCAATGGGATGTTCATCTTGAAAGAGGACAACCCAAATTCCATTGTCATAAGCATCATGCTCAAGAGTGAAGAGCTTGGAAAAATAAGGCATCTGAAAGGTGCATCGGAATGAAAGATCCAAGGGAGTAGTTGAGACTGCTGAAGGTTGCATCTGAATGAAATGGAGCTAAGTGGTGACACCATGTGAACTTTTCTTAAGAAGATTTTCCATGCAATGCGAACTGATGAGGCTGAGAGACCCTAGTTGTAAGCCCCGCAATATGTGTTTGGTACCATTGATTGAAAACTGCATCCAAAGTTCAGCAAAATCCCATCAAATGGGTCCAAGTGTGCGTAACCATTGAGCGCCCAAAACCACGTCACATCCGCCTAAGGGTAAGGCAAACATGTTAGAGCGCAAGTTATAATCCCCCATAGATATGTGCACATTACAACACTTCCCTTTGCAAGGTAAGGTGCCACCATTGGCAATCATGATTTCAAGCTGGAGCAAGGATGGATGAAACAATCAGCCTGTTTGGCGATCCTCAGGTCAATGAAGTTGTGAGTGCTACCAAAATCAATGAGTATTGTAAGAGGGAGTTTTTTGAAGAACCCTCCGACCCGCATAGTTTGTGGGGTGGTGACTCCGGCTAAGGCATGGAGAGATATCTTTGGTTGGTCCTCTGGAGCAGGAAGTTGTTGAATGTCACCATCATCATCTATGGGATCCTAAGCATCATAAAAAATTTCAGGTGCTGGTGGAGAATCCACATCCAATAGATAGAGCTTTTGCTCAACACATCTATGTCCCTGAGTGAATTTCTCATCACAATTATAACAAAGCCCTTTTTCGCGACGTTCCTGCATCTTTGCTTCAGAAAAATGCTTGATAGGAGTGGTTCTAAGAGCTGGCAGATTTTGGGTTCTTTGAGGAACCATAGGTCTGAATGGAACAAGAGTGGATTTGGAGCATTGTTGAGCCTGGATCTTGTCCTCTGCTAGCTTATCCAACCCGAGGGCTTCCATCATTGTGCGGGGACAGAACATTTTAACCTCATAGCGTATTGCATCCTTCAGACCACTGATAAAACAACTAAGGTAGAATGCATCAGGAAATCCCTCGGTGTGATTGGTGAGTTTCTCAAATTTTGTTTGATACTCCTGCACAGTGCCAGTTTGGCGAAGTTTGGTGATTGCTCCTGTGAAGTCATCAAAAGCACTAGGACCAAATCGCTGCAAGAGGAGTTGGGAAAATTCTGTCCAGTTTGGCTCGGCATGAGCCTTGATGTACCAACGGAACCATTGAAGTGCTTCATGTTCCAAATGAAAGGATGCAAGGGAGACTTTATTGAAATCAAAAGTGTTATGTAGACTGAAATATTGTTCTGCCCTATAAATCCATCTAGTTGGATCATCACCATTGAAGTGAGGAAAATCCAGCTTCGGCCCGCGGTAGTGGCTAAACACTGAGAACCTAGTGTCTATAGAAGACTCAGGTTGGCAACGGTTATCCATGGGTGAATGCTGACGATTGAGGCCGAGAAATTTTTGATCTAGATCCTCAAGTTTGGACTTGATGGCGGCAAGTTCTTCTTCCATTTGTTTATTTGCTCCGGCGTGGGTAACAACCATAAGCAGGTTTATTTTTTATTTTTTATAAGGTAATGAGTAGAAAAACGAAAATGGATAGGGTTTTAGAAAAGAAGATTTTTTATTTGGGAAAAAATTGCGGGGGGTAATTGGGGTTTTACGGGGTTTTGGACACTTTTTTAGGGACAAGAAGTAGAAAATGTGAATTTCAGAGGTGGGATGAAGGAATTGGAAAATTTGTCAGAGAGGGACAAGGAAGCAGAATTGGAAAACAAACACTGTGGAAAAATTTGAAGGCGATTGGGTGAGAATCAAAGAAGTTATGACAAACTTTAAAAATTGACAAATATGGAATTTCAACCTTGAGGAAGTGAAATTGGGAATAGGGTCCTCAATGAAGGAATATGCTAAATGGTATTACGGGGGTGACAGTGAAATTTCAAGGGAAACGGAGCTAAATCAAGGAAGATATGGCTGAACAACATTTTTTTTTTTTTTGAAGAACTGATTTGTGGTCTATGACGGTGCTAGAAGCTGCGTTTTATCAACAGGAAATGGAGTAAATGATCTGTGACAATTCTGAAATTTTGCATGTTATCAACTGTAAGGAGAGATGGACCCCATGTATAATCGGCTTTCTATTGGTTCAAAGTTAGTCACTCGGCCACCAAGGTTGTCTCAGGATTGACTATTGGGGCAGTACCCCTCACTTCACGGCGCAGGTAAAACTGCTAACCGCTTGGCCAAAAATGACAGCTCTTTGGTTTTCCTCACGGATGGGAATCTAGTCAATCTGGTGGGGGTCATTGCCCTTTTCGTTTGGCAGGTCCTCTCAATGGCCAGCTACTTCGGGGTTCCTGTGGTACTCCTCACAATGAGTTTTAGGGCTATGCCCAAGTACTTCCCACAGTTAAGCGTATAGGGTGTATTTCTTGATCCGAATGAAAAATACTACTGCAAGAAGAAGAACTACTGCAATAATCACAGTGCCAGAAAAAAAGTGGCAGAAATTCCACCCAATGCTCAAAAACCCGTAATTAGAGCTAGGGTTTTGAGATGAAAACTTTTAAAATGAGCAGAACCCGATCTAGATTGCTCAGAATCGCTATTATAGCCTATTTCCAGAACTGGAACAACCACTTTGATTCTACCCATGCATTCAGAATAGAAATCTGAGCACTCGGTCAAAGATTTTCGCGGCCGTCACCGAAATTATGAAAAATTGCTGATTTTAAATCCACGATATCTCCACTTTTAGGACTCCAAATGAGATGATTTTTTTTTGAAACTGCGTATTTTTGAAAGAGGAATTCATATATGCAACTTGTTTCTTCTGAATATGTGCAGAAAGTTTCAGAAAGTGATCTAAAAGTCGCCGCCCAATTTTGACCTTTTTTTTTTTAAAGAATTTTTTTTTTTCCCACTTGTGCCAAGAAAAGTGCTCTGATACTAGATGCGGAGAACCTCCTGCAATAAACAATGAGAATGCAAAAATATTGGAGCACAAAAGATATTTCATTGATCGCGGGCTACTTCGAGGGGGCAACCTCCTTTGAGCAAGCTCAATACAAAATAACTCTTCGGTGCTTTCAATAGCCTCAACACATACTTAAATACTAAGTCTAATCTAAACAACTATTACTCCACATGAATGTGGGATAATGAAACCTATTAATTGGACGACTTAACAACTATTACTTACTCCCCATGAATGTGGGATAATACATCATACTAATTGGACGGCTTACAAAGCACATGCGTCCGACAAAATATACCAACAAAATAAAAAGGGGGGTTGATACGGGTTCTTAACAGATTTCCTTGCCCCCCCTAGCTCAGGAAGAATTGAACTGGAGCGATGCAAAATTATTCTTTATATAGGCCTCTTACTAATTTGCATCACCGTGATGGTGGCAAGTGCATGGCTGTGTAGGTGTCATTATTGCATCACCCAGGAGGTGGAAAGTGCATGGTTGTGCATGTGTGTGACTCAATACATGGTTATAGAGGTGTGAAACTGTAGGATAATGTAGGTGTCCTTAATTCAGAGTAGGTGTCAGAGACCCTGGACTGCAGTGCAGATGGCAGAGATGGCAGATAGTCTGGCTAATTCTGAGCAAGTCAGTTTGCAAAATACACTATTTTGTATTAATCAAACCAACCACCACTGCCATTGTGAATACCATTAACTCAAACTAAGCATTTTCGATTGCCACTGCTTACGTTATCACATCGCCGGGTCTTGGGGCACAAAGACCCAAGCAAACATCACCTGCAAAAGACCAATAGAAATTAAGTTAAATCAATATTTAAATAATTCAAAAAATAAAAATTAATCAAACTATATTAAAAACATTTGAAAACTAAAAAAATTAAATATGCCTCTAGAATTAATTGACCTAACCGATTCATATATATTCCTTGTTGGAAACATAATAAATATGCCATTTCCCTTACCCTTATATATTAAAAATAACTTTAGGAACTCTTTTAACTATTTACAATTCAAATTTATTTGTAAGCACAAACCAACTTCGAAAAAATATGTAATTTTTGTTTATTAAAAAAACACTTTACTATTTTCTACATTATCAATTCAATTTTAAAAGTTTATATCTCGAGTGGTAATAGTGGATATGAATACATTTCTTCCATGTTTGATTTTACAAAAAACATATATCTTACTAGATACAAATTAGAATAATAATATTGATGAAATGGAGAAAGAACTATTCCTTGTTGTCGATGGTTTGATTACCATTTTCAATGATTATTTAGGCATGGTTGTTGAACATATATCATTTCTAACTCCACCTTCCAGCAAAATATGGGGACTTGGTTCTTTCTTTTGGAGTAATTTGCGTGGTTTTTGTTAACTGCAAATATTTATTGATTGTTTAGAAGTAACTCGGTAGTAAAATGACATCATAATAAACACTTAATTTTAAAGCAGTGTATAAATATGGGTTAGGATTTTGTGATTTTGGATGAACAATATAAGTATTTGATGGGCATTTACTAAGAGCACTTTGGAGGAGGGGAAACATCCAATTATGTTTGGAGGAGCATAGGGTATAGGGATAGATGTTGAATACTATGCCTATTTATGGTTTTTAACATCCAAGCTTATGTTGAATATTATGCTTGTTTGTGGTGTTTAGAATTACCTTGGTAGCAAAATGATTTTTTTCTAACAACTTATATTTAAAGTAGTATGCAAACATGGATTAACATTTTGTGATTTTGGATGAATGATATAAATTTTGATGGACATTTACTAAGACCTCTTTAGAGGAGGGAAAACTTCCTATTATGCTTTGAGGAGCATAGGGTATCAAAGATAGATGTTGAATACTATGTCAATTTGTGGTGTTCACGCTTGAATCCATATAAATATCTTAACATCCATCCTTTAAGGAATTTGTTTGCTTGTGCTTTTTAGTGGTTATTTGGCTATTTTTCGATCTCTTATGCATAATTTTTTTGTTGTTTTCATGTAACTTTATTTTTGCTATTTTTTTTGTTTGTTTGTGATACATTTGAATCCAATGAGGTTTTAGATTTGAGACAACTTGCATATGATATATACTATGAAATTTTATTTCTTAGTATGCAACAATTCCCTAAAATATATGATTTGCAAGTTATGTGTAATGCTCTATTGCTAGTAAAATTTTAAATGGCATGTATATTGATTTTTATTATAGATGCATTTGTTTTATTTGGTTTTTCCATTTTCTATGCAGTTTGTTGTCAATTACATTTTGTAGTTTTCATGGAAAT
Organism: Pseudotsuga menziesii; assembly: GCA_001517045.1. Taxonomy (NCBI): domain Eukaryota; kingdom Viridiplantae; phylum Streptophyta; class Pinopsida; order Pinales; family Pinaceae; genus Pseudotsuga; species Pseudotsuga menziesii. Next base: position 12,764 of record LPNX011171604.1, read on the forward strand.
ATTCGAAGAATTTGCATCGTTGTTCATCGTTGCATATTATGCTATGTACGATTACCTTAAGCTTAAGCTTAAAAGTATAAATCGAAGTTCTTAAACGAATTGTTTTTTCACTTTGAATCAAATCTACTCTGCTTTAACCATTTTTTCCAACGGATTTTTGTTGCACATTTTAAGCAATTGCTAGTTAATAATAAATTCTCTTAAAATACTTAAAATAAATAAATTGGAAAATAATAAGGCAAACCCATATTTATTCATGAAAAATGGTATAATGAATGGTATATGGAGTAATGGAATATGGACGCATAAGGGGAATAGTGAAAGGAAAATAGGATGAAAATGTGACATTTGGGTGACCCAACAATGAGCTTACCTTGCTATGGAGAATTGAAGTGGTGGAGGCCCAGGTGGAGGAACTTGGTTTCTCGGTTCCAACGAGTTGTCGACAGAGGTTGTCACATTGTATCTCAATTTTTACATTAGTAGAATTATCCATTTCTCGTCCAAATTTCATGTGCAAATGTTTATATTTATAATCATGGGTATATTTGTTTTATACATGTCTAAATATATCATTCTAGTTTGAATGCTAACATTTAATATATTTTATATGCTTAGATATATATTTGTTGTTGAGGACTAATTGTAGGGAACAAACATTTGATCGTGAGATCAACAATGGTCTTCTTTGAACAACCAGTTGAGATAAGGAATCTACCGCTTGGTTGTTATCCTCTTTACTTTATGTATCATATTTGAGAATGGATTTGATTTCTGATGCCATCTTGTCTATTGTGGTCCACCCCAATCCATAGGAATATTTTCTCCATAACAAAATTAGTGACTCCACTGGGGACGTCTCCCCTTTGTTAGGGTTTTTGGGTGCAATTTTGCTTAAATTCCTCTCTTTTTCTTACGTTTTCATGTCACATTTAGTAGTATAGTCATCTATTGACAGTCTCTTGGAGTGATTTGGCTTAAGCTTTATTTTTTATCCCCTTTTCTTTGTATACACAGGTGACAGTTTGACAGTCAAGTATATGCGTGGGTTGTCCTTTGGTAGGTCTTGTACATACTTTATTATTCATTGGACAGTTGAATACACCTCAATTTTTTGTTGATATATTGATTTGAGGTATTGTTGGGGGGGTTGCGAGTGTTGCTGAGTCTTCTAGGGTCCTTATGTTGTATGTTGGATGCTTCTTTTGTGATTGGAAACCTCTTTTTTATTAGTTTTTTTAGAGAAGTTGTTCTTATCATTTTCTCCCTTTTTGTCTTGCTTTTAATGCATGGACCATTGAGTATTGGTGTCTTGTTGGCCTTGTGTTTTTATACTTGCTGCAGGGGATGAGAGTTTAGTGGTTCCATATTGGATTTTCAGTCATTTATTTTGAAAATACAAATAATTTTGCATTATTGCATGTTCATGTCCATTTTTCATTTGCATTAAAAGAAGCACTTGCATTGGTTTTACTTGGAATGGAAATAGTCTAGGATTCATATAGGATAGATTTTGTTTGCATTTGAAGAGAAAGGAAATTATTTTTAAGCACTTCATTTAGTGGCATACCATATTTTCATTTCGAAAACAAGTACTTGGCATATTTTCAAGTGTCCATATTTACTTTCCTTATCGAGTCATAACATCACTAGTTTCATGGCCATATCCCTTGCGTAAGCACAACTCATTAAAATGAACACTTAATTTAAAATTGATTAGAAGGATTTTATTTCATATGGTGCATCAACAAGCTTAGGTTTTAGAGTCTTGGAATAGGATTATGCGAGTAAACTTCTCCAAGACTATAAAACACAAACAATTAGTTGTCTGACGAGGGAGAGGAGAAATACTTGCTATTATTGGTGTTTTCAGGAAGATCCCCTTACACAGGATTTAATCACGAGGAAACACGAACATTGATGGTGGGGATATCCCTCCATTACCTTCAATGAGCGCCAGATATATTTCCAAGATCTTATTTGTATCTGGGGGATTTTGAGCTACCTTTGGTGCTTCTTAGCTCTAGTCTTAGTTACCCTACCCATACGATGGATCCTACCTGTGACTGTCTGCTTGAGCATCGGTTATATTGAGGTGACCTTAGTTAATTTTCCTAGGTACCACAGGGGGTACTTTATTGAGGTTATTTTATGGGTGTCTTGTCCAGGTAGGGGTCGAACGACACAATCGATTTATGCGTTGAAGCTAAGGGTCACTATAATTGATCACACACATTCACTTGTAGGGTATGGGAGTCTCAAGCCTCTCCTAGGCAAGACATACTTGTTGAATTCAGTATCTCATTGATCCTGATTCCATTCTTGTGTGCATTTATCCTAGCTTATTTAGGGGTGTTCTTTGTGTTCACCAGTTGGCCATAGGGATCGTGGTTACTTGAGTCTCTTTGTTTGTGGATTCATTGTGGATCTAGATCCAGTGCTTCACCATTCTCATTGTTTAGAAGGTTTATTTCCTTTTGACCCTTCACATCCTATTTATAAGAGGGCTAGCCATTATAGGCGACATCTTTCCCATCGAGGCCTCCATAGGATTTTTATGATGAGTACTACTTTCGAGACTCCAAAGTTCCCTCCATCCCCATCATCTGCATTGGAAGAAGGAGTCCATGGGAATCCTTCTTTGTCTACTTTGTGGGTCCTTGGGACTCAAAATTACATTGAACCTCACATGGTTGGTCCTTCCCATCCCGTAGGAACAAATCCTTTTGAGTTCACATTGTCTTCAGACTATTTCCCAAAATTTTCCTCAGAAGGGTCAAGTACTAAGGCTCATTTTGTTCCCTCTACTTTGAATCCTTTCACTTTTGGCATGCCAAATGCTTTAGTGAGTATTTCATCATCTATCCATGTTCTTAGTACTGACCCTAGTATTGGAATGGGGGGGAACATCACCCCCTTTAACTGCATAACAGTTCGGAGGTGGTCATATTCCTTCTTCTACTCCATTTCTTAGGGGGTGGCCACTCCCTTTGTCATTTCTTCACACTAGTGTTAATCTCAACATGGGTGTTGGTGGAAATGTGAACGTTGGGTCTACGACTTACATCCCATATTTTGTCCCATCGTCAACCTCACCTATTCCTTCCAATGTGTTTCTCATGATGAATCCTCCCCATACTTCTAGTGGGCCCTTGGAATGGAATGTTCCTTTTTCTATGGGTCCTTTGTCATCTGGATTCTAGAATCCCTTTATCGGGAGGCTATGTGCATCCTCATGTGTTTGGGGGAAATATGGTTCATAATATGGTTAATTTTGATCATGTTGCCTCCCCATTCTCAAGGAATGTTGCATATGCAAATGCATGTGGATCCTTACATGGGTCATATGGGAGGAGATTATTATCTGACTGGTCAAGGTAATCGCCTTTACCAGAACCTGTCATATCAGAGCTAATCTTTTTAGGAGACATGGAATAAAATCTCGCAACATAGGCTCCCATTTTTATCCACATTGAATTTTCCTGACCTGTCTAGACTTGTGAACGACCCAGTGTGTCATGATCCGACATGGATTCTAGTCCCCACTAAACTTCCTTTGGACATTCTGAAGTTTGAAGGTAAGAAGGGCGAGGATCCTGGTGATCACGCCATGACTTTTCATATCTGGTTCTCTTCAAATTCATTGAACCATGATTCTATTCATTTGAGATTATTTCAATGCACCCTTATGGGACCAGCTGTGAAATGGTATATAGAGCTTCCTAGGGGCACATACCAGGCTTTTAATGATTTGGCCATGGTCTTTCTTAATCACTTTTAGTTACCGATTTGTTATGATGTTGGTATGAAACTCTTGTCGACTTTTCAACAAGATAAGGCTACTCACCTTTCTGACCATATTCAGGAGTGGTATAGATGAAAGCGATTGATTAAGTCCAACATTCCACCTGAATCCCTATTAGAGTGGTTCCTTAAGTCGTCATTTCTTTATATCGCCAAGGATGTTTCGACATCCAGAGTGACTACTAAGGAACATGCCATTTTCCTAGCTTAGTAATTAGACTTGATTTATGCTCAGTTTGGGATCCTCTATGAGATCATTCCTGACGCACCAAGGTCAAATAATAACCCCAAGTTTAATCACGGGACACATGCCAATGGAATTATTGGCTCTGCGAGTGTGAAAGTTGTGGACCATGTTAAGAATCAAATGCAAAATCTGTCTATGGTTGAAAAATCTATGACTTCGTCTACCCCCACCGAATCGGTGAATGTACATTTCGTACAGTCATCGAAACAGAAGGGTAACTAACAACCTAGACAAAATAGGAAAAAGAGGAAGAATAATAAGAAGGGTGGGAATAAGAAGGAGAACACGAATTACGACAAGAATGACGAAAATGATGGTGGGGACAAGAAACCTGAACATAAGGTCAAATTCCCATGCAAAATTTGTGGAGAAGAACATCTTATGCACTTGTTCCCTAGGATCAATGAAGCCTCGAAGTTCATTCCATAGATCCTAGCTGTGCTGAAGGACCCACTTGTGCATAATCAAAACATGACTTCGAGGACCCCAGCCACCGAAAGTGGTTCCGGAGGGAATCAAAACCCGCTAGTACATGAAGGTGTTCATGGTTGTATTAATATGTTTTACATGTTGCTACCCATTCATGCGACTATGGCTCGTCGCAACCGACCATAGGTAAAGATTCTCCTCCTTTGGAGTTCCCTTTGCAGATTAACAAGCTTGACACTATACCATGCGTACTGAAATGAGTCCTTAAGCACTCGACACATAATCCTATTTCCCAAGCCACCCAATACTATTCTATCATTGAGGATTTGGGCCAGAGTCCCTGTGTGATGTCAACCTTAGAGGTGCTTCAAACTTGTCCCTTGTAGAGGAAACACTTGTTAATCGCTTTAGGAGTTGTTGATTCGAATGGCCCCAGTGTTATCAGGTTCGAGGCCCATGATGTCCAACCTCCCATACCTTATCATGTGGCTTTCCAAGTCCATGTGGAGTGTTTGAATAACACCATTAAACAAAAAATTATTGATGAAGGTGTTGTGACCTCTATGATGTCTTTGGATTGTTGGAAGGGACTAGGCTCCCCCTGTTTGGATTAATATTAATCCTCTCTTTGACCACATAGTATATTTGTCTTTGTCTATTTTCCTAGCTTAGGTGGCCTTCATCACTCCAGTAGTGCATGCGGGACACACCTAGGGGACATCTGCCATTTATTGCACATGTTTGCATGAGTTTAGGTGCCTTAGGGACCAATCCCTATAATTTAGGAACCCACTATGAGTTCCACCATCAGTCTCTAGAAGTTGACACTAGACAGTATTAATCTAAGTCTAGTTATGCTTCGATCCCCATCAGCTAGATCACTTCCAGTGTATCTAGCACCAATTTCCATGATTCAAGGGATGTAGGGCACATTTACTCACCTACCTTCCTTGGTTAACTAAGTGTGAATTGTTTTAGTGATCCAGAGTCGCATTAGTGAGCTCTAGTGGTGATTTCCCCATACTCAGTAAGCTCTGGAGTCAGTGCAAGTTGGTAGATTCGAATCCTATATTAGGCATTTGAATTATCCTATATGTATAACTATTGTATTACATATTAATTACTGATTCATGAATACAATCATATTATTCCAATTTTGTCTCTATGTGTGTACAATTTTTCCATGAGCAATTGATTAGTCTATGCTAAATTGTTCTCTCTCTTTTATGACCTTCTCTTCTCATTTGAATTCATGAAGGCTACTGATCCTATGCTTCATTGAATTTAACACCCCTGTGTTTTCCAAATCCATCAATATGCTGACAACATTTGATGGACGCTCCTTTAGAATGCATGCCATTATTCCTTCCCTTCAAGTCCAGTTGGGTGGGAAGACTATGTCAATCGAGGTCAAGGTGGTTGATGCGCCCCTTGACTATAATCTTTTACTGGGTTGAAAATGGATCAATGCCATGAAGGAGGTCCTGTCGTCGATATTTCATGTTGTATGTTTCCCGTATGAAGGAAGAATTGTGATGATCAATCAATTATCATTCACTAATTCCATTTCCTCTACATCGTCAGGACCTACGGTCCCGATTATTGAGAATTATCAACTAGAAAATGAGAACGTTGGTGTCAAGATGTATCCTTCACTTATGGGAACCTTTAACTTTTCGACGCCAATTTTTTCAATTGATTCCATTGTCGGTGAAATTTTACCATTGTCGAGTTCGATCCCATTTCGTACTTTGTATTTGAGTGACCTTTGGACTCTTCATTCTCTAGTTAATTTGGATGAATAATGTTCATCCGTCGAAATGGATATGTCATTTTCTGCAACAAAGGTCATTTATCAAGATTCATATGAAACCATTATAGACCTTGATCTTTCTGCTTTGGGGAGAGAGGAGGGAAATCCCACGCTACCACCCACTTTGGTAGTCCACTCAACTTGCTCACATGATTGTCTCGATGATACTTGCCCCTAGATGAAGCGATTGTCGAGACCATGAGTTGTCTTGAAAGGCCTTAGGAGGACCTACATTATAGATCTTATTCCTTACTAGAGCTTCAAAGGACCGGGCATGATAAGTCCTTATAGACCTTAGGTGAGGAAGTTGATCACCCTGTTCTCCCTTTCGACGAGTATGGTCTATATGTTGAAGGGAACATGGAATATATTTTTCCTACCATCCCGATAAATCCCCAAGAGTCTCCTAGCATTGAAGTTGATACTTATCTAGACAACCCTATTGTGCTCTCTTGTAAGATAATAGATTATCCATATCACTTTCGACTTGTGTTTGAAATAGGCAAGAAGCTATTGCGATTTATTGTTTCGATGGTAGAAATCTTGGTCAATTTTTTAAAGGTTGCTGCAATACTTCAATTGCCTCCCTCACGCTCAAGGACCTATGTTTGAGCCCCCAACCTTGGTAGGAACTTTGTACATTAGTGTATATATTTTGGTTTTACCTACCCGAATTTTGTAGCTTCACTCGAGTCATTTATCTATCTCTATATAGTTTTTTGAGCTTTATGTACTAATTTTACAATGTGAGGATTTTTTGTGGAATATTTTCTTCAGGTGGTAAGGGATTGTGCCTAGTATGCTCATGCCTTTTGCGGTTATATCTCGTTACTGGAATATAGAATAGAATCACATTTTGCTTGCATCATTGCATTGTCCTATGACCATGTCACATTAACCATAGGTACAAACCCGCTTCTTAATGACACAAAACCTTCCAGCTGCTTCTAGAAGTGTTGTTATGTAAGAGGTAGAGCTTTCCTAATCATGGGTACCCTAGTTAGAATATGTTTTTCCATTTGGTTCCCATGACAAGCTTCCTCCTTAGGCCCAGGATTCCCTTGTAGTCCCTTCATGACTTCGAATGGAAAACTCATGTTCTTTCTCATCTATTATGCTGGTTATCTCCCTTAGGGACTTCTGCTTTATATCAAGTTGTAAATGCATTGCATGCGTCTTCTTTCCTTATTGAGCTTAATGTCGACTCTCCTCTTCAATTTTATAAGCCAAATTTCCCGAGCTTGTCTCAATTCTAGCCAAGCATAGCCTACTATCTATCCTTTGTAGCTTGATCACCCCTCACCCTATAGGAAACATTCCCCCAAGTGTCCTTATCCTGCACATTTTTCCTTTCTTTTAGCATAGGGATGATCCATTGCTTGGAATTAGTTTTCTTGATCACGACACTTGTTTCCTCTTCATTCATTAGAGGAAATTTCAACTCAAAATGGGCCTTTTAACTTTTATTCAAATTCCATGTCATCATGTGTTAGCCAATGAAATTGCTTTAAATTTGAANAGGTACTCGTTGGATGCAGAATTTAATTCCGCATCCAATGAGCTCTCCCGATTGAAATTTGAGTAAAAACACAGAGAGATATGTCAAAATACAAACAAAAAAGTAGTTTTTTTCTTTTCTCCCTCCAAAATTAATAAATATTATTTTATTATTTTAGCTATTATTTTATTAATTCATTTTAGGAGGCCCATTTTGAGTTGAAATTTCCTATAATGGTACTATAAACACATTTTATTATTTTTCAAGCTTTATAATATGAAAAAGATTAAAAAAAGTTAAAAACATAAAAAATTGGACGAGAAATGATATTATCTTATCTTGGCAGTTGTCGTGTCTCCTTTGAACATAGTACAATTTATGATTCCATCCATCATGGGTCGGGTTTCTAGTATGACCTTAGGAGCTACACTCGTTATTCAGAGCTTTTTCCACCAAATGGTTAAGCTTCCTGTCCCTACGGAGCCTCTGTTGATGTCTCATGTGTCACAACGTTGTCCCAGTTTGCACATTTGAGTCTATGCTGCCTAAGTGTCTCCATTTTCCTCATACTCTTGTTCGAAGGAAGTCTTTATCCTAAGTCGACCATTCCTTATATATATTGACTTTGCATGTCAACCATTCCCGGTACATTATAGAGTTGTGGTCCTACCTAGAACCCTGGGCCTACTTTCATCATGGGCAAGTGACCTTGAACTCAATAGATGACATCTCATCATTGGCCATTGACTGAGTGGTTTCTCTTGTGTTCGACATCAAGACATCTATACACACATTGGGATTCGTGCAATGTCTTGGATTTTGTTAGATCCTATTGGTGGTTTCCTTGCCTATGTTAGTAGTCTTCATCATTGATGTTATTCAAAGAGTCTCTTTTGCATGCTACTTGTATCTGGTAATAGAAGCAATGCTAGAGTAGAATAATGCAAATTGTATAATTTGAACATTTTAGGTGGGTAGATGAATTTAAGTTTTTTATATTAGTTAAATATTTTTATATTTTAATTTTATGGATGTTTTTTAGAAAAATGTGAATCTCTTTTTTCTAGGAATTTGATGTCATAATTTTGTTATTTACCAATATAACTTCACGATGACAAGTTAAAACATTTAAGCAAACTTTCATATCACAAAAACATAATTATAAGAGTTGCCTAAAGATTATATGATTTTGACTTGTCTAGTTATTATTGATGGAATTAGATGATCTAATCTTTGTCTAAATCATAACTTTTCATTGTTCAGAATCCATTTTTTTTATTGCAGAAATTGGTTAAATGCCCTCAAAAACCATTGTCCTACCTCGATTGTGTAATCTCAACACCTTATATCTGCAATTCCAACAATTCAAATCAGATTTTGGGGAAAAATAATAAAAAACGAGCCGAAAAAGAGTACCAAATCGCCTAATCTCTAGACTACTCGGAAATTATATATCATGATATCTTGTATATTTTTCAAGAAGACTATATAAGTATTTTTGAGTTGACGCATATGCATAGTTGTCAAAGTGATGAATCATTTCATGTGGCTCTAGTGGCTTCAGGTTGATTTGACTAAGAAAGATTTAGATTTCAATATTGTGTTTATTAGCTAATTTAAAAGATTTGTATTGATGTTTTTTCAGTATTTAGTTAATTTTCATAATTTTATTTCTCGATCTCTTTTTTTTTAAGAAGTTTTGTTATAAATATTTAATTAAACATCATGATTTAATATGCATATTTTTTCTCCACTTTCATCTTCACTTTACTTTCACTTTTTAAATAAATAAATAAAACATATAAAAACCATTAAATACATAAAGCATCATTTTTTCGAGTCCCACTAAATAGAAGACGTTCACTAAATTTACTATTTGTTCACGTGTCCCACTTAATGAAAAGTGGTTTCACTTTTTTTCACATGATTGATGTTGGTATGGAAATCAAAAAGCTTGTAAGAAGAGATGCCCACCATATATTATAGGAAAACAAGGCAACTTTAGAGTATGTTTCTTATGGATGTCGAGGAGCTGTATATCGAACGACTAAAATGTCTTCATTAGTTGGAATATGGTAAAACAACAATGGTTAAAATTGTAATTTTTATTGTTTAGATCGTAATTTCGATGATTTAGGTTATATATGGTATTTAGAGTGTGTTAAGGGCAAGTTAATAATGAAAAATTGGTTTACAAAGATAACAAGTATGCCACAAAGTGAGAGTTGAATTTATATGATGCTAGGATAGTAATTTTCCTCTCAACCACTTGAGCTACACCTAACTGGAAAATATAATTTACATCGTTATCATAGTAAGTATTTTATAGGTATTCAGAGTTTTAACATAGGAGCTAGGATTCTCACAGAATGAACATGAATATTGTGGATTATACTAGAGATCTACTCGAAGGGTATTCCATATGGTTTTAAGTTATCCACTAAATTGCACTTAGGGGGTTTTTCAAGTGAGCCACCAAGGATCGAAACAAATCAATTGTTCTTACTCAGTGCTCAAAAGTTCCATGGTTTCATCAGGGCCAGTTGTGGTCCCTTTTTCGCATGTTCACACCCCCTCAGGGGAATTGTAATAAATGACATAACATGATGGTTTCTTATGTAAAAGGATTGACCTTCTTAGGACTTGGTCAGCAAGGTCATTATCCTTGAGTGTTTTTTCCATCGTCGATTATGTGACGTTTTTTAAGCGACATATAATTTTTTAGTTTTTCACTCAAAATTCTCCAAAGCCGAGATGGCGAAGTTGGAGATTATGCCTTGGGAGGTTTATTAAAGCCTAGGGTCTATGTATTATACCATGCTAGCCATATTCACAAATTTTCGTGGACATGCGCAAAGTCTTTCCTAGGATTTTTTAATTTTTAGATTTTTATTAAAATCATCGAAAAACGTGTATTTTAATTGTAAAATTTCAAAAGGTCATAAAAATGGGTGTAGGGAGCCAAATTTTCCATGGGGGTGCTTGTTTTCAAACTTAGAGCACCCACTATACCTAAAAACCCGCTTTTCCTAAGTTTTAAGTGATTATTTATCACTTAAGTGAAATTCTCTCTGAAAAAGGCAAAAAGTGAATAAAAAATTAGAAAAAGGGAAAATATGGAGAAAAAACACATCCATAAACTAGTGGGAACTTGTCCCATACATGTTCCAAGTTAACTAAGGATGATGTTGGGGCTAACTGGAGACCAAATCAAGATCAAATCAAGTCGATTTCAATCGAATCCATGAGGGGGCGAATTTCTCCTTAGAGGGGCACATTTATCCATGACAGAGATCACCTCTTGTTGTATATGTGTCACAGAAAGAGGCGGGGGTGACATACCTTATGAGAGGTGTCTCCTACCACCTCTAGTTCACTCTAGTTTGCCCTCAATATTCTAAAAAAGCTCAAACACTTGACAAATTCGCCCCCCTTGGGGTTTTCTGTCAGTTTCCCTATTTAAGCGAGTCTTTCTTCCTCATTTGGGAGGATGCATTGAACCTGTGCTCATTGTTTTATTGAATATTTTTTGAATAAGATTGAAGGCTTTGGAGGCTAATTTGTGGCATTGCATTGTGAGCTTGTAACTTGGTTAATTTTGAGGTGAAATCGGCTTAATCTCATGCTTTCTTTTTTGTTAAATAATGTGTTTAGATCCAGTTTATTTTGAATAAGTATCTTCTACTGTCAATTTACTTATTTTCATTTCATTATCAAAATATTGTAAGAGTAACAAGTTGTAGTTGGTTATACTTATGTTCTCTTGTTTTTGTTGTTGATGAGATTGACTAGATTAACCTTGTTTGTATGAGAATTGTCTATATTTTGTAGGATCATCTTAGGTAGAAGGGTCTTGGTGCTTAGTTACATTCACTTCTTTTCTACAACATCAATTTTGTCGTGTTTAACCTCTTTGTTTTACAGATCTCTCTCTCCTTCACTTCTTTCAAGCACAAGCTTGAGGATTTCTTTCTTCTTCTTTAAGAATTCAATCCTTTTTCTTGGTTATTGTTTCTCTATGCTTAATAAAATTAGATATATCAATATTATTGTGAAATCTGATTTTAATTATGCATATATATTAGATTTAGGTTCCTTTAAAAAGTTTAATTTCAAGCTAGATCCAAATTAGTCTCTCAAAGTGCCATTTTCAATAAAAAAAAATTACAATTTTTGAGCATTTTGAGTAGTGTAAATTATTTGTTTTGTTTTGATTGATTTGTGACATTCTAATATTTTTCACTCGCTATTTTTTAGCAGGTTTTAAGAAAAGGAGGAGGACATATTGCTCAGAAATCAAGTTTCGGTTTACCTGGGACATCAAAAACTCCATCCTCCATCCATTTTCTTCTTTTCTTTTCTCTTATGGGGGTCTTGTAAGCCTTTCGATCCCTTTTCAAGGATCAAAGTGCATTTTTAATTCATATTTTCATCATATTGTAAATTTCATTAATAAAGAAAGCAAGTGGGGTACACAACGCCCACACTCCATTCCCCCTGGGGGGATTTGCAGTCTCCTTTATGGTTTTCTTTTTACCAATCAACACATGTATGCACTTCGCCTTCTAGAAAGGTTGAATAGGCTAGCTAATTTTCTTTAATTTCATCTTTAAATAAGTAATAATTTCATACTCGACTCGTTTCCACGAAGTATGCTCTCGCCACCAACCAAAGGATTTTTGTTCATTATTGGTGGATGATCAGAAAGTGACACATAGTTTGCGGTCTTAATTTGTCATTAGTTTGCTTGTTTTCACAAACTCTTTGCTTTCTTCATGTGGAATAAACATTTTTTCATAAACCTCGTGTATGCTCTTTCCCTCTGCGGGCTTTTCCTGGTCGTTGGGGAATCAAAAGCGATTTGCAACATTTTCTAATTTCAACACATTAATTAAAAATCCACTAATAAAAGAAACTCCCCAAAAACATTATGAAGATCCAGCGTATGACATTTGAAAATTATGGTCAAATTCTTCAAAGGAAGCAGAAACCACTGAATAGCGACCACAAGATATTGTCAGGATACACTCTTGTTGGTGTAGTGTTGGACACCTCTCAGAGACTCCAATTCAACCCACATTTCTGAGTGAGGAACCACCTTCGTCATTTTTCGTACATATTCTCAGTACTTTACAGTATATCGAGAATCCCCTTCCCGTAACTCAACTCAACTTTCATTAATTAAAACTGACCATGACACATTGCAAAACATTTTATTTTTCAAAAACATCATTTCTTTATTTTGACTCCATTGGCACTGGTCTAATTTTGCAACATTTTACTGCCATTTATCATCATTTTTTATTGTTGCTAATCTTTTTGTTGATGTTATATGCTAGTTACATATTCATTTATATTTGCAACAATCTTGTCATAGTATTTTACTTCAAAAAACTCCTAAGAAACTTACTTCCATAATTAACGACTAAAACACAAGAGCCTTAGTTAAACTCTTTCTTAGGGACTGCCCCCCTTGGCTTCGTTAGGAGGTTTGCCTAAACAGAGGAGTCAATATCAAGTGACATTGCTTGACTCGAGACTTGCCTCCAAGGACACACCTAGCAGGATGAATATTTCTGTTGCGCTTAACCCTCAAGTGTGTGAAAGGAAGCAACACGTTTTGGCGTCATTGCCGGGTATAAATCTTTTTATTTTCGGGTTATGACTTTCTTCTTACATTTTTTGTTTTTGCTTTGTTTGATGAATTATTAGAGTAGATATTTGATTCTTTGTCTAACGACTCCACTAACTTTTTTCCCTTTTTACAAAGGAAAGAAAAAAAGATAATTTTTTGTGAAAGATTTATGACACATATTTTTCTTTTCACATGGCGACTCCATTGAAGGGATAAAACCTCTTCTCATATAAATTGCTGAGATTGATTATGTAGGTGATCCCACATAATAGTAAAATTTAAATCTCATTATTTGACAACTCCACTCTTTCAGTTTCAAACTTTCCCCATGAGCACTAATTCTTGATATAGATATTAAAAAGATGGAAACTTCCGCTAAGATCTCCTGTAGATGTCCTCCCATTGATTTCTTTAAAATCCCCGACTTTCCTAATTATTTTGATGGGGGAAGGAAATATATCCCCATTCCAGTTTTTCGGGAGAATGATAATGATCACTCAGCCATATTTCATGTTGTGACTTTCCTTTCACATGTGAGTGAATCCAACATACGTTATGAGGATCATATGATGCAGTTGTTTGCTCATTCTCTGCAGGGGGAGGCTTCATATTGGTTTTAGAATGACCTTCCTAATAAATCTATTAATTCAATTACAAATTTGTTCAATATTTTTATGAGACAAAGGCATTATGTTGAAGGATATAGTGGATTATTCAATATTGAATTATTCATCAAGAACACTTTAGCTTACTTCTATCCTTCAAGAGAATTTTCTATGGAATATTTAGACAAGTTCATGGAAAGGTTCATTTTCACTTCCTTGCCCTGGATAGAGTATCATGAGGAAGACCCTTAATTACCTCGTCTCATCGAGATAGGAAATGATAGGTATTGGGTGCTACCTCTAAGAGATCACAATGAAAAATAAATCCATGATGATTCCATTGAGTTTGTGCACGAAGAACCATTAATTAAAAATATTGTTGAAGACCCTCCTCATGTCACATCAATGGAGAATATTGATGATTGGGAATGCTTTCATGATTATTTTAGTGATGATGATCATATTTGTACTCCATATCTACTTAAGGATGAAACCATTACAAAATATTATAATGAAACTTATGATGAAAATTGTAATGTGCATGATGACACTCCTACCTATTCTCCATGTAATGATGATAGTCTAGAAGGATTACTACCTTGTGACCTTTTTTCTGAAGAAGACAGGTATGAAGAGGAGGACAAGTATAGCCTGGAGCATGATACAAGTGACGAAGACTCTCGTATGTCCGTAAATATGTTGATGAGGATTCCTGGACATTCATGCTAAATCCAATCTATGACATGTCTGAGGAGGAAAATAACAAACTAGAAACTTTTAATTGTTTTGTTGATAGTCCTGTCTATGAAATATCTAATGGAGGGAGTGTTGGATCTCTTGATGGTTTTATTGAAGATCCTATTTATAAGGTTTTAAAAGGAGAGAGCATGAATCTTGTGGCCTTGGGAAATTTTGATATGGAAGAAGAACATGAAGTTTATCCATATGATCAATCTAATCCATATATTAGTATTAGTAATGAAGACAAAGAGAAGCAAAATAGTCAAGAACTCGATACCAGTGATGAGGAATCTCTCATATCTGACATATATGGGGATGCCAGACTATTGGAATTTTATTGAAAATCCAACCTATGAGACTTTTGAAAATATTTTTGAAAATCCCATCTATGATATGTCTAACGAGGAGAGTGTTTATTATGAGACTTATGAAAGTTGTAAAGAAGATAAATCCAAGTTTTCATACAATCAATTATAGCTATACTTGAGTATATTTAATGAGGAATTGGAGAAGCAATGCAGTGAAGAGTCATATTGGGTGTAACTAATTGAATATTTTTTTAGCCATCGTCTTCACATACATATGTTCCTTATGATTTGGAGCAATTTGGGTCCTACACACAGAGTTAGCAATAGATAATCCCTTTTGATGAGTATGATGATCTTCCTCATCATACATATGTTTAAATCAGTCCTATCCAATCTTGGATAGAAGAAGCCTACAAGAGGAATTGCTAGTTTGGAAAGCAGTTTGATGACCTTATCCATTATTATAATCTCCCGTCCAACTCTCCCATATTGAAGTTTCATGCAAGTTTGCATTTCTTGAATAATGTTTCCTTGCTTTGGTTGGTAACCAAAGACAAGGAAAAAACCTTTAAAATGGATAAGATGCTTAGGTGGTTACATTGGATTTGATTACACCTAACATTTTTTATGTCATGCTTAGAGTAGGAAAATAAGCTCCTTAAAGTGATCATTTAATTTATGCATTTCTTTTATGTACATGGGAATAAAAATCTCTTTCATTAGTTAGTTTTTCATTCCTTTCAATAAAGAAACTTTTGGATCATTGGATCTTTCCATAAAGCTTGTGCTACTAAGGTTTTATTGTCAAGTTGAGATGTTTTTATAGGTTATATAATACAGAGATTCTAGTGTTCTCGTATCTTCTCCTTGCCTTAAGACCTGATCGAGCACATGTCCCATAGTTGGAGCCAGATTTTATCCACTAAGTTACACTTAGGGTGTTTTTCAAGTGAGACACCAAGGATCGGAACAAATCAATTGTTCTTACTCAGTGCTCGGAAGTTCCATGGATTCATTAGGGCCAGTTGTGGTTGCTTTTTTGCATGTTTACACCCCCTCGGGGTAATTGTAATAAATGACATAACATGACAGTTTCTTATGTAAAATGATTGGCCTTCTTAGGACTTGGTCATCAAGGTCATCATCCTTGAGTGTTTTTTCCCTCGTCGATTATGTGACGCTTTTCAAAGCAACATATAATTTTTTAGTTTTTCTCTCAAAATCATCCAAAGTCAGGATGGTGAAGTTGGTGATTATTCCTTGGGAGGGTTATTAAAGCGTAGGGTCTATGTATTATACCATTCTAGTTATATTCCCCAAGTTTCTTGGACACGCGCTAAGTCTTTCCTAGGATTTTTTTATTTTTTAGATTTTTAATAAAATCATAAATAAAGTGTATTTTAATTGTAAAATTTAAAAAGGTCATAAAAGTGGGACTAGGGAGATAAATTTTCCATGGGGGTGCTCATTTTTAAACTCAGAGCACCCACTATACCCAAAAACCCACTTTTCCTAAGTTTTAAGTGACTATTTATCACTTAAGTGAAATTCTCTTTGAAAAAGGCAAAAAGTGAATAAAAAATTAGAAAAAGGGAAAATATGGAGAAAAAACACATCCCTAAATTAGTGGTAATTTGTCTTAGACATGTTCCAAGTTAACTAAGGATGATGTTGGGGCTAATTGGAGACCAAATCAAGTCGATTCCAATCAAATCCATGAGGGGGCGAATTTCTCCTTAGAGGGGCACATTTATCCATGATAGAGCTCACCTCTTATTGTATATGTGTCACAGAAAGAGGAAGGGGTGACCTACCTTATGAGAGGAGTCACCTACCACCTCTAGTTCACTCTAGTTTGGCCCCAATATTCTAAAAAATATCCAACACTTGGAAAATCCGCCCCCCTTGGGGTTTTCTCTCATTTTCCCTATTTAAGCGAGGCTTTCTTCCTCATTTGCGAGGATGCATTGAACCTATGCTCATTGTATTATTTTTATTACATATTTATTGAATAAGATTGAAGGATTTCGAGGCAAATCTATGGCATTGCATTGTGAGCTTGTAACTTGGTTAATTTTGAGGTGAAATCGGCTTAATCTCATGCTTTCTTTTTTTGTCAAATAATGTGTTTAGATCCAATTTATTTTGAATAAGTATTTTCTTCTGTCAATTTACTTATTTTCATTTCATTATCATAATATTGTAAGAGTAACAGATTGTAGTTGGTTATACTTATGTTCTCTTGCTTTTTTGTTGATGAGATTGACTTGATTAACCTTGTTTGTATGAGAAATAGTTTATATTTTGCAGGATCATATTAGGTAGAAGGGTCTTGGATATCAGTTGCATCTACTTATTTTCTACAACATCAATTTTGGTGTGTTTAACCTCTTTCTTTTGCAGATCTCTCTCTCCTTTACTTCTTTCAAGCACGGGCTTGAGGATTTCTCTCTTCTTCTCTAAAAATTCAATCTCTTTTCTTGGTTACTGTTTCTCCATGCTTACTAGAATTAGATATATCAATATTATATCTGAGATATGATTTTAATTATGCATATATATAAGATTTAGGTTCCTTTAAAAAGTTTCATTTCAAGCTAGATTTGAATTAGTCTCTCAAAGTGCCATTTTTCAATAAAAGAATTCACGATTTTCGAGGATTTTGAGTAGTGTAAATTATTTGTTTTGTTTTGACTTATTTTTCACATTCTAATAATCTTTCACTCGCTGGTTTTTATCAGGTTTTAAGAAAAGGAGGAGGGAATACAACTTAGAAATCAAATTTCGGGTCACCCGGGACATAAAACAACTCCATCCTTCTTCCCTTTTCTTCTTTCCTTTTCTCTATCGGCAGTCTTGTAAGCCTTTCGATCATTTTTCAAGGATAAAATTGCATTTTTAATTCATATTTTCACCATATTTTAAAGTTCATCAATAAATAAAGCAAGTGGGATACACAATGCTCACACTCCATTCCCCTTGGGGGGGGTTTGCAGTTTCCTTTATGGTTTGCTTTTTACTAATAAACACATGCACACACTTCGCCTTCTAGAAAGGATGAATAGATTAGTTAATTTTCTTTGATTTCATCTTTAAATAAGTAATAATTTCATACCCGACTCATTTCCACGAAGTATGCTCTCACCACCAACCAAAGGCTCTTTGTCTACTATTGGTGGATGATCAGAAAGTGACACATAGTTTGCGGTATTAATTTGTCATTAGTTTACTTGATTTCACAAACTCTTTGCTTTCTTCAATTGGAATAAAAAGTTTTTCATAAACCTCTTGTATGCTCTTTCCCTCTGCAGGCTTTGCATGGTCATATGGGAATCAAAATTGATTTGTGACATTTTCTAATTTAACAATCCGCTAATAAAAGAAACCCCTCAAAAAACATTACGAAGATCCAACATATGACATTTGAAAATCGTGGGAAAAATATTCAAATGAAGCAGAAACCACTAAATGGTGACCTCGATATGCCGTCAGGCTACACTCTTGTTGGTGTAGTGTTGGACACCTCTTAGAGACTCTGATTCAGCCCACATTTCTGAGTGAGGAGCCACCTTCGTCATTTTTTGGACATATTCTCAGTACTTTACAGTATATCGAGAATCCCCTTCCTGTAACTCAACTCATCTTTAAATAATTAAAACTAACCAAGACACATTGCAAAACATTTTATTTTTCAACAACATCATTTCTTTATTTTGACTCCATTAGAACTAGTCTAATTTTGCAACATTTTACTGTCGATTATCATCATTTTTTTATTGTTGCTTATATTTATGTGTTGATGTTATATGCTGGTGAAATATTCATTTATATTTGCAACAATCTTGTCTTAGTATTTTACTTCAAGAAACTCCTAAAAAACTTACTTCCATCATTAACGACTAAAACACAAGAGCCTTAGTTAAACTCTTTCTTAGGGACCACCCCGCTTGGATTCATTAGGATTTTTGCCTAAACAGAGGAGTCAAGATCAAGTGATAGTACTTGACTCGAGACTTTCCCCTAAGGACACACCTATTAGTTTGAATATTTATGTTGTGCTTAACCCCCAAGTGTGTGAATGGTGGCAACAGTTCTCCACATAGGTGAAATATTATACTAGAAACAACATCACAACCGTCTCCAACAAGCACTTGGTCATGGGGATTAATCCTTGGAAGAGGAAAATATAGAGTTGTTAGAGGATGTGTCTAAAAAATACTCTAATGAATCCGCAGTGGGATTTGACATTTCTTTGAATGGCATACCAAGGGTGGCATACTTAAGATCTATCCTACCGTATATGTCAGATGTCATACCCAATGTGGAATTTCAAAGTGAAAAGGTGGAGGTTATTGCAAGAGCATGCTCCAAATAATATCATTATGTATGTCATTTAATCAAACCTATCTCATATTTGTCTCTAGTTTTTTCTCCTCAAATTGATCTCTTGTTAAGTTTGGAAACCCCTTTTGCTTGTTTATCATCTGATCATTTGGAGGGATTTATATCCAATGACTTACAAGGTTCTAAGGAGTTTTGGAAGCACCTTGTGCTCGAATTCTTAAGGTTGTTGGTGGAAACCCTATGCAATCTAAAGGAGAAAATCCATAGTTGCATGAGGACAAGTTGGAAATTGTGGTTTATTCAATGGAAATCGAGCTAAGGGGGAGTTGTAGGCTTAGAAGTGTCTAAAATAAGAAGTGATCCTATAAAAAATGTGCTTGGTCAAGAGTTTAGGATGAACAAAGTGGTCTCCATGTTGAAGATGATGTTTTTTGGATGATTTATTGGTTGAAGGCTCAAGGTCGAAACTATTAGAGAATGGGTTGATGCAAAAGTTAAACCATTTCTTGGTTACTATCCAACTTTCTACTCTCTTGCAAAATGTTAGATTGCATTTAACTTTCAATCAATGTCTGATGCAAAGAGGTTTTTGAATTATAGGTAGAAATGGGGTTTGAACCTTCTATCTCTTAAAATATGGCTTCCATTCTTCGATGCCAAATCATAGAGGGTTGACATTATATCGGTTTGGGTTAAACTCCAAAGTTTGTCTGTTGATTTTTACTCAGTAGAAGTTTTTTGTGAAATAAAGTAGGAACTAGGTCACCTCTATGAAGCAAATCCCTCCTTTAAAGGATCTGACTTGATGACCTTTGCTTGTATCCTTGTAGGGGTGGATCTAAATTAAGGGCTCATTTAAATCATCATCTTGAAGAAAGGTGGTCTGGAATTTGATCAGTTATTGGATTATTGAAGTTGAACTCTTGAATGGTATAAGTGTTAAACATATGGGCATTTGGTGGTGGATTATATCCTCCTCCTATAAAAAATATCGAGGCACGACATAACTCAATTTAAGGATAGCATTAAGGAAAATATATTGCCAAAATTAGTGAAAGAGGTGCAACACTCCTCCCCACAAGCAAATATGGGAGTGGTTATGCAGAAAATCAAGGTGGAACGAAAACTACAAGGTTTTGCTCAAATTAATCTACTTTTCTCACCTCACCATAATCCCATATTCAAATGAAGGAATGTTTGAGTGAGATTGCTTCTTCTGTAATGACATTATACAATCTAAGTAAGCAAATTTCTAATTCCACCCCCCCCCCGGCTACCCTTAATTTTCAATCTCGTATGGATTGTAATATAGTCTTTGGGTTATGGGAAAATAATTCATTGAAGTGGATTTTGATCAGGAGAGAGGGTGGGGGGGGGGGGGTTAAAAGTAATATCAAGGTTTAGGAATGTTAAATGTTCTCCTTTATGTAACCTTCTTGAGATCCTAAATAAGAATGTTTTTTTTTCACCATCATCTTATTATACTGTAAACCTAAGTGATTATAAGGACAACTCTAGTTTTCCATAAAAGATGGAGGTTTTCTTTTTAATAGAGGTTTTAAAGGAGGTTTAGGACAATAAAAAAAAAAAAGACTATGGAAAAGGTAGAAAATCCTTTCATTTCCATAGCCTAGAAAAATATAGTAGTGAAAATTTTCTAGGAAAGTAGATTTTCTCGAAAGGGGTTCTAGCATAGAGAATCTAGTACCCTTAGGATGGGTGATAAATGATCCTTCTAACCCTAAATTTTAGGGGCATAGACAACTCTTCCAAAAATATTCTTTTAAAGAGGGTTATGGAAGCACATAACCCTAATTTAATCCATATGCAGGAAATTATGTCTAAAATGGGGGGAGATTATAACAAAGATGGAAAACTCATTAGGGGGTTTACGTTCATTGATTCGAGGGGAAAGTTTAGGGGGATATTTTTAGTTGGAAGAAGAGAACCCTAACTTACACTAATTGTTGTTATTTTTCTTCTAGATTAGGAAAAATGATATTCTCTTGGGATCTAGGAAAGGAGCTCACAATATTGATGGGACTTACAATGGCATAATAATATATTGGGAGATGGTTTTAAGTTGGAAATGGATTAATCAAGGTATAAAAATAATAGGGGAGAGCTTAATTTTTCCCTATGAGAATCAAAGATTTGGGTCCTTTTGGCTGAATTGGACTCTCTCTTTAGTTATTTTATGAGGAAATTAAAGGAATTTAGTTTGATTGATGTTGATCCTATAAAATCATCTACTACCTAGAGAACAAATGATTTGGGAATGTTAGAATAGATAAAATATGATACAATTTTTTTTTAATATACAAGTTGTGGTTGGAAGAAACATTCAAGATTAAGCAATGGAAAATTTTTGGGGTGACTGAAAACATGTTCCTATTATGATTGAATTATCTCCAACAGAGAAAAAGCCTCCAAGCACATTCAAATTTAATAGGGGAAGGTTGAGAAAGGAAGATTTTATTAAGTTGATTAAATATATTTGGGTCCATTTTGATAGATGCTCCAAGGAGTTTGTTTCTATACAATTTACATCAAAACTAAATGGGGCAAAGTCGGCATCCATTGAGTTCTAAAGAAAAAAAGGCACGATATCACAAGGATCTTAAAGAAGTGGAGACTAGACTAGAAGAATTCTATAACAATGATGGATTTAGTTTCTTTACAACATAATCAAAAGCCAAGGTCACCTCTCTAAAATAAAATAAAATAAAAAAGAGTAAATTGCTATTAATAAAGAATCACAGTGGATATTAATGAGTAAAGATTTGTGGCTTCAATCTAGAGATGAAAACACTAAATTATTTCATCAATTTCCCATCCACATGAAAATCATAATTATATCTGGAAGATTGAGAAGGAAGATGGATCAAATGCAATAAGTTTGAAGGACATGCTAAATAGGGAATACATTACTTTGAGTAAATTTTTAATATTAATGTTAGATGTACTATTGTTGAAGTGTTTTATTTAATTCATTTCTTCCTGGTTTTGTAAACATCTAAGAAAATCAAAGTCCTATGGAGGAGACTGACCGTGAGAAACTGATGTCAATGCTAGTGCATAACTGATTTAAGGAATTCCATTGAATAATCAAGGGAATTAGGAATATTTAGAAACATATAATACTACTTTTTCCCCATTAATTACAAAATCCAATAACCCTACATGTTTTGGCATTTATATGCCCATCTCCCTTTGTAATTGCATCTACAAAATTATTGCAATGATTATAGCAAACAAGGTTAGAATATTACTATCCAATTATATATCCAACCAACAATTTGACTTGTTGGAATGCATGCAGATTCATGAGGTTTTTGGGGTATACAAAGAGGGTTCTATACTATCAAAGTCAAGAATTGAAAGGCTATGGTGGTAAAGGTCAATCTATCTAAAGACTATGATACAGTTAGCTGGTTGTACTTTATACTAATGCTCATTCATTTGGGATTCTTGGGATTCTTGTACTTTATACTATGTTATGAATTGCACCACTTCTATATATTTCCCACTCTCCCCACTCATTTTATTGATTGTAGCTAAATATATGGGCATATCACTAAAGGAAGTTAAGAATTCTAGTGGTTTAAAAAGAATGAAAATTGACAACTCCTATTCCTTATCCCAATTTTTATTTGTTGATGACATTCTGATTTTTTGTGATGGATCTAGGAGGGATGCAAACAACCTCAAGGAAACAAGAAACTTATATTGTTCTAGCATGTGTATGCAAGTAAACCTGTAAAAGTCAACTATTTCCTCTATGGGAATTTCTAAAGGAGATAAGGATCATATCCCTGACTTGTGTCCATTTAATCAATCATAGTTGAGGGATGGCTTGAAATTTTTTTTTTTTTTATCCAATTGATTATGTGAAGAGGGATTGGAAGCGGTTGACTATAAAGGCAGAAACATGAATAAATGTATGGTGCAATAAATGTATCTCTCGAGATGACAATATTATTTTAATAAAATTTGTCTTAGAAGAAATACATGTATATTGGGTGTCATTATAGTGGATACCCAAAAACATTTTGGAAGTGATTAGAATCATTAGTTTAATATTTATTTGGTTTATTATAGAGAAAACAAGGGGACATGAGGGGAGGCAGGATAAGGAATACTTTATTATTTGTTGAGGCCTTTGCTGCAAATAGTTCCTAGAGACTCGTCCAAGGGAAAGGGATTTAGTGCCAAGTGGTAAAGGATAAGTACATATTACTTGGTTTATTATATGACTATATAGAAACCTCACAAAGACAATTCATAATGTTTTAGTCATTTGGAAAGTTGTGGTCTTAGATTTCCCCTTGGTTGGAAATTGACTTGTTTCGAAAGTGGGTAGGGGGTTAAAGATCAAGGTGAGTGAGGTTATATGGATTGATTGTGGGGATGACTACAAGGTTCCAATTCACACTATTTAGGTTTTAAGAAACAAAGGACTCAACTACAACCTAAATCATATAGCTTATCTAGATATGTCTACAATTTGGAATCAATAATGGAATCATGCCAAGGAATTGGGACTCAAAGGGGAGGACATGGCTAAATGGGATGAATATGGAAATATCATATTGCTTTGGAATCCTTTGGGTACCTCTACCCCAAAAGAAGGTTACAAGGCATTAACTTCTCAAAGTGTAGAGTGGATCCATACTATCAAATGTAGTTATTTATGTGTCTCCTTTAGCTCCTTTTAAATTGTAGTTATGCCCTACCTGTTGGAAATTTGATAGTATGGAACCCACATAAATATAAATTTTGAAGGTTCAAATGTCCCTCAAAATCATGTATATTTATGTGGCCATTTTTCAATAATAAATAATTAACATGAGATAACCTTCAAAAATGGAACAAGCAAGGACCATGGTGGTGTATATTTTAAAATAAAAGTAGTGAAACAAATTGCCATATCATAATGTATTGTGCATTCTTAAAACAAGTTCAGAAGGAGGTTAAGGGACTATTAGTATTAAGAGAAGTTTTGATAGGGTACACCCTTAAAGAAGGACTAAGGGGATGGTCTGAAAATAAAAATGCAAAAAATTATAAAGCCTTTAAAACCTTGATTTCATTAAATTTGGATTTATTCCTAATCTAAGTTGGATTTTAAGTATGGATAGGCCACATTTCTATGAGGTTTGGTACTATAAAATAATACCAATTTGAGTTAACTTCCATCTTATACTACCAAACCTCATGAAATTTTTCTTAACCTTATTAAAAATCCAATTTAGATGAGGAATAAGTCCAAATTTAATGAAATTTGGGTTCTTACCTTTGGTTCTTTCTTGGGGTATATGATTAGCAAGGAATACTAGTCTATTTGATCACATGCATATATATATCTTATTCAATGTTTTATTCAAGGATTAAATATAATGGCTAGTTTCAAACAAGTTAAATATGAAAAGTCTCCTAAGAGAATCGTTGAGGAAACCATATATAAGTTTGGAACTTCTGGATATTTTGATGGTGCCTCTTAGGGTGATCCCTTGATAGATGGAGCATAGTGAGTAGTATATATGATGAAACTCATTCCGTTGACTATGTTATTTACCTTATCAATAGAACATAAATTCAAATAAATAATAACAAAATAAAGTAGGATTTTAGAATGAAAAGGACAAAATTACCACTACAATATTTAATTATAGGTAAATAAATTTCACAACATCATTACCTTTATTGATGAAATCAATATTCAATTTTCTCTTCAAGGGGGAAACCTCAAAATGAGCAGAGCTCCAATTACAATAAACTTCACAATACATTTTATTATATTACTTCTACTCCTTTATATAGTTTCCAGTGAAGGAAACTTATAGTAGGTCTTCTTACATATATTTCTTTCACATTGTATCTACTTTATGGGCCTTATTTAATATATATGGCCTCAACACATAACAACCTATCTATTTAAGTGGGTTAGGGTAGGCCCTTAACATGCCACCCCCCTTGAAAAATAACATTGTTCTCAATGCTGGAGATGCGAAAATTGCTAAAGTATATATGTTGGTTCCCATGTAGCATCCTTAGGTTGGGTATATTTCCACTGGATAAAGGCCCCTTGGGTGGTGCACTTGTAGAGACAACATTCCCGTTTGTCGAGGATGGTATCTACTTATATCCAAATGGAACCTTCTTCATCCATATCTTTATGAAGTATATTTTGAAAGGATAGTTTGAATATGTTAGTGAGGGATGATCACTTTCTTCATGTATGAGACATGAAAGATGTGATAAATCTGAGAGCGGCTAGGTAACTCCAATTTTTAATTCATGGGGCCCACACATTTGAGTACCTTATAGTGCACATAAAACTTGGGAGCACGCTTCTGGTGGTTGGTGGACTTAAGTGAGGTATGCTTATACAGTTGTAGTTCGAGAAATACATGACCCCCCTATGTAAAATGGAATTATGAACATTTTTGGTAAACATGTTGCTTCATCCTATTCTAAGGCATTATATCCTTGAGAGTGTGGAGAATTTAATCTTGATATGTGAGTGTTTTTTCAACCTCCTATACCTTATATATGCTTGGTAAGTAGGATAGTACCGAGGAGGGATCTTGGCCATAAATAACTTCAAAGGGATCCATTCAAGTGGAAATATGATAAGTTTTATTATATAGGAATTATATTAAAGGTAATCATTAGTCCCATTAGGATTTGAACTTTGAAGTAAATCATTTCAAATATTGTTCCAGGAACTTGTTTACACCTTCAGTTTGACCATTAGTTTGGGGATGATAGGTGGTGTTGAGATTCAGTTGAGTTCCTTGAAGCCAAAATAATTCTTTCCATACATTTTTAACGAAGGTGGAGTCATGGTCTATGAAATAGATTGTGGTATACCATGGAGTTTGAAGATATTATCCATGAATACTTGAGATACCATATAGGACTTGAAACTGTGTTGCAAGGCACAAAAGTGAGCATATTTTGAAAGGCAATCAACCAAAACCATGAATACATACTTAATGCCAATTTTGGTGACCATTCAATCAAATCCATTGAAATTTTGGTCCATATTTCAAGTGGAATTGGAAGGGGTTGAGGTTCACCTAGAGGTTTCACTGTATCACCTTTATGTCTTTGGAAAGTGTCATATTCTGCCACAAGTGTGCAAATGTCCTTCTTAATGCCTTCCTAGAAAAATGGCCATTTGATCCTTTCATATGTTTTATGAAATATTGGATAAATCTTATGGCACAAGCCATATTATTACATTCCTCATAATCTTTTATATAGTTTCTTAGTGATGGAACTTTCTAGTAGGAAGAACCTCATATAAGCCTTATTAGTGAAGGAAATTTCTAGTAGGTTGAACCTTCTAGTAAGTCTTCTTATACATATTTTGTTCACACCATTTATAGTTTATGGGCCTTACTTAATATATATGGCCTCAATACATAACAACCTATGTATTTAAAGGGGTTAGGGTAGGACCCTGATAAGGTTCAAAGAAGGAATTTCTCCAACATCAAACAATTATGCATAGCTAATGAAAATTAATTTGTTTATCACACTACCAATAGAATATGGTGTTAACATTCTTCAATTATTTGGGGGCTGTATACTTGTCATAAAATGGGTGAAAAAATAATTTGGGAAATTTTACTTTACAATCTATATTTGATGAGATCATTGAAAATTTGGCAGGTTGTAATAGCTCCTCCTTCCACCATATATATCGACAAACGAATCAACAAGTAGATAGATGGTCAAAAGCTAGATTTTTATTTTTCAAAGTTTGATTGATCATTATGGAGGACAAACTTGGACATATCTCCGAATATGTCCATCATAATTTCATATAACTATATTATGATGATTTTCAAGTTTTCTTTTGAAAGGATATAGTCCTTTTTTTGTGAAGGATTGTTTGGTAGTTTTTTTATTAGTTGTATACTTATGCTTGTGTAAAAGGCTATTTGGTAAACAACATTCTTGGTTTTTTGGTTCATATACAATTTCTATTCTAAGTGAGGATAGATATATTCATAAGTTTGTATGTGGAAAA
Source organism: Pseudotsuga menziesii (assembly GCA_001517045.1). NCBI lineage: Eukaryota > Viridiplantae > Streptophyta > Pinopsida > Pinales > Pinaceae > Pseudotsuga > Pseudotsuga menziesii. The sequence goes on from LPNX011171604.1 coordinate 40,232, forward strand.
GGGATTTACAAAAATATTAGGGTTATATTTTAAGGACATAGCTATGTGATTGTTTTTTACCTAACAAAGGAAATGTTGAATGTTGAATGACATCTATGAATTTCAAGTTTATTTGTTTGAATACAATTATGATTTTTTTAATGTTTTTCATGGAAAAAGTATTTTACAAGTATTAAAGGTATCAAGATGGTTTAAATATTGGAATATGTTTAAATATTTGATGAAGTTATGATATTTAAACAAATATTGGTGGGATTGGATCCATAATATGTGTGTATTTCATGATCTTCTGGTCTCATAAATTCAGCCCTTACTTCTTGATACTGTCATGGCTACTTTGAGGTGTCAAAATGAATCATGAAAGTGCAACCTAATCAAAGGAACATGTAAATTTTATGTGAGTTGAACCATACAATACTACATTTGGGGTCAAAATATGATGTTTATTATGTAACTAATTTTGACAAAAAACATGTGTTGTTTTAGGACTTATAATTGGTTACAACTCAACACAAATTCCTCACTAACGTTGATTTATTGATATTTATAAACGTCGTATAACCATGAAGATATTGGAGCCTTTAGATTTTTCTTGGATATTTGACTATGTTTTGGTTTGGAATAATGCTTCATAAGCGTCAGTTTATCAACATTATAGGTGTCCTTTTATCCACATTAAAATTGATATATTGACATATAATATTTTTTGGGGGATGCCATTTTTATTTAAGGCTTAAGTCTATTGCGACTTAGTTTTTTTGAGGTAGGGCATAAGTGCCATGTGCCTAAGTTTAATGATCCTAAGTATAGTATGCATCACATATATAATTTGTCTCTCAACCAAGTGGACCCATCTCACATGCTCAAACAAATAGAAATAACTCAACATAATGTATCCCTAAAATGGACACACATGCCACACCATTAACATATGTACCATTAAAGGGAGAGTTATAACTAATATCCACTTACTCATGTGCACATAATATTCTAACTACAAAAATGTAAGACATCAAGTCATAGACAATAATCCATTAACCTCAAATAGAATACATAATATAAGCACAACTATAAGCACAACTAGAAACCTACGCACCATGAAAAATAAACCAAATTCGTTGTAAAATTCATACGTCGATAGGGTTCTTGCTAATGGTTGACTCTACCTTGATTAAATCCAAAGGGGATACATAAAATATAAATGTTTCACTACCTAAATATCATTTTGAAGTTATATGGCACATTTGATTCATGAGGTGATTATTGGTCTCTCAAGGTGCAGGTTATAATGGGTACAAAATTGATTAGGGGCACATGGGTTTATAGTGATTATAGTAGATTAGGGGCATGTGGATTTATAAGGATTTATGGTTAAGGTTAATTAGGGGTCAATGGAGATATAATGGTTAGTACTATTAATAGGGTTATATTGTAAGTGGTTGTTGTTTAAGGGGATTGCGGGTTTACAAGGGATATTGTTTAAGGTCGATTATTTAAGGTAAGGGGGTATATGGAGTACGCATTAAGAGGGATAGGTAGCTTAGGGAAATTTGTGGGGTTATAAGGTTTATGGGTTTAATGTGATAAGAATTATGGGGTAGTGGTTTATTGGTTAGGTATTAGTAGATTTAGAATCTCCATCCATCAGTTTAACCATAGAATTTGTATTTACAAATTTCCTCATACAATAATTTCCCGAAAGAAGCCATTATTTGAATTCCAAACTAATTTAAGCCTCCCTTGAGTAAAATAAATTAAGTAATGCATTTGCAAATGCACATATGTAAAATACATTGGAATTAAAACTATATTCACTCACACACACACACCATGCATAACAACCATATTCATAATAGGAAGTAAATATAATTTTCTTCATAGAGAACATTGAATACTTATCTTTTAACAGAAAAAGGTCCAAGAAATTTGCTGTGTAAGAGAAAATTTCCTCACATCCATATGTATAAACTATAGATAACAACCCCAATCCATGCTATGTGGCCACCAAGGTAAAGGAAACACCTATATGCATCACTCTTTCTTATCCCAACCCATTTTCTCTCATGCTTAGTCAATTTGCTAACCACAAAGCACTATAGGCATCACATTCAGCCATCCCATCCACGGAACTCTCTTCAACTACCCCAAACAACATAAGGAAGGCATACTCTTTCTCTGCTCAATAGTCCTTAAGAGTACCTAACAAATATAGTGCTAATTAGTGTGTACAAAAAGATTCCAGCCTATTGTATGCTTTTAGACAACCTTAAGTAAAATCACTTCATGTCTTCGTAAGATTCCATGAGAAGAAAATATATAGTGGGTAAACGTTCCCTATATTTCCCAACCTCTATGCTCAACTATAACCATCCTCTTCACGTTAATGCCTTCATTTTTCTCTTCACAGTGCTAGTTTCTGGTTAATTTCATAGTATGGTAAGTGTTGGTAGTATGGAAATAACAACATGAGAAAAGTTACATAGTGCTTAATTTCTACATGGAAAATTAGTGATAGACTCCATTGGAGATTAGAGGATTGGTGAAAATACAACTAACATTACTTCTAACCATAAAATGAAGGATTCTTACAATTGTAATAAAATTATATTCATCCCATGCTTCCATAACTTCATGACAAGACCTTCCCACCAACCTCATAGGTGCATTCAATGATTGGATTTGATAATACAAAGAGAGTAAATATCATATTTAAGGCACATGTAAGAAAATTGATGATTTCTAAGACTTACACTTGGAAAAAGAGGGTTTAATCTTCCATAGGCCCCCTTTCCTCTTTTCCTCTAGTAGAATCATATCCCTTCTAGTCCTCTTTACAGAGCCATATTGGATCATTTTAACATTTTCCAACATAAATAGTTACATAAATTTACATCATTGTGATAATCCAGCCACATGGCCCGTACATGGATATTTACATAATGCATGCCTAGCCATTCACTAGTTTTGCCTTAGCCATGAGTTTTGCACTAGGAATCTTTATTAACATATTTATATAATTTACATACTTGATTTAATACATTCAAAGGCTCAAAACTAGGGTATTACAGTGGATTATGAGTTAAGTCCAAGTTAGTGGGGTTGTAATAATCAAAGGTTAATGAGAATTAGGAGTTTATGAGGTTATAATAGTTAGAAGTTAAGGTTAGTTAGGGGTTAGTGGGATTATTATAGGTTTGGGTTAATTCTTGAAATGTGACCCTAAATTCTCTTATGTGGAAATGAATACACTTATAGGGCATATATCATGTTTGTAGGCCTTGTGCATGGAATTTGAGCCCAAAAATCAAGGATTAAGGAACGAATCCTTTCTTTTCAATTCCAAACCATGGGTTTCACCACAAGAAGTATTGATATTGACCTAGTCCTATAAATTGAATATGCTTTCCTTTTATAGGGAACAATTACACATATAAAGTTTGAATGGTGGTCCAAGGCCTAGTCCATGGCCTTTGAGCCCCAAAATTATTTTTTAAGGTATAAGTCCATGGTTATTGGCACCAACCCATGGTTTAGGAACAATAATTATCCTTATTGAGCCCGATAATTGAAGTTGAGACCTAAACCCTCATGCAAGAAAAATATTCCAATTATAGGGAAACATATCATTGTTTAAGTCTTGTCTACTTTTGTTTTGAGACCTAAAATAAAGGTTAGGGGATGTAATCCTAGCTTCCATATCCAAGCCATGAGTTGTTAAAAATGCTTGGTTAGTCATAAAAGAGGGGTAGTTATTACTCCCCCATTGAAGGTGCAAATCCCTCTGGAGACATATTTTCTTGTGATATGCTAGCAAACGTAAATAAGCTATCCATTTATTATAGTTGGGGTCATGCTCAAGTTTTGGGTGATTGGTTGAATGGATATCCTTAGTCATAGTTCATTACTAGAATATTTTTTTAGTTATGAAATATATATAATTTATTACTATCCTATATAGGATTATGTTGATTACATGTATTGATTGAAGAAATTCAAAAAATACCATGTGTTTGGCCAAATAAGCCATATTCATTATTGTCAATGCTTGAAATTTGGAATATATTCCATCTATAGGGATTTTAATGTGGTTTAGGGTCATGTTCATGGCCACTAAGCCCAAAAATCATGGATTATGGACTAAATCAATAGTTTCATAGCCTAACCATGCTTTTATTCTAAAAAAACAACCATGTTGGTCCAAGTCCCTAACATGGGGCACATAATACCCTTATTGTAAAAAGTTTCACTTGTAAAGTCTATACCATGGTTTAAGGCCTTTTTCATGGCTTCTACTTCTGCACTCAAGAACTCATTCAAAGACTTTGTTTTTTTTCAAAAATAAAAAAAATCATATAAACGTGTTAACATAGATGTTACATATGTTAATATAACATTTAACATATATATGTAAAACTAACACATAACACGTATATTTATATGTTAATATAACATAAATATGTTATATTAACATACAAACTATCAAAAACTTGACTCTTGCAATTATAGATCCAACCAAGTCGACCAATGGATCCCTTTTGACAAGGACCCCACCAAACCATTGAACTAGTGAGGAGGACCCTCCTATGTTGAGAAATATATGACCATATGAAAAGGATCCAATAGTTTACTTATGAACACCTATTGATTGTGACCTCATCGAACTAGTTGAACCCATAAGAGAGAGACTACCTATGCCAAAAATTATCCTTGAGGAGGAGGAGAAATCACACCTAAAACTAGTGTAAGTGAAAATAAATTGTTATTTGAGGATGAGTCAATTAGGTTCAATTTGATATATTTTTATATTTTGGGGAACCATTGCAATGTTTGTTATTCTTGGTTAAAATGATTTTGATTATCAAAATCATTTTTCATCGTGGGCATGATTTTGGATCTTGCATTTATTACCCCAATTCAATTTCCTTGATGGAATAAGGAATCCCATTATGGGAATGAATAATAAGCTTGAATTTACTATACCAAATCATTTTTCTTGATGGAATAAAGAATACAATTGCGGGGATGAACTATGAGCTTGAATTTCATATCCCACATCGATTTCCTTGATATCATAAGTACACCCATTATGGGAATATCCTACAAGTTTGTGTTCCTTAACCAAATCAAATTTGATTTTGGCTTGAAATTGAGGCCGTTGGCATGCATTTCAGTATCTAAAGAGGGCCATTTAGCTTATAATGTATGTGATTTGTACATGATTCAATTGTTTCTATATCAAATGGAAGAAAACCTTTTAATTGTATGATATCATGGAATGACAAGAAATCAACTGAGGGCTAGTCCTTGTACATTATGTCAGATAACACAATCAAGGTTTGCTAATATATTTTCAACAATTTGACCCTAAAACTAAGAGAAATAAAGTAGATATAATATAATTAAAAAAACCATCTTATCATAAGCGTCATGAAAAGTTGAGTGTCTGAATGTTCAAATCTAGAACATTTGTTTCAAATCCATGAACTATAACATTGGCTTCAACTAATATACCAGAATAATACCAAGTGGGCAACTTTCAAACTGCAATTTAGACCAATATATGCCTAGATTCTCCATTGTACATGACTAAAATCATAAGGAAAATATGAATATTCATATATTACCTTATATGTAATAAAAGGGGGACAATATGGGAGACAAGCATTGAGGAAATCAGGGAGATATTATATATTCATTACATCAATAACCATAAAAAAACACCACCCTCCCATCATCATAATGATTAACCTTTATTTTACTAACCCCTACACTCATACACTTTGCCAAATTATCCAACCGTTTTTTAGAAGTTCGCTTCGTTTATGAGGGATTTTATACTATTTGTGCAAATCACTTTTCCTTCGGGATCTAAACAATTATCTTAGCTTAGGTGACTTTCTTTTTCACTCCAACTTTTAAAATTATCCCATATAGAAGACAGTCTTAATGGAAATAAAATCCCATCTAGAAGACACTCTCAACCCAAGAATATTTTTATTGGAGCCACATTATGTATAACAAATTAGGCATAGGTATATGTTTGGTTACAATTGGTGATAAAAAAATATAAGAGATTTTAAAAATTTCCCATTATAAGATTATGCATTAATCATTGTAATGGAAGAGATAATATATGGTTTCTTAGATTTTGTCAAACACTCAATGTGCTTCCTCCAAACTTCCAATAGTGACATACAAGCTCATGATTTTAGTACATAGAGAAATGATTTGTGAGATTATAGTTATTAGAATGTGATCATGGAGTTGTTTGAGTGTAATTATGTGTGTATAAGTAGAAGCGTTAGATTTGAAATCGACATATTCCATGGGGTGGCCATATCACTTGTGTGAGATATCGAGTTATATTGGGATATAACAACAAAAATAAAAGAATTAGAAAATATAAATGAATGGGATAATGTTTATGAGACCAGGAATAGTTTCATTTCCATCATACGCATAGAACTCTAGCCAAGGCTAATACCTTTATTGGACTAAATGTAGGTAAACTAAATAAAGGCGTAAAACCCAATATTGTAGATTTTCCTCTATAAACAAAACTAAAGAAAGGTCATTCCAAACACCAAAGTAAATTAAATTGAGCATAATAGATCAAAGACATAGATATGGAAAAACATGAATGAAGAAATCAAAAACATGTATTCAGATGAGTCTTGAGCATGCCCACTTCTAAAAACCTATTTTCTTTTGTAGACAAAGGGATTAGGTGTGGTTTCCCTATCAATCCTAAAATGTTAAAGAGTTAAAGAGTAGACATATTGATATGTTCCATTCATTATCACACTCATTAATTCCTTTCAAATGAGCTCATATATGATGACATAATTATATTCACTTTCAAATTCATATGTTTTTTCTTAGTATTGTATATAGTGAATCAAATATATAAAATTTGAACTTCTTTCACACTAACCATGTTCCAACATGCTAGAATCGGTTCCAACAATATTTTTATCAAGACATTGTTGTTGTACTTTTCTAGATATTTTAAAATCATTTATAATAGATGTGGTTAAAACCAATTTAGGAATGGGGCACACCGTTGATTGAATTGTCATTGATGCCAACATGGGACTTGCAGTGGCCCCACAGGTAGTCATTGATGCCACCAAGTACCTCTTGAAGCGCACAGGTATGGATGATCCCAACACCCTCAAATCCAGTGCCTCGGAGCCCTTACAGATATGGATTGTGCCTTGGATCACCTTGTGGAGTCTTGCAAGGTCCTTGAACCCACAAGGTTGGATATTGGAGCCACCACCTTGTTGGTGATGATGAAGACCCCACTGATGTTGATGAAGATCTTGGTGATGATGTTGAAGACCTTGGTGATGGTGCTAAATCCCTTGTGGGCAATGGAGAATCCCTTGATAGTTTGAAGAAACATTAATGACCCATTATGTGGTCATTTATGTTTTTCATGATGTCATGGTACCCCTGGAGATGGTCATGAGACATAAGGAGGCTTGGAACCCCCACAGGAGGTGGCATGATGGATCTCGGCCCTTGTAGGTCCTCTTATGTGGTTGAAGAAGCCCACAAAGCCTCTTGCATGGTGAAGAATTCTTTGGAATGCCAAATGGGACAAATGACCCATTCTGTGTTCATTTGTGGTTTGCATGGTACATGATGGTCTTGAGGTCATGTGCACACCCTTGGTTTAATGGTCCTTGTACTCTTGAAGGAATGGTGAAGACGAATGTGTGTGTTGACGGGGTATTGAAACCCCTGGAGATTGTCATACTTGTCTTAGTGATAGGGTCCTAGATGAAGCCCTTGAAGCTTGATGAAAACCTTGTTGGCATATCATATTGATAATGATGTGGAGCTTGTGGTGAAATTGATGGAGTATGATCTGCCTTACAACAAACCCTAAAACCATTTTTTTGGTAAGGTTGACGATTGAAAAAGATTTGGGATAAATAATAAATATATTACAGCTCACATCTCCCTTCATATACAAGTTGGCCTCAATTAAAGGATATGGTCAATGCATAAATGAGTATAAAAACAAGCCCATCCACACTAAAAAGTGACCAAACGAATATTGAATCAGCTTGAGTTTGGACTGAGGCAATTCGTCACCTTGACTGAGGCAGTTGATTAGGAGACTAAGACTTTTCTCTTTTATTTTTTTAGCACCTCTACATTTCGGAATATAATAGCTCCGAGGAAAATTGCAGTGGAGAAGTGAGCTCGTTGGTATTGTTGGATTGAGGTGGCTTAACCAGGACCTTCACATGGGTATTTTCGGTGGTAAGAGAGGTATGAAATTTTGTATATGATGATATGAGATAGTTGCAGTAGAGATGTATTTTTTGGTGATCATTGAGGTAAGAATTCGTGGGCATCTACTGGAAGCACCAACTGAGGTTTAATCTTTGAGATTCGTGGGAATATACTGGAAGCTGCAATTGAAGTGTAAACTCTGAAAATTCGTGGGAATCCAAGGGACAATTGAAGACAGTGATGTCAATTCCAATCCTAATGAAGATGTAAAGACAATGGAATGGTAAATAAAACCCAACCAATGCCAAAATACACATGATCCAAATCAGCCAAGACTAGTTTGAAGGAGCCTGAGGTTTTGATGATGATTAAGATTTTCAAAGATCAAATATTGTCTTCTCTATTTTTGGGTTAGTTACAGCAGCATAGTCAGTTTTTGAATACATCCAAATCATTCACATCTTACATAGCCACATGAGTAAATATTGATATCATAATTAATTATGTTTAGCATTAATGCACTAAGGAGCCACAGTACCTAATGCTTTATCACTGTCAAAGGAGACAAAGTTACTTATGTTTGATATGGAAGTTGATTAATGATCTTAAACACTGAGTTTTGAAGAATTTCACAACTATTTGTGAAGGCATATCAATAGATGTATTGGTAAATTGTTACATATGGCAGTATGTATAAAATCTACAAGTTGTGTATGCAAATTCAAGGTTAATTCATGACGCACAGTCCAAGTCTCTTCCAAGGTGAATACACACTAAAAGCTTGACCCCGATTAAAGGATATACATAGTCCAAGTGTATGTTAGTCATGTTGGAAACATAAAGGGTTGCAAACACCATAGAATCAGTTTAAAAGGAATGAGGTATGTTGGAAGCTTCATAAATCGGTTTGACTAAATGTTTGTCCTCACAAGTAAAGAATATTATATATAGGCCACCCTTGCACAAGACCATGACATGTTCAAGTTTTGATAAGATACTCACAGAGATCAAGCTCTCTAAGTTTATGCAGACTTAAGGGTAGCTTGTTCAAAAGATGATTGTTTAGCATACTTTGACAATCAAAGTCAAAAGATGACAGACCTAGATCATTGAAGTGTATGAAAGTCTAAAAGTGGATGACAACTCTAACACTATTGCTTGGAAAGTGACAAGCATGAGTGATGAATTGTATACACAGATAACCAAACAACCATGTAGTGATATGATGACCATGATATGCTATGACAGTGAATGGTTTAGAGAGATGTATGCTTGACATCTTTGACAGTGACACCTACAACATTATGACAGTGATACCTTCAGTAGAAGACATATTGATGATGTGACAAGTGAATAAGATGAAATGAAAACATTGAACATGTTGATTGACTGGTTGATTAGCAGAGGTATGTTTGTGCAATAGATTGATGAGAATCAGAGATTGACATCAACCTTGCAAGCTGAGTCTTGCACTTGAGGATTGGAATCCTTAACCCTTTCTTAGTTGGAGCTAAGAAAAATAGTCTGGGTGATGTTATAAGAGTTGGTGCTCTTCTTATTAGTTGGTGTTGATTGTAATCACAAAAATTGAAGTCTTCTATTACCATAAATAAAGCTTACATTACATATATTGTTGTGTTTTTCTTTGATGTGTTTGTTGTGATTATGAATCACGATGAATATGATTATGTAATTGAGAACATAATGTTTGATATACTCTAATTTATTGATAAAAGTTGAAAAAGGTTTAAATTTCTCACACACTGATTCAACCCCCTCGAACCCCTCTCAGTGTGGCCATTGTGTCCAACAATTGGTATCATAGTAGGCCTTCGTCACGAGCCTTGCAAGCTTGAAGGATATCCGTGGACACACAGTGGAAGCAAAAGCAGAGTCATCAAGCAATGGTGTTCCCATACTTGATGTGACATATTACTTTAGGTGGAGGAGAAAGATGACAGCATATCTGAAGAAGTTTGGTCTTTGGGAGATTGTGATCAATCCACCCATTCCATCCAATAAGAAGGGAAAGGCAGTTGCACAGAAATAAGCAAAGAAGGACAATGCTACAACATTGAATTTCCTCATGGATGGACTTCCCAGTTAAGTGAAAGAAAGTGTAGGGGAGTACACTTCAGCTAAATACCTTTGGTTCAAGTTGGAAAGCAAGTGTCAAAAGGGAAGACCACAAACTGAAAAGATAGACTAGGAATCAAGAGACAAGCCTCTGAAAGAGGTCAATCAAGAAGAAGAAAAGCAAGAAGTGGACACCAGTAAAGCTATGGATTCTTTTGATTGTAATAATAGCATGTGTGATGAACATGAGAAGGTTATTGCAGAAGATAAAGCTGCACAAGAGATACATCTCACTTTACTGAATATTGATCTTAGATCCAATTGGGTCTTGAACATAGTAAATATGAACCATATTGAATTCATAAGCTTCAAAAGGAGAATATTGGATTCTTTGAATTAATATCAGTAGAATACCATGACAATGAGAGTATTTCTTGTGAAGTTCAAACACAAGAATGAAGAGTTGTGGGATCAACTGAAAGACAAGAATGCTGAAGTTGAACAACTAAAGACTAAATTTATCAGTCAAAAGGAAAAATAAGAAGAGCCTGGTGAAGACTCAGAAGAGCTAGAAGAAAATAGAAAGGCCAATATTGATTTGAAAACTCAACTGGAGGAAGCCAATAGGATAGAAGAAATATTGAAGAATCAGTTGGAAGAAAATGAGAAAACAATCCAAAAGCTGGAGATGGAGGTAGTTGGTCTCAGGAAGAAAGGTGAAAAGACTGATTCCTTTGTCAAGTTCAAGGACAATTCATTTGTCCTAGATAAGATATTGGATTTCCAAAGATATCCATTTGACAAGTATGGCCTTGGTTACAAGAAGGAAGGAGAAAAATCTAAAGATGGAACTTGGATCCCAAGACTCCAGAAGCAGGTCCATCATCTCCAAAAACTGCTACCCATGCACCTGCACATGACAACAAAAACTTTGGAAGTGCAAGAATGTATCAAGGATTTCGACCTATTCCTCAAAGCAATCTTAGAAAATAAACAACTCCAATATGGAACCAAAATTCCATGTATGAAATGGATTTAATAGTTATTATTTTTCTTGTTCTTTCTTTGGTCATAAGGCTATGGATTGTAGAAGAAGTGTTGGAAGTCCCAATGACAAAGTTATATGTTTGACATGTAACCAAGGTAGACATATTGTTGCCACCTGCCACACATTAAGATGCTACACTTATAGTGGCTTTGGTCACAAAGCCCAAGAATGTGTAAGTCAAGGAAGTCAACCAAGGAGGATTCCTTCATACACATCAACAAGAAGAACCAATGAACCTTGGAATAACACCAATGCAGAAAAGATTTGAAGTTTAGAAGACAAAGGCCCATAGTCAAGGACACTCTCAGGTATGGAGGAATGAAGTTGATCAAGGAAGTGTTGGAAGCTCTAGAAACTCAATTAGGTGTTGGACATGCAACCATGTTGGTCACATTGTTGCATATTGTCATACGATGAGGTGTTATAGTTGCAGTGGCTTTGGGAACAAAGATCAGGACTGTTGGAATACATGGAAACAATCCATGGGTAGTTTCCCATACAAATAAACAAGGAAATCCAATAAATATGAAGGAACAAATGCTGAAAGGACAACTTCTAAAAAGCAAGTGTGGATGAAGAAGACCGACCAGTTACATATAAGAGAGGTTGAAGTGCAGGGAGAATGGCTACCATATGGAAAGCCAAACTTAATGTCTCTCAAATACCTTAGCACACCTTGAGTTCATAAGACTGGAGGATGAAATCAAATGAGAAAGGATGGCTACTCCAAGCATACAGAGATGCCCTAGGATCATGCATGTTGACAGCGGGGGTAGTGATCAATGATTTCATATGTAGATATGTGGACACCCTTTTCCATTGATGCCAAAGGGGGAGAGATGAAGACAAAATGGGAGCATGCTCACAGGAGGAGCATGATTTTTTGTCGTCAATGACCAAGGGGGATATTGTTGATTGAATTGTCATTGATGCCAACATGGGACTTGCAGTGGCCCCATAGGTAGTCATTGATGCCACCAAGTCCCTCTTACAGTGCACAGGTATGGATGATTCCAGTACCCTCAAATCTAGTTCCTTGGAGCACTTACAGAGATGGGTTGTGCCTTGGAGCACCTTGTGGAGTCCTGTAAGGTCCTTGAACCCACAAGGTTGGATCTTGTAGCCACCACCTTATTGATGATGCTGAAGACCCTGTTGATGTTGATGAAGATATTGGTGATGATGATGAATACCTTGGTTATGGTGCTAAATACCTTATGGACGATGAAGAATCCCTTGATAGGTTGAAGAAACATTAATGACCCATTATATGGTCAATTATGTTTTTTATGAGGTCATGGTACCTCTGGAGATGGTCATTAGACATACGGAGGCTTGACACCCCCATAGGAGGTGACATGATGGATCTTGGCCCTTGTAGGTCCTCTTGTGTGGTTGAGGTGGTTGAAGAAGCCCATGAAGTCTCTTGGATGGTTTAGAATCCTTTGGAACATCAAATGGGCCAAATGATTCTGTGGTCATTTGTTGTTTTCATGCTAAATGATGGTCTTGAGGTCATGTGCATACCCTTGGTTTAATGGTCCTTGTAATCTTTAAGGAATGGTGAAGACGATGTGTGTGTTGATGGGGTATTGAAACCCTTAGAGATGGTCATACTTGTCATAGTAATAGGGTCCTTGATGAATCCCTTGAAGCTTGATGCAACCCTTGATGTTGGCATACCATCTTAATAATGATGTGGAGCTTGTGGTGAAATTGATGGAGTATGATCAACCTTACAACAAACCCTAAAACCATTTTTTTGGTAAGGTTGATGATTGAAGAAGATTTGGGTTAAAAATAAATAAAAATAATAAATATATTACTACTCACATCTCCCTTCATCTGCATGTCAACCTCAATTCAAGGACATGGTCAACGTATAAATGAGTATAAAAACAAGCCCATCCACACTAAAAAGTGACCAAACAAAGATTCAATCAGGTTAAGTTTTCACTGAGGCAATTTGTCACCTTGACTGAGGCAACCGGTTAGGAGACTAAGAATTTTATTTTTTATGTTTTTATCACCTCTAAATTTAGGGATATAACAACTCCGAGGAAAATTGCAGTGGAGAAGTGATCTCGCTGGTATTGTTGGACTGAAGTGGCTTAACCGAGATCTTCACGTGGGTATTTTCGGTGGTAAGAGTGGTCTAAAATTTTTTATATGATGATCTGAGATAGTTACAGTAGAGATGTATTTTTCAGTGATCACTGAGGCAAGAATTTGTGGGAATCTACTGGCAGTAACAATTGAAGTTTAAGTTATGAGATTCATGGGCATCTACTGGAAACTGCAATTGAAGTTTAAATTCTGAAAATTCGTGGGCATCCAAGGAACAATTGAAGGTAGGGATGTTAGATCCAATCTTGATGAAGATGTAAAGACAATGGCATAGTAAAGACAACCCAACCAATTCCAAAATACACAAGATGTAAATCATTCAAGACTAGTTTGAAGGAGCCCGAGGTTTTGATCATGATCAATATTTTCAAAGATCAAATCTTGTTTTCTCTATTTTTGGGTTAGTTAGAACATCATAGTTAGTTTTTGAAGACATCCAAAGCATTCACATCTTGCATAGACATAGGAGTAAAGATTGATATCATAACTGATGATGTTTAGCACTATTGCACTAATCATAAGACTATATTGGATTCTTTGTCAAAAGAAGCACAACTTAACTAAGGAGTTAAGGAGCCACAATACTTAAGGATTGAGCACTGTCAAAGGAGCCAAAGTTACTTATGTCTGATCTGGAAGTTGACTAATGATATTAAACACTGAGTTTTGAACAATTTCGTAGGTGTTTGTGAATGCATATCAGTAGATGTATTGGAACATTATTACATGTGGCACTATGTATAAAATCTACAAGTTGTGTATGAAAAGTCAAGGTTAATGCTTGATGTGCAGTCCAAGTATATTCCAAGGTGAATACACAGTCAAAGCTTGACTCTGATTAAAGGATATACCCAGTCCAAGTGTTTGTCAGTCATGTTGGAAACATAAAGGGTTTCAAACACCATAGAATCAGTTTAAAAGGCATGAGGTATGTTGGCAGCTTCATAAATTGGTTTGACTAAACATTTGTCCTTACTAATAAAGAATATTATCTACAAACGACCCTTGCTTAAGACCATGACATGTTCAAGTTTTGATAAGATACTCACAGAGATCAAGCTCTCTAACTTTATGCAGACTTAAGGGTAAGTTCAAAATATGATTGTTTAGCATACTTTGACAGTCAAAGTAAGGAGATGAGAGACCTAGATTATTGAAGTGTATGACAATCTAAAAGTGGATGACAGCTCTAACAGTGCTTCCTAGAAAGTGACAAGCATGAGTGATGAATTGTATACACAATGTACCAAATAGTCATGCAATGATATGATGACCATGATATGCTATGAAAGTGAATGTCTTAGAGAGATGTCTGCATGACATGATTGACAGTGACACCTACAACAGTATGAGAGTGATACCTTAAACATAAGACATATTGATGATGTGACAAGTGAAGAAGATGACATGACAACAGTGAACATGTTGATTGACTGGTTGATGAGCAGAGGTATGTTTGTGCAGCATATTTATGACAATGAGATATTGACATCAATCTTGCAAGTTGAGTATTGCACTTGAGGATTGAACTCCTCATCCTTTCTTAGTTGGAGATAAGAAAACCAGGCTCGATCCTGTTATAAGAGTTGGTGGTGATTGTAATCACGAATATTGAAGTATTCCATTACCATAAATAAATATTACATTACATATATTGCTATGTCTCTCTTTGATGTGTTTGTTGTGTTTATGACTCAGGATGAATATGATTATGTAATTGAGAACATAATGCTTGATATACTGTGATTGATTGATAAAAGTTGAAACAAGTTTAAATTGCTCACACACTGATTCACCCCCCCTCTAAGTGTGGCCATTGTGTCTAACACACACTTATGGTGTCGATGTTGAGTCCAAGGTTGGTATTTTAATAGAGCTAATTGAACTCGATTAAATTGTATTTTAATGTCACCTTGATTGATGGAGGCCTAACTACTTGTACACATAAGTGCAGAGGTATCTTAGTGTCTAGTCTTAGGTTCCTACTTGGTGGATTTTGTAGGTTGAAGAGGCACTTGAGACATATAATTGTTGACTATTGGGAAACTCTACCAATTTCTTCCATGTGATGTTGTTAACCCCTTAAACTTAGAAATTGCATAGATTATAGAAAGGTTAGATGCATAAAACTTTTATATGTAGATAAGAACCAATAACATGAGACTAGATACAGATAGTATGTCGGGGAAAGAGATTTTATATTATGATAAACAATGTTCATGGGCCTCTTTTGATAGGGTGTCCATTCACTCGAGAAGATATCAATTACCATAATTCTCAACAAAAATATTCATATCCTTGAAGCTCTTTAAATACGCTTCAACTATAAAAAATCCCTAACTACTGGACATGGTCAAAATAAAAATTCATGTGGGTCTTAATTAATAAAGGGGACCTTTTTAAATTGATTAATGAACACTAACTTATTTGGCCTTCTTTCAAATATATGGATTTATACAATGTGTGACTAACTCTTATAGTAAGGCAAGTTAGGGTAGGACCCTAATATTTTGTCCCCCTTCAAAAGCAATATTGTCCTCAATGTTGAAGGTGCAGAAATTGTAGTAAAACATTGGATGTCTCAAGTGGAATCTTTTGACAGATGTATTTCCATTGGATCAAAGATTCTTTTATTGTGTGCATGTGCAATTGTCATTCCCTAGAGGCCAATATTGCAACTGTTGAAGCCAAATGGAATCCTCCTCATCTAGTTTTGGTAAAGTGATACGTACTTTACAATTAAAGCCCATTACATTTTGAGGCAAGAGACGTGGAAGATGGGGTGAATCTTGGAGTTGTATGGAAAAACAAGGTTTTATTCCACCTATCCAATTTACTATAGGATTGTGTAGGGTCCATAGAACTTTGGAGCAAGATTCTTATGAATATGGGACTTGAGATATGTTTGCTTATATGGTTGGAACACCTAATCCCCAACTTCAAAGGATCACTCAAAGCGATTCTAATCTTCATATTGATTCATTCTATTTTGTTCTATAATAATATTGTCCTTAAGGATGCAGAGAATTTCATTTTTGGTGTGGAGTGTATCATTGAATGCATGAACCAATTAGGTACTTAGTAGATAGGAAATCAATGATAAGGGTTTTTTGTTTTAGACTACTTGGTATGGTGTCATCTAGGTGGAACCATTAAAAGTGGTATTATAGCACCATTCATCCAAATTAAAGGGATCCATTAGGCCCGTTAGTGTGGCCCATTCAACATAAAGCATCACAAGCAGGTTTGCAAGAACTTATTGACTAGTTATGTCTGACCGTCCTTTTGGTGGGTGATATACTATGTGAGATTCAATTGAGTGCCTTGAATTTTAAACAACTCCTACCCAAAATTATTGGTAAAATTGGGGGCATAATCAAAGACAATAGAAGTGGGTATGCAATGGATTTTAAAAATTATCGAGAAAAACTTGTTCCACTAATGAGGGTGTAAAAATTGGTGGTAAAGCACAAAAGTGGGCATATTTGGTAAGACGATATACTACCACCATAATGACTATTTTATTTATTGCCTTAGGGATCCCCTCAATGAAATCCATAGAGATGTCCATCTAGATATGGTTGGGAATAGGAAGTGATTACAAAGCACCTGGTGACTTCATTGATTCTCCCTTCTGATGTTGGAAAGTGTCATAGGCCACAATGAAGTTGTGCATATATATTTGCATTCCTTCTCAAAATAAAGAGCTCTTAATTATTTCATAATTTT
Source organism: Pseudotsuga menziesii (assembly GCA_001517045.1). NCBI lineage: Eukaryota > Viridiplantae > Streptophyta > Pinopsida > Pinales > Pinaceae > Pseudotsuga > Pseudotsuga menziesii. The sequence continues at coordinate 57,462 of LPNX011171604.1, forward strand.
TGTGAATAATATATAAAAGTGATATACTATGGGTGATGGATGTAATTCCTCTAATATTTTTGGTTTCAAAGTCAAATCAGAGGTTAGAAAGATGTGCTACTTATACCTCAAAATTATGGTTCCATGTATTCCCTAGTGGAGGGTTCATATCTTCTTGAAGCTTGGTGATGAGGTGTATAATTATTTAATGGACCAACCATTATTGTCCTTCTTTGTCAATCCATCTTGGGACAAATCCTAGATGAAGAATTAGTCACCACATTGTCATGGACCATTTTATATATTATTTCATAATCATAACCCATTATATATTTGAACCATTTCTATTGCTTGGGTTATTAAATTGTGCACATAGATCTGTTGACAAACACACAACTCACAGGATAGATCACACAATTTACTCAGTTATTGAAGAATGAAACAGTGAAAAAATGGCTTGTAGTTGTGAATTATTTTCATTAATCAAAGAGTAATTAGATAGTAATTACAATGAAGTACAATGGCTTAAATAGCCACATGCAATTTGAATCCACATGAGGAAATTCGAATTGATTAGACTATACTTGACTGTAGGTAACTAAGACCTTGTCTAAATCACTATCGGAGGACTCAATAGTTAACTGACCTTGTCTAAACCATCACCAAATTTCATCGGAGTTCTAAAACACAACTCAAGTGTTACATTCGGTGTTGACTAAGGCTAACTGACTGTGGTAGGTGAGAAATGCGCCCCTCCTGCATGTAGCCATGCAAACCTAGTGCTAGCTGAATGTAGAGGACTAGAACTGAATGTAACTGACTCCCAACTTAGCTTGACTAGTCACCAACTCAACTCAACCGACCTTGGTTGGTATTGGCACTCCCAGTGGCTCCTAAATTGTAGGGATTGGTCTAAGAGGCTCCTAAACTGATGCATGCAAGTGCAATCACTGGCAGTAGGCCTCAATTAGTGTTCCCCACACTTTATTAACTGGAACATGTGCCCCAATTAGGCCAAGTGGACCCAATGGTGCTAGTGCCTAAAAATAGATTGGATGGACTCCCGATTTAGACATGACTCCCAATTTATACATATGACCAAATTGGACAAGGGGGGATTAATAATCCTAACATGGGTAAGGACACATATTGTTCCAAGAAGTACTTGAGACTATGATGGTGTACCTTGATATAGAGAATTTTCCCTATTAAATATGGTCACCATGTCCCAACTACATGAAGGGTAGCCATTATTTATTTCTCATACTTGGGTTTGCCTAAGTTTCGATCACATAATTACTTACTAGTGAAGGCCAAGGGGCATCCTTCTTGTGATAAATATGCTCCTAGGCCACGACCCAAGGTATCACATTCTAACACAAATGTCCTAGTGAAATATGGCATGGCTAGCTTAGACATAGTACACATGGCCTTCTTAGTGCGGAGAAGGCCTGGTTTGCTAACTCATTCTAGAAGAAAGCATTCTTTTTTAGCAATGTTGTAAGAGGAGTGGAAATTTTTCCATAGTTTGCCACAAACTTATGGTAGTAGATTCTAATTCCAAGAAACCCTTGCAATATATTAATATTTTTGTAGTGGGGCCATTTCTTCATAGATTCCACTTTCTTGGGATCCACTCTTACCCCCTTCTAACTGACAATATAGCCCAAGTATTCAAGCTTAGTCACATCAAAAGCACATTTGAGTCATTTCACGAATAACTATTGGTCATATAATAATTCCAAAGTACGGGCAACATGTTGGAGGTGGATTTTCTAGGTTGGAATGTAGACAAATATATCATCAAAGAAAACCAATACAAAATAACGGAGGAAGGGGTGGAAAATATTAGTCATGAGGCTTTGAAAACAGGATGGTGCATTATAGAGGCTGAAGGGCATGACCAAGAAATGATAATTACCCTCATGAGAGAGAAATAATTTTTGGGTATATCCACCTCTTTCATCTTGATTTGATGATAGCCTAAATAAAGGCCACGTTTGGTAAAGAATTTGTTATTGTGTAACTTGTCTAATGGATAATCAATCATTAGGAATGGGAAATTTATATTTAATGGTGATTCTATTGAGATCCTATAAATTAGGACACATGTGCCAATCTCATTCTTTTTTGAATACCATAACCTCTAGCAAGGAATAATGGCTTGTGTTAGGATTGATAACAATGTTGAATGTTTTTTTCAATTTTATTCCTCTAGGAAAAAGGGTGGCAAGAAGGATGGACATTGGGGGGTTGAAAACCTATGATTAAAAGAATTCCATGGTCATGTTCTCCATGAGAGGGAAGTAAACCATTATACACCTCAAAAACCCATGCAAAATGGGAGAGAACCGATTGCAAGTTGGGGTGAAGATCTGATGGAGGTGTGCCTAGAACTTGGATGGCATGGAATTGAACAATGTCACTAGAATGACCTTTATTCAACTATTCCTCCATATGGTGGGATGAGATAGTTTTTTGGAGAATTAGGTCTAATTGCATGGATTTGATATGTATGTCCGACCTAAGTTAAGTTAAGAGAGAGTGCCCCAAAATCCATTATGACCGGTCTTAAGTCATTAACCATTCAATGCCCAAAACAATATCATAACCCCTTGTGTTAATAGAAAGCATAGGAGTTTTGATATGGTAGAATCCCATTTGGATTTTGAAATTTCACATTGGATACAACATTTCATTGTACCCACATTGGTGTGTCTTCATCCTCACACTGATGGATGGAATTATGGGTGCTACCACTGTCAATTAACATGATGAATTTTATGTGCTTTATGTATCCAACCAATTTTAGTGTTTGAGGAGTGGAAAACCTTGATAAATCATTTTGTGAAATTCAGGGTTGCTCCTCGGGAACAGGCATATCAGGAGCATCTTCAAGGGGTGACATCATATCTTCCCCCTTGTGTTTGTGTTGATATTCTAAGGTATTTTCATCTGGAGCCTCAAGAGGGTTTCCTTGATCAAGAATATTTTACATTTATGCCCTCAAAAATATTTTTCATTACAATTATAACAAAGGTAAAGGTGTTGATGCTCAACCATGGATTCGGGATTTATCTTATGTATTCAAATAGTCGAGGTGGTGGAGTTCCTCGGAGGAGGAGACATGGAAGATATGGTGTGAGGGGAAAACAAGGGGCACTTAGGTTGGGAATTTATGACCAATTCAACTTCGTGATCTCTATCACAAGATTCAAACCAAGTGGAGGGACACTGTATAAGGACATGTGCATGAATTGCCTCCTTAATTCCATTGACAAAACATTCCCTAAAAAAAGAATTAGAGAGGCCTTTGGTGCATATTTCCAACTACTCAAATGTTGTAAAATAGTCCAAAACAATTCCAGTTTGGATTAGTTTTTTCTATCTTCCCAACTATTGAGTGCCACGATCAAAATGATCATGAAGTATATTCACAAATTGGCTCCAAGGGACATAATGATGTTAATATTTTTGGTACCATTACCACCATTGCCATATTTCAAGATCTAAATATAAAAATCTAATTTGAAACTTTTGAATATCATCTTTAATGTCATGGAGAGAAAAATAATGTTCCATTTGGATTTACCAACCTAAGGGGTTGGAACCATCAAATTTGCATATGTCAATCTTTGTAAAGTAGTGCCATGAAGTTTTATCCACAAAGGAATGAGGCTAGTTTTCTGGGAATAGAGAGCAAGAGCCCTAGTCTTGAATGGCCATATCTTCATGGGTTAGAGTGCCAAAAAGTGGAGCATACCCACAATGTTAGGAAATATCAGTTAGAAAAATTTCCTAGTTGGATAGATTTTGGTTGGAATTTTGGTCCTAGGAGGTCAATTGTTGGTCTTGGGTGGCTAGGCGTTGGTTGATTTTTGCAAGTAAAGAGGCCATATTGTTTAAGGTTGGGAGGTGGAGTGGGTTGGTTTAGATTCATTTGGGGGTATATTCTAGTTTGTATTCTCCATGTTGTCCTGGTTGTAGGTGTGTACCATGGGAGTGGAAAAGTAGGAATTTCGATGGAATAGGGGTTTGGTCTATCAAAATAGGGTTGCGAGTGATATATATCAAAATTATCAACAAAATGTAAGGATTTTGTTTAGATATGTCACAAATAAGGGTTTCCTAGAACGCCCAAAAAGGATTATGAGAGACATTAAAACAATTAACGCAGTGCAAGGATTCCAATGAGGAAGGTCAGAAATAAGGGTTGACGGGACATTCCAGACTTCTTTTATGTTAGCAATACTATTAATACTAATTCAATGTTACAACACAAACATAATTCCCAAATTTCTACTAGATTGAAAAATGTAGGAATTTTTAGTGGATGTCCACATAGAATCTGAATGCTACACTAATTGATCTATCATTAGAACAAAGAATTTCCACGAACATGTTGCATATATAAGGGTTTCCAATTTTTATATGGTTTTGAAGGGGATTTCCATGCACTATAGCTCTCTTACATACTTATGGGGTCCAACAAAAGTACTCAGCCTAATTTCTTAAGGAAATAACTGAGGCTCAATCGTGCCGTTAGTCATACTACCTAATTGCCCCTGTACACGAGAGTATCTTCTTGAGTGTTGTGCTCAATGCCACTATAGAAACAAGAATACCATTGAGTATTTTTAGGCGTCCTAGGGGGGATTCTGATACACTCAAGGGTATGCAAAATTGATTATGTGTGCAGGTGTTTTCTAATGGGGTTCTAGTCAAAGGGGTACTATAATGAGTTACAAGGGTGTTCGACAATTTCACCAAACAAAAGTATAATGTGACTAAGTACCAATTGTATTCACTGACAGGTTTATCCATTGAAAGACAAATATTTTTGGTTATTTTAAGACACTGGAACGTGTTTCTAGCATAAAATAAATAAATTCTATTGAATATCAAAGGCGTGTTGGACGAGGAATGTGTCTCTGATATCACTTGTGGTGTTCTTTACCCATGAAACTTAGAAATCACACAGATTATAAAAGGATTAAGATGCAAAAAAATAGAATTTGCAGAAAAGAACCAAAAACATGAGACAAGATAATGATAATATGCCAAGAAAAAATATTTTATATTATGAGAAACAATGTTACAAGCCTCTTTTAGTAGGGTGACCATTCACTTTCCCAGAGTTTCATTACAATAATTCTCGACAAAAATATTCATAACCTTGAAGCTCTTTAAATAGGCTTCAACTATCCAAAACTCTAATGACTTGACATGGTCAAAATATAACTTCCTAGTGGGTCTTAATTAATAAAGAGGCCCTTTCTACATTAATTGACTAAGACTAACTTAATTAGCCTTATTTTAAAGATATGGTCTTATACAATGTGTTGCTAACTCTTAGAGTATGGCGAGTTAGGATGGGACCCTAACACTTCACTATCGATATCTTTTCCATACTGCCATGTGATCCTTTGGTGGACTTCATAACCATTTGTTGAGAGTGATTGGATGGTCATGTTACTATACATGATTTGAGAGGAATCTAGTAAGAGCCTTAGGTAGCGTATTTTTATTTTCATATGGATTTTTACATCATAGATTCACATTTTTGGTGCTTTATTGAAACATACTTATAAAACATTTGTTGCACCCCTAAGCATTATCTTCTTCTTCTATTTTTGAGGTTATTTTCTTTGGATTCTCTATCTCAACACTCTAGTATGTATTTTGGTTGGCATGAGACAATTTTAAGCATTTTCTTCTTCTATTTTTGAGGTCATTTTCTTTGGATTCTCTATCTCGACACTCTAGTATGTATTTTGGTTGACATGAGACAATTTTAAATTAATATCTCTTGGGACTTGATAACCCATCAAATCATATCACAACATCCCTATTTATTCAAATGTTTATTGATTAAGTATCCAACTTCTCCAAGATTTTCATCTTCGTATTATATCCCTTCAGATCCAATTTGTTTCTCCAAGTTCCTCTAAAAGTATCTAGGTATATTTCAAGATTATATTAAAATTATTACTAGTCTATTATATTTACTTGTGTATATGATGCTTAATCGCTTTCATGTATAATTTCCCACATGCATCCATTTTTATGATTACTTGTATAATTTTTTCAATACGATCTATTTGTAATCTACAACAACAAAAAAATCAAATATTTGTGCCTATATAACTCTAGATTTTGAATATTCTCTTTACCATCTCAAATTCACTCATGCAACACAAAATGACATCATATTGTATTGTGACTCATCAACTTCGTATTGGCATATTTTGTTCTTATCAAATATTTTATGTTTTTAAATTTGAGGTGGAACTCCACCTTGCGTAGACACTCTATTAATGTTTATGAATTAATACTTTATATCATAATGTGAAACCTCAACCTTCAATCCCCATTTGTTATTTAAAAATATCACTAATCATATTAGGACATATCCTTTTTAACTTTATTGTCTTCGTCTTCTAGTTATGAGGTCTTGACTAAGTATCCAACATCTCCTCCTGGATGTAGGTAAACAAGGAAAGGACATGGACTGACAAGATAGGGATAGGGCATGTGCTAAGACAAGTGGAAATCCTCTTCCCTCTTCCCTCATTCTCTTAATTCTATAAAACCAAGGTAATGCAGAGTAGCTCGTGGAAGAGCTCTGTGCTCAGCCACAGAAAGGAGATGCAACACCATATCAACATGCATGGGGTTACATGGCTCCGGTACTTGGGAGCTTGTCTCAATAGGCTTAACACGTGCTGGATCACCTGGAGCAGGTATACTTATGATCATGGAAACTGTGCGAAGGGTTATTTTAACAGGACAATTGAGCTCAACAAATTCACATCCTCGCAACATTCTGTTTGCATTTTATGTAGTCCAGCTCAGTTGGAAAACTCTGGTGGCACATAGAGGTTGCAAAAAACTCTTGTAAATATACTTCCCTATTTCTCTTATCCTCCATCTCTGAACTCTATTTGGCTAGATATTCTACAGATTCTCAGCATGTCTGCGCATCAGAAGGAGACTGAAAACATATACTGGGAAGTGATTTTCCACACAGAAACTCCTCAACACATTTGCATTGCAATCACAGCCATGGAGAATTAAATGTTCAAGGAGTTCAAACTCGGACTTGGACCTGATGTAGTCATAAACAACTACTTGATGCTCAAGTTCATATTGTCCAGAGCAATGCGAGAAAAGGAAAGTTTTGGGGACATGGTAAAACTCACGGTGAGTATGTTTGAAGAGGATGCAAAGTGCAACATTGGCGACATGACCGAAGTTATATGCCTTAATGAGCCACCTTTCCAACGGTAGCAGGGAATCAAAGACTTAGATTGTGAATACAAGGAGAGAGAATCCAACAAATCTAATGAAGAAGAGAAAGAATCTAAATGAGAGATTTGCAACTCTCCTCTCTCCCTTATGCTCTAGATTCATGTTTTGTTGCATCTCCGGATGTTTTCTTCCTCTCTTGGTTTCCATTCAATTAGGTGGCTATTGTACAAAGGTTGGGCAGCCAAAACTATGGTTATATTTTTCGTTTGGCTTATGCTATGTATCTCTCCTTTTTTGTTACAGGTTTATAGTATGACTCTATGCCTTGAGAAGACTCAGCTACACTACATATATGTAATCATGTGTTTTATAATCACTAGTAATAGAAAATTTCCTTCTTACTGATAAAAAAAGTATACAACATCTCCAAGTTATTCATCTTCATATGGCATCTCTTAATGTTTAATTTGTTTCAATTAGTTCCTTTGAAACTATTCAGGTATATTTCATGATTATATTATAAGGTTTTAATTAGTTTAGTATAATTATTTATCCATGTTTATGGTTATTTTATCTATAATTTGCTTAATAGTATTACAAGTTGATAAGGGGGAATAAAATTATGGAAGAGATAAATATTATATTAGATGGAAGTAATATAGGTCCATGATGTGCATGGTTTAACGCCTATCACATTGGTCCACAACATGTAATATATTAGTTGAAAGCATCCATATTTAATGTTGAAGCGAAAGAACTATCTATTTAATGTTGTGGAAGCATTATTTATTTAATTTTGCTTGTTGCTAGGTTCAACCCTCGTCTGCAGGGAACAACAATGGCGAAGATATACTTAGTGACCTTGACCCTTGTCTTCAAATAATTTGGAGAATATGCCAAATCTATATTTATGCCTCATTAAAATTCATACTCCCAAAATCCATTGAAAATAAGGAAAATTACTAAGAATAATGGAACAATTTTTATTATGCAATTAAACTTGATGAACATAATACATTCATCATTAGTAAAATCAACATTATTTTATAGTTCTAAAAATGACACATTTTTATTCATTGCAACATATTTTGTACTATGCTCAAACTATCAATCAACAAGTTGGTCCTGGTACCAGTCCTTGACCATCACTAGATGTACGATCCACCATTCCATCTACATATGATGACACTACACCCACAAACAACCCCCAACCTCAGCGTCATAAGACTACCCCCATAGACAACGCATGTTCCTCCATCTTATGTCATTGTACCAACAAATAACCACATTCCTCCATCCCAAGACACTCCCATTAACAACCTATGAACTCCATCTCATCACATTCCCATTGGACATGATCCCAGTCTTGGTATAACTTGCCTTTTTTCTGTAGTAATTATTGTTCATAGCATGGGAAAAATTCCCATAGAATTGCATTTAGATAGTGATGGATTCCCTTTGAAGGAAACCCAATTTCTAGGGAACAATAAAATTTATGTTGACTTGTCTGAGAAGGGATATAACCTTTTTGCACCCACTATTAAAACATCCTATGGTTCTCCAGCCTTGAAAAAATTAAGAGTGGAGCATAGGAATTTTATGGTGGAAGGATATTGACCAATATTCAATGAGAAAAAGGTTGATTATAATGCTAGAAAATATTTGTGAGAGTTGTGAGACACATTGCGAAGAAAGTTATAAGACAACATTTTTTATGAGAATTGTTCCTTGATATTAGAAGAAGAGTAGGCAAGTTCAAGAGTTGATTGAAATGAAAATAGACTCAAGAAATTAGGGAAAATACCAAAAACTACTAGGTATTATTTCAATCCCCCCAAATAGTTTATATACAACTATTGATTGTGATGAAATTATTATAAACAAATACATTAACATTTTGATAGGTCAAACGACACTAGAAAGGTCACTAAGGCTATAATCGATAAGTTTGGTTACCATTTCCTTAATGTAAGAGTGTACATCAAGATTAAAAATCAACATTTAAGTTAACATCTAATGAAGTTGCTTTTGCATTGATGATATTATATTTGACCCCATCTCTAGCTTGATGCCAATTATGTTATTTCTTCCAATGTTAACAACCCAAAATTTATAAGAATACAAATAAGATCTAACTGAAGAAGAATTGTGAGTAGTTGCTAAAGAGAGATACAAGGTCACAGTGGAATTGAGGCACCATGGATTTGAGAAATCAAGCGTTAGACATAGAATCCAAGTATATTTCTAGAGATGAATTTAAAGTTCTAATAAATATGATTGATTCCAAGTTTGTTAACGTCTGTTGGATAAATACAACTTGTTATTATAGGGTAAAAATAAAGATATCATAGATAATGTTGTACTAGAGAGAAATTTTGATGATGGCATTGATCTTGATGGAAACAATGGTCATGGTGATGAGGGAGAGGGTGGTGATGTGACCCTCAATCATAGTGATGAGTTTGATGGTGAGTATTATTATTATTATTATTTTCATCTTGAACTGTATTAAAATGTTTCATACAAAATGTTAACTTTTATGTCAAATTGATACCAACTCATTCAACTTCAATGTTCAATCTAATTTTCTTCCAGGCAATAATGTTGATGTACAATGCAATTTGTTAATGTCTAGTCATTAGAGAAAATTTGAGGTCTAAAATGGGCCTCCTAAGGAAAATGATAAAATAATAGTTATTAATTTTGGAGGAAGAATGAAAAAAACTACTTTTTGTGTTCATATTTTCGACATATATCCCTGTGTTTTTACTCAAATTCTGAGTGGGAGAGCTTGTTGGATGTGGAATTTAATTCTGCATCCAATGAGTACCCACACTGCATACTTTTGTCGAACCCCACTACCCCAAAAATAAGAAATACCTAAAAAAATGTGATGATGATGTCATCATCACATTTTTTTCAGGTATTTCTTGTTTTTGGGGTAGGGGGTCCATCAAAAGTATGCAGTGTGGGTACTCATTGGATGCAGAATTAAATTCCACATCCAAGGAGCTCTCCCGCTTGAAATTTGAGTAAAAACACAGGGAGATATGTCGAAAATACGAACAAAAAAATTAGTTTTCTTTTATGACAAATATGTCAATTCAACCATTATGTTTGACTCATTTTATTGAAATTCTATTGGTTCTTGAATTCCAACTCACAAAATTTATTATTGGCACGTTTTCTTATAAGGCCCATTTTAGACCCCAAATTT
>LPNX011171604.1:68067-112055 GCA_001517045.1 Pseudotsuga menziesii
CATATTAAACCAATATAGATCCATCTTCACTCCAGATCTACCAAGTGACAAAAGGAATCAAATCCCTTGAGGTGCAAACCTTTTTTAGAGTGCAAAATTTGAGGAAACGTTTGCACATCAAGGGGTAGGATCCCTATCGGTGCTTGGTATATACGAATTGAAGATGGGTGTTTTCTACAAACAAAGAGAATGACCTACTAGGAGGAGGCCTATTTGACATTCATTTTGTGACATTTAAGTATGACATCACATGACATATTTTTATTGTGGCATTATGTTACATGTTTTTAATTGTGATATTATCTAACATATTTTTGACATTATACGTTGGAGTACATGATTCCAGTGAATGTATTGGATTGATCTCTAGTGAAATTTTGGTTTATTTAAGTTATAGTTATTCTATTGAAGGTATTCTATTAATAATTTTATTGGAGAATAATGATACATTCATGCAACATTCACATGTATTTGTTTGGGAATACTCTTTGATTTTACCTGAGAATAATGTTATCCGTAAAATAACTTGTTACATGAATGGTTTCATTCATTTAAACTGATTGCACTAGATACATAATCAAGTTAAGTTCAATGCAATAATAAGAATTGGGGTGTATAAACTTTACCCTTTCCAGATGGAGCAAGTTGGATGATGTTTGTTAAAGAGACACAATTGATCTATCATAATCGAAGTTACCAATGTTGAATTTCCTTTTGAGTTTTTATTTTGTTAATTGATACCTATATGCTCTATTATTTTAATATTGGTATCCTTCTACAGACACTAGGAGGATTGGGTGAGGTCATCATCTAATAGTCATCAATTTTGGGAGAAAGCTACATTGGAGCGATATGCCCTTTAAAAACCTATAAATTTTTTATACTCTATTTTCCATGTCTACCTTCCCCTTCATTGTATGATTTTGTTTTTTTAAATATTAATTTGTATTTTGTTTAATTTGTGGACATAAATCTATAATCATATCATTGATTGCTCTTGTGAAAATAAGTTTTTAAATTGTTGTTACATTATATTTTAGAAATTTCCTTGAGCTTGAATTCTCAATTCTCATATGCTTAATGTTCAAATGAAAAATAAAAACTAGTTGTTTTAGTTGTAATGCTTATAAATCAAAATGAAAAACATACTTTATAGGAAAAAATAGACATACTTAGATTTTATCATTAATTAGAAGCGTTTTATTCGCTAATGAGATTTGATAAAATTTTATCATAAATTGTGTTTGCCACACAAAAATATTAAATTTTGCACCGCTTTGAGCATTTGTTATTGATTTGCAACCATAAAATGTACTTGATAGTAAATGCATGTTTTATAAGAAAATTCATGAGATGATTAGTTTTTTGTTTAGTTGTTTTTAATATTTTATTTAAATGCTATTACTATTGTCTTACAATATATCTATTCATGGTTACACAGTAAAATGTATAAAATAAAAAGTTTTTTCATTAGTATATTTATTTCTCTATAGATTTTGTTATGTAATCTCTCTTTCACTATTCACAATTTGCCCCTTGTTATTATCGTACAAAGGCTCCATAATAGTGTTCCTTGTGATCATGAGTTCAATTCACAATGATTTTTAGAGGACAAAATTCTATTCACATTTTTCCCTTTGTATTATCACACAAAAGCTCCAAAATAGTGTTGCTTATGATTATGAGTTCAATCCACAATGGTTTTTAAAGAACAAAATTGTAGAATTGTGGGATATTAATTCAGTCATAAAATGTAGACATCCATATATCAACATTTATACAATGCCTTGAAGTTAAATATGAACATTCATACATTGGTACAATTTTCTTAAGGTCAGTTTATGTCAATACAAAATGACATTTTCTTGTTATTTTAAAGACCTTTTTTACTGCCCTTATACTAGTGTTTCAAGGATAGATGATTTGTAAACACCTATTGACATAATGACATTCCAATATCTAGGTATAGCAACATTATTTACTAGAGACATCAATATAATGAAATTTACAATACAACATCTAAAATAAATTAAAATAAGTTGATTTTCTTCGAAGCCATGATTTTAAAGTTTAACATTGAAACAACGTCATATAAGTCTCATGTTTTTACCCAAATCTAGTAGTGTTGACTAATACTGTGAAACTCTTTATTCCACACTTTTAATCCCAAGCTTATTGGTATTTAAATGTCAAGCTTGAATGTGTAAATTGTCATAAAACTGGAAGGAAATGTATTTAAGATCATTACAATAAAGATAAATACATTTATATATTTCAAATTTTAGAAAAACTGTTAAATTTTCACTTGGAAAATTTCAAGGTACAACACTTTAAGAAGAACACGAGGTGGGTTTGAATTCATAGTGTGTGTTGTGATTTCTCTATGGTATAAGTTCAATGCCTATTTTAGATGTCTTATAACTACTTTAAGGGTGTCATTTAATTAAACTTCATTTGAATCACTAGAATCCAATGACATAAGAAGTTAAGAGTTTTGATTGATCCATAATTCTTAGCTTTTTTTTAATAATCTAAGTTGATTCAAATTGGATGAAATATATATAAACATAATTCCATCATACATAAATGAGTTATATTTATATCGAGTTCCTTTGTTTTGTTCATTAACATGGATAACATTGTTGCCATTATTGTCTACCCAATCTTATTAGATGAAATTTCAACTCAAAATGGGCCTCCTAAAAAGAATTAATAAAATAATAGTTAAAATAATAAAATAATATTTATTAATTTTAGAGGAAGAAAAGAAAAAAAACTACTTTTTTTTGTTTGTATTTTGGACATATCTCCTCGTGTTTTTACTCAAATTTCGATCGGGAGAGCTCGTTGGATGCGGAATTAAATTCCGCATCCAACGAGTACCCACTCGGTATACTTTTGATGGACCCCGCTACCCCAAAAACAAGAAATACCTGAAAAATGGATTGATGATGTCATCATTCCGTTTTTTTTCAGGTATTTCTTGTTTTTGGGGTAGCGGGGTCCATCAAAAGTATGCCGAGTGGGTACTCGTTGGATGCGGAATTTAATTCTGCATCCAACGAGCTCTCCTGATTGAAATTTGAGTAAAAACACGGGGAGATATGTCAGAAATACAAACAAAAAAAGTAGTTTTTTTTATGATACCTATCCCCAAATTTATATTAAAAAGGTGTTTAAGACCTATACGGTATTTCAAATTTAAAGCAATTTCATTGGCTAACACATGACATGGAATTTGAATCAAAGTTAAAAGGCCCATTTTGAGTTGAAATTTCCTCTAATGCAACACACTACTTTCTCATCCTATTTACTATGACAAGTTTCACTCATATTGATGATCTCTTCATAGTTTGCAGAATTTGATAAACAATGGGGATTCCACTTTTGATTCTTGCCTATATGGCTTTTAAATAACGCTTTGAAGAGGAAGATAATCATCCTTCATTATTTTGTTGAGAACAACAATTATTCATCCCAAACTGTGTTTACTCACTGTATTGGTGTTGCTCTATAATATCATTTATGATTTATTTGAGAAATACAAACATTCATGTGAAAGTGTTGTTTTTTTTTGTTCGATTTCCCATCACTCAGGGTTGGTAGTAATGAACCATTGGTTAAGAACCGCAACCCAGGGGCATCTAAGCCGTCAAAGTCCCCTGGGGACTGCATCCTCCTAGGCCACACCAGCTCTTAACATGATTGTATTTTTTGGTGTCTCCTCCCAATTGACTCGCCCCTAAGGGGAATTTAACTTGGGTCATCCTACTGACGAGACCCACACCTTAACCGAATGAGCTAGTGAGAATTGACCATGTGAAATTGTTGTCAATTGTAATTTGTATTTTACAATGTTTTGTGAAATTCAATTGTAACTTTTTTTTTTGCCAACATTGTTCTAATTACTTGTCTTCAAAGAAGATTTCAATTCTATGACCCAATTAATATGATCTGCCATAGATGCTAAGATAGCTCCTCCTCCGATTAGGGTTGCTAACATAAATTCAAATAAAACTCATCATTAGATAAATTGCCAACAAAAAGCTAATTATTAGAACATATATTTAATGCCATAGACAATAAAAACATGCGTGTATTCTATAAATATAAAAATAAATAAAAAATACTTTCATTTAAAAAAATCTCCTTACAACATCAAAATGAAGAAAGAAATACAAACAAAGAAATGGAAAACATGCAAAAACAACAATCAAAAAGACAATTTTTTTTTTTAATTCTTGAGAGCAAAGCAAAAATCTTAAAACAAAAAACCATTAATCAACAATGACCATTCTTAATTACAATTCAAGTTTTTCTTGAGATCAAATACAAAATCTTCAAATCATTCAATGGCCCAAGTGCAAAATTAAAGATTAACTTTGCATATTACTCATATTCCATGTCAATTACTTAATTGACTTAATTAAAGATTAACTTTGCATATTACTCATATTCCATGTCAATTACTTAATTGACTTGGTTTTACTTTGGTTTTAAAGAATGTGGATTTTTTGTTTGTTTGTGAGGTATCAGAGAGGATTTAACTAAATTTATTTAGTCTTTTTTTCCAACAAAATAAAATTGTTTATTTTTATAAATATCATTTTTATGTATTTATATTTACTTTGTTTATTTTTATCATTATCTTTTCTATGTATTTAAATTTACTTCTAACCAACCGCCATATTAATAAACGATTAAATAAAAACAATCATAATAATAAAATAAACTAATATTAAAATTTGGATAAATTTAGACTTGTTTTCATTTAAATTGGATAAAGCAATTCCACATTATCTTGATTGATCGAGTGGAAAATACTTCCTTTGGTTCCATTGGGAAAAGCAACCTTTAATAAATTAGCAAACTTCTTTCTATTCGAATTTAATTTAAAACATAAGCGCTTTATCATATTATTTTTTTTATCCAAAAAATATTAATTCTTTTATCAAAAAATTATAATTTTTTTCAATGAAAATATTTTCTTTCTTTCTATAAGTACTTTCTTTCACATAAGCTTTTTATTATTATTTTTTTTTTATCCAATTTTTTTTTTTCAATCAAAAAATTATTAATTTTTTTAATAAAAATATTTTTGTTTCTTTCTAAGTACTTTCTTCCAATACCCACGGTAAAAATTGAAAAAAATGATTTAACAAATACAAATGGAATACTAAATAGTAAATATAAATTTTCATTCACTTTTAGTATTAAAATATTTATAATGGTTTTCGAGCGTTTCAACATCACAAACAAATCATTTTCAAAGATTTTGAAATTGATTTTGCCTACCTGAGTTTTTTTGAATCGATTTACAAAAATAAAACATTAGAAAACATATTAAATTACTAAAAACATAAAGTTATTAAATTGTGAAGTGTCATACAAACCAAGAATTTGGTCACCCATACTCAACCGTGCCGTGCTTGTCCTAACTTTGTTGGATGCATTGGTCCACATCATCCTCCATGTCCAAGACGGATTTGGTCACTGAATAAACAAATACGGATTTGATTGAAGTAAAGTTGAAATTAATGGAACTAAAGTTGAAGAAGACGTTCACTCAAATTATTTGTTCACGTGTCACACCTATTCTGCATAGAACTTAATGAAATGTGATTTCATTTATGTTTTTCATTGGATGATGTTGGTAAGGGTATCACAAGTTAATAAGAGCATATGAGCACACGCCCATAGAACACTAAAAGCAGTTAAATCGAGTTTCGAACCTGGGTGGGGCCATCTATATTGAAAGTCAATGACTTTGGGTACGGGACGTTCGTCGTTCGGTCTAGCCCGATGGGCTAGAGTGGGTTTAATGGTTAAGAACATGTGTTATCTTTCTGAAGGTCACATGTTCAAAATCAGCAAGGATAGAGTTGCTCATTGGTTTGTTTTGACAAGGCTCGAAGGGTAGGCGACCCCTGGGATAGAGGCTCACCTCGGTGGGCTTCGGAACGTCTCGGCCCCTGCTAAGTCACAAGTTATTGGTATATCTAGCTTGCAGGTTGTTGGATATACTCTTGGGAGATTGTTGTTCACATGGTTAAAAAAAAGACTATCAAAAGTAAATAAGAAGAGATGTCCATGCATTATAGAAGAACAACGGTAACTTTAGAGTATGTTTGTTGCTAACATGTTTTTTAAATTTATCAGTGAGATCTCATCTTATGGAATTAAGATGTTGATAATGTGTTTGCAATTGATTTTGATGGTGAAAATGTATGTTGTATTTGGGGTTGAGGGCTTTAAGTTTAAGTTGAAGTTTTATGGTTGATTTGATGGAAGTGTAGGTTTGAATTATTGTGGAGCGGTTTATTTGTCGATAAAGCCTTCTAAAATTACGGTGAGAATTTTATTTTTGTTGGACAAATCACTCACATTCCAACGTAAAGGATGGTCGCGACTCCCCGTTTTCACCTCGATCGTTAGATAAAGTAATTGCCTAAAAAACAACAATCATGTAAATTCAAGTTTGTCATACCATAATTAATTAATGTAATGAAACATAACATTTAGTAATTTTTATAAACATTTTAAGAAAATTAAACAATTTAATTGGTTATAATATTTTTTAATTTATAAAACCATATTATACAAATATTAAATAAATCAAATGCAAAAGTGATAATATTTGTTAATTTGTAAAATACATCTTATTAGAATAAATTATAATATTCATATATTTGGGAATTATCTTATTAAAATTAAATAATTAAATTGGTTATAATATTTTTTAATTTAGAAAACGATATTATACAAATATTAAATAAATCGAATGAAAAAGTCATAATATTTGTTAATTTGTAAAATACATCTTATTAAAATAAATTATAATATTCATATGTTTGTGAATTATTTTATTAGATGGTGAGTGTAAGACAACGATGGTTGTCATGCTTTAGTGGCAATGTAAATATAGAAATTGTTCTTATCATGTTTTCGTGACAATGTAAATATAGAAATTGTTGACTTGGAGGGATGATTAAGAACATTTTTATTATGAATTTGAATATAATATAAGAAGATTACATGTAGGAAATCAAATTATTTGAGTTTTATTTATGGATTTTTTTTCTCAATATGGTTCACAACTTCCGAGAAAGGGAAATTTACGGATTTACGTATAAGTATGTTAAATTTGAGTTTTTTTTAACATTGATATGTTATTTTAATGCATTGTTAGAAATGATTATTTAACATACTTATACATAAATCGATAATTAAAATTCTTAGTTGGTAGCCCAATGGGTTTAGCTCAAGTGGGATTTGATTCCAAAACCTTATATTTACAACTCACAGCTCTAACCACTTGAACTAACACATTGGGTTATAAACTAAATTTTTTATCTATAAATTTATGTATAAGTATGTTAAGTTTGACCTACCAACTAAATTTGTTTATTTATGAATTTATGTATAAATATGTTAAATTTGACTTCTTCTAAGTATAGATTTTTGTATAGGTATGATTTTAATGACATGTTATTTTATGAATGTATGTATAAGTATGTTAAATTTTGTCATTATAAATGAAAAGTACCTCCTTCAATATAAAATGTAAAAAAGGAAGTTCAAGGATAAGCAATGAGTTCAATGATGTGTAGTGGATGATGACATAGATGAAAAATTATATATATATATGTTATTGAGAAGTTTAAAATTCTTAAGATTTAATGGCAATTATGATTAATTATAACATAAGTTAAAAAAAATAACATAGAATAAAGTGATTTGCTCTATTTGTTTTATTTGACATGGTCTAATTAATCTTTTAAATTCAGTCTTCTATAATTAATTACAAAATAAACTTATATATATATATATATATTGAAGGGCCACGATGGAGCTCTGCGGCGGGAGAAATTGCGGAAGCGAGCTACAGGAGGAAGAGAAGTTGTTTTTTTAGCTGTTTTTTTCGAAGGATGAGGAGCAGTGGACAGGAGGGGAGGTTTAAAAAAGAACAACCATGTATTCTGACATGGCGGATTATGAGGATGACAGGGAGTACAACTCAATTGTTTGCTCTCGGGAAGAAGTGCAGATAGCTCGTGCGAAGGAGAAACCGTTGGAGGATGATTCGATAGGGGAAAGCATGGCCACCAAAAACACATAGGACCATGATAAGGGTGAAGGAAGACTGGTAAAAGATAGCACGAAGGTGATGAATGCACCAAGCAAAAAACGACGAGGGATGAAGGTGAGGCACGACAGACCGGAGTTAATCATGGGAAAAGACATCTCATTGGAACATATACCCGATTTTTTAGCACATGTACTAGTAGGGAGGTTTAGCGGAAAGATAGTATCCAGAGCTTCCTTACAGCAGTGGATTTCCACAAATTGGAGCAAACTGTTAGGATACGAACCCACTTTCTACTCTCTTCCACGGGGCTTGTTTCTGATTAAGCAACGAAGCATGGAGGACAACTACAAACTCTTAAAACACAATTGGAATTGGGTACCCTCTAGTTTGATACTCAAGAACTGGACCATTGATTTCAATGCTTATAAGGAGCCACATAACATTTAGAAGGTTTGGGTCATCCTTCCGGGGCTGCCGATCATTTTTTGGAAACCACAAGTGTTTGAAGCCATTGGAAATAGGCCGGGGAAGTTTGTTTCAATGGGAGGAAAACTGGGATACCAAGCTGGATCGTAGATGTGTAGAATTTTGGTGGACATGGACCTAAGGAACAGACTGTATGAGGAGCTAAAGATAGTAATGCATGGAAGCACTTGGAGGCAAAAATTAGATTTTTGGAAAATACCCTTCAGGTGTTTCAATTACAGGGAGGTTGGCCATATGCAAAAGGACTACCCGAAGGTGGCAACAAAACCTCTACACAAGACAATATGGATAAAAAAGGACAAACTAGTAACCAAGGGGAACATTTCAAATGTTTCCAAGGAGATACAAGTTAATGATCAGTATGGGAAGGAGACAGCGCAAGGTTCGCTAGAAATCAAGTCCACAGACAAAGGGAAGAATCTGGACATGGACATGGGGATGACGGAAAATGACTAGTATGGGAAAGATAATCTACAAGGTTCGATAGATTACAATTTCACAGAAAAGGAGAAGTAAGTGGTTAGGGACATGTAGGGTGGCGAAGAAATGAAAGAGACAGAATCAGAGAAAGCGGAAGCAGTTAAAGATGACCGTAAAAATGATAAAGAAGAAGAGAAAATTCAACTCAGTAGACCGAAAGACACTTTGAACCGAGAAGCAGATCCTCTGCATCAGGATAAAGGTACATTTCACTCCGCTTCTGTTCAAGACCCGTCTGTTTTTTCATCTCCTACAAAAGATAGACCTTCTCTTTTAAAACCAAAGAAAGCAGAGGCCACAAGATTGTATGAAATTAAACCCTGAAACCCTATAGTAGAACGACTAGATGAAGGGGTCTCAACAAGAGGTTTGGCCCTTAATCGAGCACAAAAACCTAGACTGGGACGAAAAACCCTATTATCCAAGGCCCAAGTTCAAGCTGCTTTAGGTGTGAAACAAGGAAAATAGTCTACTCTCAAGAGGGCGCTTAGAGTATTTGCCCAAGATGGGGTCTCTTGATGTTGATCTTATCCTTTAACTCAAGAGGGATGGGGGGGACCTCTAAGAAAAATGCCCTAAAAAGGTTTTTTAACAACCATAAAGCTTCAATCATTATGATACAAGAAACAATGCTTGAGGGGAAAAGAGATGAATATATAATCAAAGGATTACTCAAAAACTGGGAAGTGGAGAGCTTAGATGCAGTAGGACACTCGGGAGGTTTGATAACAGCCTGGAGCCTAGCACTGAAAAAGATTGAATCAAGAAATTTGGATTCTGTGATAGAAACAAAGCTTCAGGACCAGGAGACAAGAATTATTTTCACCTTCCTGAACATCTATGTCCCCTTCTATGATAGGAAGGTTGTCTAGGAAAATCTCAGTTTGGAAGGAGCACTGAATCAGCCAAACATTATAGTAGGTGGAGACTTGAATTTAACCATTCCATCTAGTGAATACTGGGGGGAAAACACTAGACAAGACTCTCTGGCCTCTTTTTTTCTCAATTTATTTGAAAAGGAGCATTTGGTGGATGTGGCCTCTTTAAAATTGGAACCTACATGGTGCAACAAAAGAGGAGGCTCTTAGGAAATCTCCAAAAGGCTTGATCGATTTCTAATTAATGAAGATATGCTAAATAAAAACCAAATCATAAAATCATCAGTGGAAACAGGAGGAAGTTTCAACCACAGACCAATCTCTCTATTAATTACTCCTCCTAAGAAGAAGCCTCCAACTCCTTTCAAATTCAATCCACAATGTTTGGAAGATGAACAGTAGTACAGAGAACAAATCTTAAATGCATGGCGACCTTTAAGACAAACTCCAAATTGCAGTGCAATGCAACAGTTTCTAGATAATCTAGCTAAGGAAAAAAAATCTCAAAAGAGTGGGACAAAACATACAAGGCCTCTCTTCAAAAAGATTTGAAATAAAAAGAAGAAAAAATATGGGATATGTATCTAAAGAATGATGAGGGGGTTTTTAGTAGGGAGGAAATAAAAAATTTGAAAATACTGGAGAAAAAGAAGGACAGATTGTTGGAAAGTGAAGAAAAACTCCTACGGCTTAAAAGTAGAGCCCTGTGGCTAGAAGCAAGGGACAAGAACTCAAATTTCTTTCACAACTACGCATCACACAGGAAGAACATAAATACAATTTGTGAGATAAAAAATCAAGAAGGAAATCTAGTACGGTCGTTTGAGGAAAAAGCTACAGCAAGAGTGCGATTTTTTCAAAACATTTTTAAAGAGCCGAAGGGATGCCCTATTCAGGAGATTCTGGAAGTTTTGGGATTATTCCCCAGAATGATTACTGATGAAATGAATGAAGAAATGACTAAGGAAATATCAGAAGAGGAAATCAGGAACACCCTCTAGACCTTCCAAAAAGGTAAAAGTCCAAGACCTGATGCATTTACAGTGGAATTATATTTAGGGTTTTATGATATGCTGAAAAAGGATTTATTAGAAGTGGTGAGAGAATCTCAAGGATCAGGGAAAGTCCCGGGGAGCTTTAACTCCACTCTTCTGACCTTGATTCCAAAAAAGCAAAACCCTATGTCCTTTGATGAATTTAGACCTATACCGTGCTGCAACATGATTAATAAAATTATGGCAAAGGTTTTAGCTTTAAGACTCAAACTAGTTGTTAGTGAAATCATAACTGAAGAGCAATTTGGTTTCTTAAACAACAGGAAAATTCACGATGTTGTTTCCCTAGCTCAGGATACAATTCATACCATTAAGAAGGAAAAAATAAGAGTATATGCCTTGAATCTAGATTTATCAAAAGCATATGACAGGGTGGGATGGATGGACCTTTGTAAGACTCCTGTTGATAAAAAATGGTATAGCAATGGAAGTTGTAGAATGGATAATGGGATGTTTACAATCTACTTCATTTACAGTTATTATCAATGGATCGCCATCCAATTTTTTCAGACCAACTAGAGGCTTAAGGCAGGGATGCCCTTTATCTCCCTTCATCTTTTTGCTGGTAGCAGAGGCTTTGAGCAGGATCATTCTTAAGGCCAAAGTAGAAGGAACAATAAAAGGCATTAAGGTCTTAGAGATAGAGGAAGTCACCCATACACTCTTTGTTGATGATGTGTTGTTGTTTGGAGAAGGGTCCATCAGCAATCTAGAAGCCTTGATAGCTTTGATAGATAAGTACACAAAATCCATAGGGATGGTGGTAAATATTGACAAATCCAATCTCATCCAAAATGATATCCCTGAAGAAATGATCCATAGGTCAAGAGAGGTAATACAATACCAAATAACTCCAGTGGAAGAAGAGTTCAAATATCTAGGTTTCACCCTGAAACCAAACTGTTACTCCTTTCAAGACTAGGTTTGGCTTGTCAAAAAGATTGAAAACATGATTAACATTTGGGCAAATTGAGTCTTATCTAGGGGAGGAAGACTAACCCTTTTGAAAGCAGTTCTTCATAGTATTCCAATATATTGGGCATCTATTGCATACATTCCAAAGGGCATTTTAACAAAAATTAGAAATATGTGCTTCTCCTTTCTATAGACAGCCAACAAGAAATCATAAGGCATCCCACTAGCAATGTGGAAGATGTTATCATGGCCAAAAGAGATAGGGGGATGGGGCATAAAAAATTTAGAACATTTCAACAAAGCCTTAGCTGCTATGATAATGTGGAGATGCATTCAAAACCCAGAATACCTTTGGGGCAGGGTAATTCTATCAAAATATTGCACTGGAACCAGTATTACAGAATGGATGAGAAGTCTTGAAAAAACTCATAAAAATGGCTCAATAGGGTGGAAGGCAATGACATTGGCTTACCCTCTAATCGAACAGTGGACATCATGGAAAGTTAGAAATGGAAGCCAAGTCCGAGTGGGTAGGATCCATGGTCTGGGGATGGGGAAAACTCTTGGCTCTCCCCTCATTTAGTTCAACATCTTAGATCACGTCAAATTCTTTCTATAGTAGATGCATGCTGTAACCCAGATGCAAGAGGGAGAAGGCAGTGGAAAATTTCCCTTGACCTTGGAATAACAGATGAACTAGTGGAAGAATGGAATAAATACATCAATCTATTAGTTATCAATTTTATCCATCTTGGGACAGAACCAGATAAAATGGTATGGACGAAGAACCCAAAGACTGGACAATACACAACTAAGCTTAGTTATCAGGCAACTTTTGAAGAGCACTCAGGGGAAGAGAAGAAGTGGTGGTGGAAAAGACTTTGGCACATATAGAGTCCCAGCAAAACTTTGATCACAACGTGGCTAGCTCTCTCAAACAAATTGCTGACATGGGAAATGTTACAAAAAATAGGATTTGAAGGATCGAGTTTATGTTCTTTATGCAGATCAGATGCTGAAACCAGCTCACATATGTTCAAACTCTGTCCATATGCAGGCAGCGTGTGGAAAGGAGCAGTGAGAAAGTTAAATGTAGGCAGAGCACACGAAAGAACAATTGCAACTTTAGAGGAAAGAACCAAATCTTGGTGGCATGATGAAAGGGTAGGTGCTTATGAAGCATTTCTGGTTCTTTATGTTTTCAGTATTTGGGAGGCAAGAAACAAAGCTATTTTCAACAACTCTTGGACCCCTCCTGATATTACTATCTCCCTGTTAATGAGTAAGGTACAAGAACACAAAAGGGATGCGACCATTACCAAAACAAGAATAATCAGAGATTCAAAGATAAATAGAGAAACCCCTTAGGCCTTTTTCGATGGGGCCAGTCAAGGAGAACCTCCACTGGGAGGGACTGGAGTAGTCATCCATTTTATAGCAAACAAAAATATACTGGTAAAATATGCAATGGGCCAGGCAACCAATAGCAGGGTGAAACTGTCAGCATTATGGGAAACTTTGAAAGTGGCACATAGCAACCGGATACAAGACATTCAGATTTTTGGGGATTCTAAAGTTGTGATAGATTGGGAAAATGGAAGGAATACTATACGTGTACCTTACTTACAACATTTTCTTACAGAAATACAGAATTTGAAAGCATTGTTTTGAAGGTTCTCTTTTGCGCACATTTATCGAGAGTTGAATGAAGAAGCAGACTCCCTCTCCAAACAGGCTCTGGCTTACCAACCGGGGCTAATGGAGATTGAAGAAATAGCAGAAGGAACTTCAAAGATCAGTTTTGAAATGATATAGGAAGGAAAGAAAATGTAATCTGGAGCCCTTTTTTAACTGAAACAAGTTGTTAGGAACAATAACAAAGAATGTTTTGACTAAATGCAAGATACTGAGATGTAAGACTTATAGGTTATAGATAAGGCTCATCAGTCTTATGACTGCATGAGCAGTATGTCGTGATGTAAGCTCAGCAGAGCAGTTCATGTTTATTCTACGAATAAAAGGTTTTTTTCTTTGGAATATATATATATATATTATTTAAACATTTATATTTCAAATCAAATATAAATATATTATCAATATCATATTAATATTTTTTAAATCATAAATATTAATATATTTTTATTTATTAATATTAACAAATACTTTAACAAACAATAAAAATAATAATATATTTTTAATAAAATCACAATTTATTCTATATAAAATAGTTATATAAAAGAATCTTAACATACAATATTATCTTATCATTTATATTAAAATATGTCCAATTTACATATACTCATGTGTTTTATTTAATTGAAAATCCTAAAATAAATATACAAATGACTTTTCATCATATAATTAAAAGATAACTTTGCAAGATTAACTTATACTTACATACTTTTATAATTAAATGTTATTTCCAACTTACTTAAACTTAAGTTTTAATTAATCTACTTTAAAATTCTAAAATAAATAAATAAAGGACTTTCATACTATAATTATATGACAATTAAAAACCCCCGGATGCGGGTTACAGGAGGAATGACATGGGCGGCAGGATGGCATAGGAAACCGAGGACGTGTCCCAGCATGTCATCATCCCACTCAATACTATCATGGATGGCCAGGTGGACGACAGGTGGCCACATGCACACCGATACCCTCATGCGACTGACACTCATCAGGAACACCACAAGAATGAAGTTTATTTCGTCGACGATCGGATTCCGACCACTTCAGTTGATGATGCCAGCACCAACAGGGACGCCGACAAACCCGATCTTCCAAGCAGTACCAGTCCCCTCAGCAATTAAGGCCGAGCAGGCAGGGTACAGAGCAGTTATGTCTTACCATTATGCCCATCGAACTTGGTGCATTATGGCTTCCTCCTTGCTCCTCGCCCTTCAGCTACTGCATTTCTTCACCCAAGCTTGGCTCATGCTCTATCTGCCCAAGCTTGGTATCGTCCTTCGCTCGACGCTCAGCTCCCCCTGTGCTTGTTACAGTAATTATTGCCTGGGAAATCTCATGCCACCATGTCAAAGAGGACATCCTCGAGGCAGAGAGGACATGGAAGGGTTGGTAATCCCGTAGACCCACCTTTTCACCCGCATGTCAGAAATAGAGAGTGCAAAGCTGAGGTTCTGGAGGCTTTGAGAACCCTGGTCGATGACTAGGAGGACGAACTCTCTGGCTCTCTCACTACAGCTACCTACACCACATCCCGCAGGGGAAACTATTGGGTTTTCAAAAATCTACTCACCAGGTTCATCCTCGGCGCTGTCAACCCTCCACTGTCCAACAACGACAACCCCGACCCTGTGCAGCCACCACCGCCTCCACCCCCTCCTCCGCTGCCTCTGCCTCCTTCATCCCCTCCACTTCTCCCCACTTCTCCCCCTCTGCTCCCCCTTGGTCAAAATATCCCCACCTCTCCGTAGCGCCATTTTGTGCGGCAAAAAGGGAAAGCTGTCAAGAAATCGTCACCTCTGCCAATCAAGTAGCCACCACCTGACTCAGGCAATTCCATGAACAACAACTCCACTGGCAGTTTCAATGAACTAGAAGAGAAGTGAAATAATGGAAAAAGGCAGGAAATTCAATGGGGAACAGAGTATAGCTGCCCAATCACCGAGGTACCGTATGAGTCGCTATGATTCTAGGTGTCTCGACTCCACAAGTTTTCTCACGGTTTTTTGCTTTGTAGTCTCTGCCAGCTATCTATCTTAGGCTAGCTTGACTTTTATATCTCCTTTGTTAAGTAATTTTTGGATGGTTAAGATATGTTTTCCCCTTAAAGGGGAGGATCATTTTTTTGAACTCTTGGATGGCCTCTTTCGATGCTGTTTCGTGTTCTCGTAACACGCAGACTTGTATCATTAACTGTACTTTTATCTTTATTTAATAGATTAGTCCTGAACTTACAAAAGAAAATATGACAATTAAAAACAATAACTTTGTAAAATTAGCTGGGTTTTTTTAAAACTTAATCACTTTAAGTTATTGATAATTAAAAAAATACTTAATCACTAAAATAAATCTACACTTCTAAAATAGATGTTTAAGAGACTTTTAAATGTCCCTCTTCCAAGAAAACAAAGACACTTAAGGCAATCCATTTTCCATTTTATGTGTAGAAAGGTTCTTGCTAGTCAAATAAAATTTTGAGAGACTTTCAAATGTCCCTCTTCCAATAAGACAAAGACACTTAACCCCATCCATTTTCCATTTTATGTGCTGAAAGGTTCCTACCAGTCTAGGACTTTTAGAGGACTAGTGCTTTTGCTTCTCTTAAAGACACTAATAAAAGAATTGTTTATGATGTGTTTATTAATGCAATGGGTGAACTTACTTATAATGTATTTTTTTATTCTCATCCATTAGATCAATAGTTGAAGTGTTGGAACTAAAAACAACAAAAAGTAGACTATTAAGATTGGTTTCCAGCTTTAGAAAAGATAAAAACAGAGTATTAGCTATTCTCAAACCAAGAAAATCTAAGTATTATCTCTTTATTAAAAAATAGTATTACCTTTTTATTAATAGAAGAATAAAAGACTAACAAGCCATGTTGATAACTTCATAAAAGTATTAATCCAAGTTTTTTTCATCCTCAAAGGGAATCTTAAGAAAAAATTATGCATAGGTTTGACAAAAATGTCAAACAATCAAGCAAAAGTAATAACGTTGTGGCAGGGTCTGAAGTAGTCCAAAAGATCAAAAATACATGAATTGATGGTTATAGGATAATCTATGTTCATAATACTGCATCTAATCTTGAAGACACGATTTACTCGAAGGGAAAACAAAAAAATTCATGAATTAATGTTCTTTCATGTTTTAAGAATTCTTGATAAGGAGGAAGATGTAGAAGCAAATAAGGCCTGCAATTTTTTCAACGGTAATCATACAATTTAATGAAGAATTTATGTACCAAAACATCATAACTTAAGTCCTAATTACACAATATGGATTATAAGATTTGGAATCATCAAGGAAGAGATTGCATTGCATGTGTAGGGGCTCATGGGTGGCTTGGAAATCCAAAGAACATCTCGGTAATCTGGATTAGTAATGCTAATCAAAGCTATGCAAGGAAGAATTTTCGGCTAGTACACTTTGCACGCAGGAATTCAAGTTCTATAATCATGCTTATGATTTGAGCTTTCATTGCATTCATGAATGGAGTAATATCAAAAACTTGTGATGTTTTTAAATTTTCTTCCTCCGGTGAATTGATATGGAATTTTCATAGTGAAGTTGGTGATACTGACAAAAGTAACAAAATTTTTCTGAAGGACTTTGGGTATTAGGTTTTTGAGGTTTGAAAATTTTATTCAAATAAACAAATATGAGATGTAAGGGGAAGGAAATTATTTAGTTGTGAGAATAGTCCCAATCATGCTCAAGCAAGTAACACTCCACTATACCCACCTTATTCAAATATTGGTTTAAGTCTAGAGGTTATTTAGCATTTTGTCCTTTTCAAATTCTCTGATAAATTTCTAGGAAATTATTGTTATTAAAGTCTAGCATGAGAAACTCTAGATCTTGACTTGTCTCTGAATGAACAATGAAATTCAACACAAAATTCTACAAGGGTTAGTGTTGCTTGGAAATTTCTTTGTTTTAAAATTCTTTGGCACCTCTTCCTCACCATAATATGTTGATTCTTCTCCTTCTTTTCTGAAACTAGAACCTCAATATATATATATATATATATATGTTGTTGGAATTGTGAGGCAAAAATGCCGAAGAATACAATGATATGTTGATTAAAAGACAAGCTATGTTCTCTTACTCAATGGGACGAGCTGCTTGGTCTATAAGAAAGATTCGTGATGATTGAAATTTAATGTTGAAGAAGATGACCTTCGGAAACATGGCGGAACGCTTCCATAAACATATTGATCCTCTCTTAGTTGATCAAGCCTTCTCTCAACCATTGAATGACACGAGCTTCCTTTCGTTGCCCTCTCACTTCAAGAGTAGCAACCAAGTTCCAAACTTCACAATGCGTGGTAGATGTATTGAAATCAAGTTAATTGATTCACTACATTGACAAATTGATATGTATGTGTAGTTTTATTGATGATGGATTTGTGTAGATTATATAAAAATAACATCAAAAATTGATTTATTGATAGGCATTATGAAAAATGAAGATTTTGGTGTTTTTGGAGCCTAAGCCACCAAGTTTAACCTTTTCATGCTCGTAAAAGTATTTGAATGACCATCCAGTCAGTATAGGTTTAAACTTTTACGGCATGGTTGGACTGCCTACAGTAAAGAAGTCTCTCTACCCTTCGGTTGGGAGAGCTCTCCTTTGTATACTTTTATCCTTTTTCAGGATTAGGGGACTATTTATGAGAAAGAGAAGCACTAGAGTCTTCTTCTTGTTTTCAGAATCTCTAAAAATGAAGATGCCATCGAGCATTTACCTTCTCAGGCTCGATGAAAATCCACAAGATAGTATCATATTGAGCTTACTTCTATCCATTTTTCTTGCTCCTTAAACTATGAAGAAGGCCCAAACAATGTCTATAGGCACCACCACATATGATCTCACATTATGTAAGCTTTACCCCATTATGCCTCCTTTGTTCATAGTACTCTGCAATGAGTCTCTCTTGGATTCCCTGGATATCACTACTCCAGTTACCTCCCCCAGTATTTCCCATTACAGTTATCTTCCTGGTTTTACAGCTATGATCCCTTTCCCATTATTCAGTTTCATTTGCTGCTAGGTCATCCCTGCTATCATACTCTGAACAAAGGAAGTTTGAGTCCCTCGTACTTCCCTACCCCCGTTCGATCATTTAGTGTTCCAGTCCCCTGATTGTCCACACCTTTGGTTACCCCCCTCGTGCTTCTAATCAAGGAAACATCATTGCATTGTTAGTTGCAGGTCTCCCTCTGTCAGCGTGAACACATATATTCCATAGGATAGACCCAGAGGTCCTTGTATCCTAGTTTCATCCACCTCATTGATGAGTTCCTTGGACCACTTGAAATGAGTCATTAGTTCCTTTAGTGTTGGTTGTGTCTCAAATGCTTGACTTCAGCTACATCATCGCACCGTTGATATTCGTACATGGCATTGGTCAGTTCATTATTTGGTCGAAGACCCCGGTTGTCACATGACTCTAGCACATTGGTGAGTCTATTATGGGACCCATACAGTTTCATGTCTCTTGTGATTTTCGAGTTGCGTTGACGACAGTGTTTGGAATCCCCTAGTGTTATGCTTTTGTGTATCTACAGTACTTGATGCTGCATATTGTACCATAGATATTTTGACTCTCAGTCATTGAGTCCATCCAGTTATGTATACCTCCAGATCCAGCAGAGCCTCAATTGTCATGATATTGCATTCCATGAGAATGCCATTGTTCATATGTATTAGTTCTTCAGATAAACATATGTATTCAAACTCCCATTGAGGCCACCGTTATGTATCGTCATTTGGATATCTATTCATCAACTCCCACATTTTGAGCCTTGATCCCCATTATTTATTTTTTGGCATCATTATGAGCATGGGTATGCTCGCCTCGTCCATATACATGTCAGACACTATAAGTATCTCATCCATTTTTTGAAAAGTAATACAAACCAAAATCCACTATATGTATCTCATCCGCAGTCCTCTCTAGTCTCTCCACGGTTGTCACCATTTTCCCATAATCCTATGATGTCCATCAAACATATGATGAGCTCCTGCCATCACACATCAGAGGGAAATATGTCAACACTAAAATGTGTTCACCTAGCTCTCTATGGTCTAAACCATAATCAAAATGTGTTCACCTAGCTCTCTATGGTCTAAACCATAATCATACATAACATTCCCACCATTATTTCCTCCATTTTAACCTTCAGAATTGTATTCCCACTAAAAATGGTCCAAAACATCATTATTCCTTCCCATAAATGAAGGGATGATGAACATTTATAGTGATTTATCCCCAGTCTCTCCCAAAAAGGGTAAAAACCCTAAAAATGAGAATGGGTAAAAAACCATAGATAAATACCATGGGTCAAAAACCCTAGGACCATACTATAAATACATTATGAAGGACTCCTCCAAAATACTTTTTGCCATTTTCTCTCAGTCACACAACATACTTTTCTTCCATTATTTTGCCATGCCATTTCCCACGGTGTATGTTGAGCTTGCTCCATACCCATTTGGATCCACATTCCCCATCCGACAACCACAAGTGGAGTTGATTGGAGACCAAAACCGTGGAGCTTTGGAACCATTTTCTTGAAGGGCTACAGTGGACCAACATTTTAGAAAAAGGTATCTTTTGTTTTGTCTTGTTTTTCATTATATATCATGAAAATATAAAAATATTATTATCGTTGTTTTTCTTCTCTATTGTTATTGTTGAACTTTACCTTATGCTCTGGATGAGCTAAGGTGCTTTTGCACATAGCTGGGGAGAATTTCCCACTATAGTTTTTGCAACTCCACTCGGTCGATCCATACAGATATTTACTTTTGTAGGTTTTGTTATTGGTTTGTTCTCCTTTGATCTCCTCAGCCATCACAGATCTCCCCCCCTCTTGGAAGATCCGAACCAGTATTTCTTCAGTGATTTCCCTATAGGCCCTAACCAACAATCATTTTTGAAAAAATTCCCAATTCATGCCAAGTTGCACCTATCCGATTGAAAGATGCAACCTAGTCAAACCTTTTTCTCGATAAGTGTGACCCAGGATGCGCTTTTTGCCCTGATACTTGCAACCTATATCAGAAATCCAGATCGCACCTGTCTCGGCTTCCGGAGGGACCTTGGTCACTACCGTGTCTCGGTTTTGAGCGATCTGTCACACTTAATCCTATGTTTTGTGCGACCTGAGTTCGTCAACTATTTTTCTTCTCTGATCGTGATTGTTTCCCTGCTCTGTGCGACCCCAATCGTGCCTGTTCCACCGACAGGTGTGACCTACAGTTTTTCAGTCTGTTTTAGTGTGGGAGATCCTTGTTCCAGACCCCTTGTCTGTGTTTTTCCCCTTCCCAGCCTGTTTCTATTTAGATCTGATCCATTATAGTCCCTTGGTTTGTGTTGAGGTTCGTTTTCCTTGTACATGAGCGTCTTTAGTTGAGCTTCATAGTCAAGACCCCCTGTGTGTTTTCTACACCTCAGTAAGTTCCTTATTTGCTCATTTACTTGTGTTTATTTTATTTTGGAAGAAATAATTATGATTTTGCATGATATTTTACTGTCATTACTATTTTTTATCTGCATTTTTGCATCCTGATAGTGAGATTGGTACATCTTCATCATAGGATTGTTGGGGTTTGTACACACCATTTGCACACATCTCACACCCTAAAGATTAAAACGCTTGGTTAATGACCCCAAGATAGCCTTAAAAATAACTTAATACAACCAACATTGTAACCTCATTTGAGGACAAAACAATATTGTAGCTAAGTTAGGACATTGGGGATAGACATCCAAACAACACCCCTTTGTCACTTACATCTTGAGACATAGTTTTTGTCCATTAGGGGACCAAAATCCTCTTGTACTTGTTGACAAGGTCAAGGCTAGTCTATCGGGGGGCCCTACTCAACATGAGTAAGCTACAAATAAGGGGTTCCAAAGGTCGAGGTGGAATACCACACTCCATCTTACACCGAAGGCTAAACCTTCGTAGTCCTCCCTATATCACCCAGTCGAGGGTTGGGGGCCAAAGGGTTTAAATGATAGGAAACCAACTAGACGTGTCATGAATGAGGTAGCCTAGTTTCCATTGTTGTAGGGCTATTTTACCTAGAGGTCCTTCTTGGTAGTGGGATTCTCTTAGCATATTTGTTCTTCCATTTCATATTTTCTAACTGGTATTTCATCACCCTGTTGAGGATAAGATTTGTGAGGGGCTTCCAACTTGTATTTAGGAGTTTGCTTTCACGTTTATCCCATTTATTAGTGCATAATTTTATTTCTAGGTAGTGTTATTGTTAGATTTTTGGACACTTTGTTATAACCCACTGTTGTAGTTTGGTTTTAGAGATTGTTGTTGGCCAGTGAGACACCATTTATACGCTCTCCTTCTACACACACTATTGTAGTTGGGTTTTTTAGCCTAGGATTGATACTATTGAGTTTTCAATCATTACACAGTACTAATTTATCACATCATCATAGCTCCACCACGCGACTCACATAGGCTTAGGGGGCATACCCCCTAGTTCGGTTCCTTGAGCTGTCACTATTGGATCCATATTCGATATCGCTCATCACCCTGGGAGCCACACATGACCTTTGAGTCTGATTCAGATGCCTATCAATCCAAACCTACCTCGTTCACTACCCCATCTATCCCCATCGCTAGTGCACATCCTAACCCCTTCCAAGGGGGGACGGTTGGTAGTTGTATTTTGTCTGTTCTGCCCATCATTATGGGTATCCCTTCCATTGGGTCGATAGGTTCTGGTCCTAGTGGGACATTTTCCACTACAAACACTACTGCTAGTCTGCTACCCACTAGTGGTGGCCCCACTCCAGCCATTGTGGTTCCTACCATTCCACCATTTTTTCCTGGGGGAAGTGTCCCTTCCACTTCTGTTCTGACTATTCCTGCCATACTAGTGACTATTCCTACTATTGAAGGTCAACCTTACCCACCCCCAGTTACACATGGGAAATACACTCCTACGGTCGTCAACACCATTGGTAGCCCTTCTCGATCCACTTTCGATTCTAGTCTACGTTTTATGGCTAGTATCAACCTGCCTAACTTGGCACGGTTGACCAATGACCCCATTCATCATAACCCACAATGGCCTCCTATTCCTACTAAAATTTCCTCAAACATCCCTAATTTGAGGGTAAGGCGGGAGAGGATCCTCAAAACCACATCATGTTGATACACTTATGATGTTCATCTAACAACATAATGGATGATTCTATCTGATTGCGGTTGTTCCAACGCACACTCACTAGTGTTGCGGCCAAGTGGTACATTGAACTGCCACATGCCACTTACCTATACTTCTCCTCGTTAGCTTCGATGTTTCTATAATACTTCCTGTTACCAGTTCGGTATGATGAGGGTGTGGAAATTATATTATCCTATAGACAAAACACAACTACCCATATCACAGATCATATCCATGAATGGTGACGTCGATGTAGCTTGTGTAAGATACAGTTAGATGATAGAATCTTCTGAGATTGGTTCCTCAAAAGCTTACTCCTCCCCATCGCCAAGGATGTTTCATCTCAGTGCCCACAAACCGAAGAGGAAGCCATCTTGAAGGTTCAACAGTTCGATCTTAGACACCCAATCGGGTTACTTGTACACCATTATACCCAATGCTCTTCTGCTCAGCACCTCACGGTGAGATACGCCAGGGGCATCTCATGCTAATAATTGAGTTATCGGCTCTATTACCCAACATCCTCATTTTTATCTAACCTCTCCCATGATGCCACCCCATCTTGGTAACATCCATAGTGTTACCCAACTAGGTTATGCCCCTGATCTTTCATGCGTAATGATTCAGTTTGGATCTACTCCCTCCTTTGAGCCTCTAGGTTATGCCCTTGATCTTTCACGCGTAATTGCTCAGTCTGGAGCCACACCTTCCTATGCACCTCTACCATAAGCCCCTCACATTCACGAACCGACCTGTTCGGCAGACTCATGTACTGGACAAATCGCTGGCTTTGTGACCCCACCAACCACTCTTGCTTATTACCCACTGTTGGGTGTTTTATTGCTTTAATTAATTCACCAAATATTTAATTATTGACCAAGTTTTGTAATCTTAGAGTAGACACAAAATGTATGCGAAGGTAGAGGGGTTCCTGAGGTGTCGTGGAAATATTTTAACAAAGAAAAGATTGGAAGATCTTTCAAAATGAAAAACCGAATCAAACTTCAGAAATTCAACTACTAAGGTAATTAGGCTGGAACAAGACTACTAGATTAGAGCAGTATCAATCTATACTACTCTATTCTATCAACCATAAACTATGTAATTATAAATAACACTATTCTAAGAAAGGTAAACTACTCTTTTACAGTGTACTCTATTGATTATTCTGTTTCTTAATCTATGAATTAGAAAGGTTTAAAACAGGTTCAGAAACTCTTACTATATGAATGCAAAAGATTATGTTATTTGATACAATATTATAACTATTTAGTTTATCTAAGAAATCCAATAACTAAACTATACATGAGGTTTGGCAAATATACAGTGATTGAATCAACTTATCTAGTTCCACTCTCCTTAATTGTTCTGAGGATATGCATTCACTGTTATCAGAACAGGAGAAGGAGGTGTATCAAAATGGCTTTCAGAAGAAATAAAGAAACTGAATGAGATTATGTCTAATTTAACTTCTACAAATAAATGTAAACTAAGTAATGTCCAATTGCAAGTGATAGTAAACATTTTCAATTTATTCCATAAGCAAACGACTCTACAAAGATGTTACTAACAACCAATCTATTAACTAAGAAACAAGATTTTTTTAACATGCCACTTAGAATTAAGGGTATACTATTTTCACATGAAACAACTATAATTGGGAAACAAGTAGAAAACTTAATAAAAATAAGTATAAAACTTAATAAAGAAGCAAGTAGAAAACTTAATAAAGATATTTTGTTTCTTAAATCTAAATCTATTTTCTAGAAATATTCAGTAACTATAAAATAATGAAGACAAATCTTATATTAGAAAACTTACTATGCCTTTTGAACAATAGAATTAGTAATTGGATTCAATTACATAAGATTAAGGCAACTCAACTAAAGCTACAATGGACAAATCCTATAACAAAACCAAACTGAAGAAATCAGAGACAGAGGTAAAACAACCTAATATAAAAGTGACAAAGGATAGAAAGAGTTATAAGACTTTATAGATGTTTTATACTATTTAATGTAATATCCTAACTAGACACGAATAACTACTGTTCAATTACAAAAAGTAATATATTTTCAGAAATAAGAAAATTGCATTTGAAACAAGCATGAAACAAAATAGAAAATATTGAAGGCTAAACAACGGTCTGGATGACAGTTTGGACAGACAATCCAAATAACAGTCTAGACAGACAGCCCAGATGACCATCTAAATGGGAAAAATATTGCAAATTGTGAAACCAATGACCTAAATGATCTTAATATCAGTTGACTTGTGCATATGATATTTGCAAGGTAAACGAAAGAGTGACTAAGCTTACTTTAACAATTAAAACATTGGAGGAATAAGAATAACTTACACTACTTTAAAAGAAAGATTACTTCCTATTATTCAACAAGTCAAATGGAAAATAACTGAAACTAACCTACAGCTAAACAGAAACCAACAGAATTGAATCTATCTATGTACTGAACCTAAGATATTAAATTAATCAAATTCTATTTAAATTACGATTATAAAACTAAGAAACAATGTTGGAAAATAAACTGAAAACAACTATTGTGCAGCCGGCCACTTGCTAATCTAGAGAATGAAAACTATTTTAATCAGCACAATATAAATCATATGACTTACAACAAATACATATTACATAAGGTAGGGGAATAAACAGTATAGCTTTATAACAGAATTGAATTACACACAGAGATGGAAATATAAACTACTTAGCCGCAAGAAATGAAGTAACAAACACACTGGAATAGGAGACCACTAGTTATTGAGGTGCCCTCCCATCAATCAGGGTTGCGCTTCAACTAATCAACCACTCACGACAGTAGAAACATGGATGTGCAGCTAAAAATATAACTTTATATTAAATTTGAAACAGAGTTTACAGAGCTTCTTTACAATCACTGATCCATCAACTAATTAGCTATCTCGGCTCTCTCTTGGAGGCGTCTTTACATAGATTGTACATAGGTGAGCAGGTCGACCCTTCCAGTGGTCGACCGTTCCAAAAATAGTCAACTTTACTGCTAATTAAACAACTATATGACCTTTGGCAACCACCTTCCTTATCCTTCACGCGTCAGTCCTCCTCACGCGGGCTATCGCCATATGGATCTATGTTGATGTGGGCATGAATCGTGGTGTCCCATGGAGAGGGCAGGATGTCAAACCTTCTAGAGCAAGGGCCATCATAGTAGTAGAACACGTGGACAACAGAGCAACTAAAAATCATTCTGTGCTTTAATTGTTTGGGAATATGCCAATTAACAGCACAAAGATCATTCAGAGAGCTAGACGGAGAGCTGGACATGATCTGCGCATATCTAGCAGTAATGTGTGTCCACATGGAGGCGTGTTTGAAGTTTATAATCTGCAATACAAATCCATGTATTAGGCATGTTTCCAAACATCTCAGAATTACTTAATAAAATCATGAAATAACAGAAATAAACCAAAGCTTGCATAAATTTCAAATGTGTTCATACCTAGGGCCGAATGATAAGATGAATGGTAAGAAATATGTCAAAAAGATGATAAAATAGATTCCAAAAGAGTAGATTAACAACCGAACATAGTGACAAAATTGGGATCAACACCCACCACCAATGTAATCCACTCCAGCTCCGGCCCCAACTCCTCCTTCTCCTCCAAGACATGTCTACACACAAGAGAACCTCCCTAACCAACCCACCCCCAATAACCAACAAGGGCATGGAAGGAATAAGAGAGGTAGGAATCAGGGCAACAACCAAGCTTAAGGAGGTGGCCAACAAGCCAACCCTCCGAACAATAATGGAGACGAACCCCCTGCACAAAATCCCTAGCATCCCACTAGACCTGAGAAGAATCAACAGTTGTAGACTAACCATCTGTGTGCCATTTGCAACACTTACGACCATTATACCCATCAGTGTCCTCACTTGATTCGCACCCACCTTTTTCTCCAAAACGATAGTTAACACGAGCCCAACGTGGCTGCTCTGGCTCAGCTAAACCCAACACCACTGGGTCCTCCACCTATGGTGCTACAAAATACCCTACCACACCAAGGGATGGTTGCAACCCAACCCTTGGCCCCACAAACTCCTGTAACCACTTATGCAGCTCAACCCATTGATCCTGGTGTCCATCACCTCATGACTTTATCATCTCATGTCAAACTCCAGACTCAACGAAACCAGTATGGTTACACCACAAAAACTGTTGACCCATCTGCGACATCTACCTCCACCACTCGAGACATGTCTTTTCATTTGCCAAGACCCCCTATGGAAGGGACTGCCAAAGTCCCACAGTTCCCTTTGCGTTGCATCACGAACAACGCCACTTATAGAGTTGTGCTTAACTATAGTATTGTTGACGATTGGGCCCAGTTTCCCACAACACAATGTCTGCTTTGGAAATCCTCAAAACTTGTTTGTTGCAACATAAAGCGCTATTATTTGTGTTAGGTGCTGTTGATCCCTCTGATTCTAGGTTGATCAGCTTTGACCTCGATCAAGGAGAACCCCGGATGCCATTATCCATCGCCTTCCAAGTTCCATTCACAATTCAAAATTTGGTTATTCATCGATGCATCATTGATGAGGGGTGTCCACCTATGTTATGTCAACCTTCGTTTGGCAGAAAATTGGATCCCCAACCCATCAATCTTCCACCACTACTCTTCACGCCTATGATGGCCACTCTGCTCAACCCCAAGGCGTCCTCACAAATGTCCCTATTGAGTTAGCAGGAAAGA
Source organism: Pseudotsuga menziesii (assembly GCA_001517045.1). NCBI lineage: Eukaryota > Viridiplantae > Streptophyta > Pinopsida > Pinales > Pinaceae > Pseudotsuga > Pseudotsuga menziesii. The sequence goes on from LPNX011171604.1 coordinate 95,621, forward strand.
CAATGTTGATTGACATTGAGGTTGTCAATGCCCAACTCGATTACAACCTCCTCCTAAGACGTAGTTACATGTATGAAATGCGAGCCGTTTCCTCTACTGTATTTCAACTCTTGATGCTCTCTCATGATGGGAAGATCATGACCATCGACCAATTGATGTACTATGATCCGAAGGAGTGGGCCACACCAAAACACGTCCTTCCCACTATCAACACTACCATCGACAGCGTGTCCATACCATCCCTGTCTATTGTTAGCCTGGGCTTATTTTCCAATGCTCTTATGACAAACACCTTTTTGTCTGTACCACCTCCTCCTTCGTCGACTGATATATCAGATTTGTGCACTATCACATCCAGTAGCATTCCAACCACCTTCCAACCTCAGTCGCAACCTCAACCGCATAGCGTGGGGAATTATTGGGGTTCACTCCCCTTCCACACGATTCCCTTCCTTTTTCCACCATCTGACATTGTGATCCATGGGGACTTCACTTATTGACCAATATCCTATCACGTTAGTTCATATTGTGGGTTTTAAAATTATCAAAAATTGAACCAATATATTGCAGGTATTGGACAGGATCAGGGGTTTACGGTGGGGGTGGGTAGGGTGGTTTATAAGGATTGAGGTATAAAAAGGGGTGGGGAGGAGGTTTTAAGTATTGGGAGGGGGTTTCAACAAAAATACTTTGGGGAAATATCTCTGGAAATTAAGGGTATTCTTTAATATCCCACGATCGCACGTGCTATGTGAGAGGTTCACTAAGTGAAGTCCCCGTGTTGTGATCAAGCCCATCATGGCTACTCTCAATATGCCTGGTTTCACCTTGGGTATTACTGTGTGGTACCTCGATCCACCTAACCCACCCCCGACTCCACAAGTCGTGTTGAATCCCATCCAACCTATTGAGAATATGTCACACCCACCTCCTAGAACACCAAAGACTACTCCTGTCTCTACTTCTACTCCTCCTCAGAAGAAGAAGGCTGGGGGAAAGGAGACCAAAGCGACGACATAAACTCGTCCTTATCCTACATTTTCTTTATGCAATGTCCAAGGTCAAGCGACACATAATTGTCTCTATTTACCTCTCCTTCGCAACCACATGCGCACTGTATCCGAGACTGATGACATTCCAGTTGTCAATGTTCTAGCCTTACACGTGGTAAAAAATAAGTCACTGCGAACCAACCATCCATGTGTAGTTTGTGGCCTATATGGTCATTATTCACACAATTTCCTCGTATTTGCATGCATTCCCATGAGTCCAACATCACTGTCCTTGAGGAGATTCACCCTCTGAATTTTTCCACGGATACCGCCAACATCATTTATACGATATCTAGCTCCGGTAGTCCTTTTGTCTCCTGGATCCTGGAAGATCCGTCTGATATATCTTGGGACCACTTTCATGATGATGAAGAGATCCTCAAAACCACCACCGATTTTACCTCATTTCACTTAGTCCATGGTATGGAATCGATTCTTCCCATCGAATTCTAGATTCCATCGCTCTGCCTTGCCGTCAAACTTCTACTTGATACCTCCTCGTTAGAACAATGCCTACTTATGTTTGAACAAACCAATAAGGAACATTGTGCTGCTCTCCAAATGACTGCAGTAGCTACGACTCAGTCGAAGTCCCATTTTGACTCCCACGTCCATGCACGCACCTTTAGCAAGGGGGATCTAGTCCTCGTCTATGATCAAGGAAATGATAAGCTAGGGAAAGGGAATTTTGATTCCATGTGGTATGGCCCATATGTCATCCATTGATGTCTCAACAAGGGAGAATATGTCCTTGCCGACTTTGACGAGCACCTCTTGAAGAATCCTTGTAATGGGCTCTACCTCAAGAGGTTCTATGCCTGAAGTCGCTCACCATGAAGTACCTTTCTATCATAGTTTTTCTTTCTTGTTTTGAAATGATGTTACCACGAGTCGGTGACTCCCTCCAGTAGTTTCTCCATGACCAGCCGCAGTGAGTCCACTATAGCACTACGTCACCTCCTCCGCCCATGAGCAGGTGGATCTAACCTATCCACCCTACCCAATGCGTCGTTGGTACCCCACTGGAGGGTGTAGTCCCACATCTACACATGCACATAGTGTGTTGTCAGTATCTATCACATGTATGATCTAGCTACCACTATGCTAGCATACCGTTAGGTCCCCAGACCTGTCCTAGAGGTCAAGGCATCTCTGGAAATCCCTAGTAGTCTATGCTCATGAATGGATAGTCTTGTATAAGGATAGGAATATGCCGCCACTGTGCAAAAAATCTCCTGGGTGAAGAAACGACCTACTAGATTGCCTCCCTCCCTACTTTCTTTGCATCATTTCTCGGAGTCACCTCAATTTGTGTGCTGTCACGCGAATCACCCCACACACATACTGGTATGCTCATGAGCCATTCGCTCCATCCATACTGCATAGTTGGACTTATTTTACCACCATCCACCGTCCCACAAGGAGGCCCCATTAAGTGTTCCACCTTTATTCATGTCATCCATGTTCACAAGATAACCCGTTTCCATACATCAGACACTTCCTCCTTGCTTGACTGACCATTATATTATGAAAAGCCATTGTAGTTCGAACGAGGAAACTCCATTCCTCTGGTCCTCTCCAGTATCTCCATGGTTGTCACCATTTTCCCATAATCCTATGATGCCTATCGACCATACGATGAGCTCTTGCCCTTAGATATCAGGGGGTAATTTGTTAACACTAAAAATTGTTCACCTAGCTCTCTATGGTGTAAACCATAATCATACATCATATTTCCACCATTATTTCCTTCATTTTGACCTTCATAATTGTATTTCCAGTAAATATGGTCCAAAACATCATTATTGCTTCCCCATAAATGAAGGGAAGATGAGCATTTATTGTGATTTATTCCCACTCTCTCCAAAAAAAAGGGTAAAAAACCCTAAAAATAAGAATGGGTCAAGATATCATAGATAAATACCATGGACAATAAAATACCATGGGTGAAAAACCTTAAGAAAATATTATAAATACATTGTGAAGGACTCCTCCAAAACACTTTTTTGTCATTTTTTCTCAGTCACACAACATACTTTTATGCCATTATTTTTCCACGCCATTTCCCACGGTGTCTGTTGAGCTTGCTCCATACCCATTTGGATCCACATTCCCCATCTGACAACCACAAGTGGAGTAGATTGGAGACCAAAACCGTGGAGTTGCGGAACCATTTTCTCGAATGGCTACAGTGGCCCATTATTTAAGAAAACGTATCTTTTTGTCTTGTCTTGTTTTGCATTATATATTAGAAAATCTAAAAAATATTGTTATCTTGTTGTTTTTATTTCCTGTTGTTATCATTGAACTCTTCCTTATGCTTTGGATGAGCTAAGGTTGGTGCTTTTGCACATCGCTGGGGAGAAATCCCCACTATAGTAAATACATGTTTATAAGAAAATTCATGAGATTATTAGTTTTTGGTTTGGTTGTTTTTAATATTTTGTTTATATGCTATTACTATTAACTTACAATATATGCATTCATGGTTACACATAGTAAAATGTATAAAGTAAAAAGTTTTTTCATTACTACACAAAATAACTGTATATTCATTTTGTTATGTAATCCCTCTTTCACTATTCACATTTTGCCCTTTGTATGATAATACAAAGGCTCCAAAATAGCGTTGCTTGTAATCATGAGTTCAATCCACAATGATTTTTAGAGAATAAAATTGTAGAATTGTGGGACAGTAATTCAATCATAAAATGTACCCATCAATATATCAACATTTATACATTGCCTTAATTACCTTAACGCCAATATATAGACATACATACATTGGTACAATTTTCTTAACGTCAATTATGCCAATACAAAATGACATTTACTTGTCGTATTAATGACCTTTTTTATTTCCCTTATAGGATAAATGATTTGTAGACACATTGACATAATGACATTGCAATATCTAGGTATAACAACATTATTTACTAGAGACATCAATATAGTGAAATTTACAATACGACATAGAAAATAAATTTATTTTCTTGAAAGGCATGCTTTCAGAGTTAAGGGTGTCATTTAATTATGTAATAAACTTCAATGACATAAGAAGTTAAGAGTTTTGATTGATCCATAACTCTTAGTCCTTTTTTTTAATGTAATCTAAGTTGATTCAAATTGGATGAAATCCATATAAACATAATTTCAACATAAACAAAATAACTTATATTCATATTGAGTTCCTTTGTTTTACTCGCTAACATGGATGGCTTCCATCTACTATCTAACCAATTTCAACACATACTACTTTCTCATCCTATTTACCATGACAAGTTTTATTCATATTGATGATCTCTTCCTAGTTTGCAGAATTTGATAAACAATGGAGATTCCATTTTTGAATCTTGCGTATATGGCTTCTAAATAACGCTTTGGGGAGGAAGATCATCATCTTTAATTATTATGTTGAGAAAAACAATTATTCATCCCAAATTGTATTAACTCATTGTATTGTTGTTGCTCTATAAGACTTTTATGATTTATTTGAGAAATAAAAACATTCATGTGAAATTGTTGTTTTTTTTTGGTTTAATTTCCCGTCACTTGGGGCTGGTAGCAATGAACCATTGGTTAAGAACCACAACCCAGGGGCATTTAAGCCGTCAAAGTCACCTGGGGACCGCACCCATCCAAGGCCACACCAACTCTTAACATGGCCGAATTTTTTGGTGTCTCCCAACCAGCTCACCTCTCGGGGAAATGAGCTCGGGTCACCCTGCTGACGAGACCCACACCTTAACCGAATGAGTTAGCGATAATTGACCATGTGAAATTGTTGTCAATTGCAATTTGTATTTTACAATGTTTTGTGGAATTGAATTGTAACTTTTTTTGTCAACATTGTTTTAATTACTCGTGTTTTAAGAAGATTTCAATTCTATGACCCAATTAATCATAATTTGTTATAAACGCTAAGATAGCTACTCCTCTAATTGGGATTGCAAGCCTAAATTCAATTATAGAACTCATTATTAAATAAACTACCAAAAAATCTAATTCTTAAAAAATATATCTAATGCCATGGATAATGAGAAACATGATCATATCCTATAAATATAAAAAATAACAATAAAAAAATACTTTTATTTAAAAAATTTCTCCCCGCATCAAAGAGAAATGATGAAAAAAATATAGAAAAAAAAAAACATAAAAAACGACAATCAACATGTAAACAAGTTTTTTTTTTAAATTTCATAAAAGAAAAACATAAATTTTGAAGCAAAGAACCATTAACCAACAATGAGCATCCTTGATCTACAATTCAAATTATTCGAGAGACAAAGACCAAATACAACGTTAATTCATATTATTATTGAGGGACCAATTGCAATCTTCAAATCATTGAAGGTAGTGCAAATTTAATGATTAATTTTGCATATACTCATATTCCATGTCATTTCCTTAATTGACTTGGTACTACTCTGGTTTTAAAGAATGTGAAAAAATATAGTTTTGTTTCTTTAAGTCTAAGAGAGAACTTAACTAAAACCTATTTAGTTTTTAAATTTTTTAAATTTTTATTACACAAAATTGTTTATCTTTATAATTATTATTTCTATGCATTTAAATTTACTTTTAAGTAAATGTGTCACTATAATATTAATATAACAAATTAATTTTATAAATATAAAAAATAAAAATAACTCACCATATTAAATATTAATAAAAGACTAAAGAAAAAAAATCATAATAATAAAATAAACTAATATTAAAATTTGGATAAATTTATACTTGCTTTCATTTAAATTTAAATGGGATAAAGCAATTCCACATTACGTTGATGGATCTAGTGGAAAATACTTCTTTACCACTTTGAAATGAATATCATTCTTGGTTTGTTGAGCAGATTGTGATAATCTTAATCATAATCTTTATGATATGCATATGATCCAATGGTATCCATGGCTGTAAATTGTTGATGTACACCTTTATTATTAAAAATTAGTTGGGATTTGAGTAAATGATGTTTATAACATGGGATTTAAACATTTATCTTTACTAGTTTATTTCATCTAGACATAGTTTATTTCATCTTGACATAAAAGAATAAAGAAAAAACCAAGAAAGATATTCATTTCAAAGTGGCAAAATAAATCTTTACTTGGCTTTTCTGAGTTTTCAAGTAGCAATAAGTTTTTACTTATCAAAATGCAAGAAACAGAACCCAATGAATCTTTCCGTCTCACATAAAGGTAACGAAGTAAACTATCACTAAACACGTGGAGTAGGCCCCTCACTCCCATTCTTCCAAGACCCACGGTAAAAATTGAAAAAATCATTTAACAAATATAAATTAAATGTTAAATAATAAAATATTAAATTTCATTAACTTTTACTATTAAAATATTTATAATGGCTTTCTAGCTGGATTCCACTGACCGATCTCTTTTCACATCACAAACAAATCATTTTCAAAGATTTTGAAAATGATTTTGCCTACCTGAGTTTTTTTTTTATGAAAACTCTAAATCGATTTATGAAAACAAAACATTTAAAAACATATTAAAATTTACCTAAACATAAAATTATTAAATTGTGACGTGTCATACAAACCAAGAATTTGGTCAGCCCCTACTCAACCGTGCCGTGCTTAAATGGAAAAAAGTGATCAAAATAGTATATACCTATAAAATGTGGAAAAATTATTTTATTATTTTTCTTGGTCAGCCCATACTCAAGCGTGCCGTCTCACCATTTTCTACCGAAAATTTTAGGTTTCTGTAGTATCCCATTCAAAGCAGAAAACAAAGGCCTTATTGAATCAGAGTTTTCTATAGCGACCCACACAAAATGGAAAAAACAAGGTTACAGTCCACCTGGACATAAGGAACGCCCATTTCACAAGGGCCAATATTTTCTCTTGAACTTGGTTAACACACATATTTGCACCGAGTACCACTGTTGTTAATTCTCTATGTACACCCCAAGCTTGAGCTATCGTTGAAGTTACAAAAATATTTATGCCCACATACCCAATGGTATTATGCTAGATTTTAAACAACATTCAACACCCGAGTTCAATTTCAAGTTAAACCATGATATACCTTAAACACTTTCCTATTATTCTGGTTGGGTAGTTGTAGCATTTATTCAAACACATGGTGTGTATGAGTTGAGATGGAAATCCACAACATATTCAAATGGCACATAGGAAAGCTCGAGAAAAACTTATGAGGAACAATACTCTTGGTAGAGTATCTATCCTTTTCTAGCTATATACATAACATGGTTGTTATATAATGTTTATGCATGCTATGGATATATATTAAACTATCACCACAATCCAAAGATGAGAGGATGTGTCCTCATTCTCCAAGCGCATATATATATACACTGTTATCTCCCAAAATAAATTTATTTTGATAGTATGAAGAATCTGAGTCATGTAATGAAAGATTTTAAGATGACTAACAAATTGATGGTCTCTGTTTGTGCTATGGTTGAAGAAATTGTAAATTTTAGCTTTCAGTGGCTTAGGCGGGGTTCTTAATAGCTCATTAGCCACCGAAAGGCTTCGGCAGCTAACGGTTTAACGCAGGATAAAAGTAAACCACCGAAAGCGGGCCTGAGCGAGTAAATGGTAAAAACACTTTCGGTGGCTTAGGCGAGACTTCTGACATCTCATTAGCCACCGAAAAGTGTTGCTTTCGACAACTTAGTAAACATTTCCAGAAGAGCATTAACCGTCGAAAGCAGGCAAAAGGCGTCGGGGAAAAAGCGCTTTTGGTGGCTTAGGCAAATGCTCTGACATTTCCTTAGCCACTGGAAGGATGGGTTTTCGGCAGTTAAAAGGGTTTTTTAGGGATACCACTATCCGCCGAAAACTGAGTTTCACTGCGACATGGGGTAAACGGTTTCGGTGGCTTAGGCGAAAGGGATATCATTTCATTAGCCACCGAAAGCCATCGTTTCGGCGGCTAGCAGACAAACTCCCGAAGACTGTTAACCACTGAAAAGGTAAAAATGGAAACGGTTAGAAATCAGTCAAATTAGACCCTGTTAGCCAAGCAATGATCATTACAAAGCATGATAAACCACCGAAAGGACATGAGGCTGCGTAACTGTGTGAGGGAATGAGTAATAAGGTCGTTATGTGAAACTGATGATGACTGAGGTGATGAAACCCTCTTTCTCCCTCCACCTGTCCACAGAGCTGCAGAAAGGCCCAACGAGTATCCAGACTAATTTTGACATCATTGATGGGAAAGGGGTCTCTTAAAGATAAACTAAAGACATCACCCTCTGACCTCACCCTCAATCATCAAGGATAAAGCCCTCATAATCAGTGCCAAATCTTCAGTACACCCCACCCTCGAATTGAGCGTTTCTCTCCACCAAAAAACCATCTCTGAGAAGCAGCTTGCTAAAACACTATCATACAGAACCTAAACTTATTTTTGCAGGTATCCAGGAGGGGCATTTAGCAAGATGAAGAAGGGAGGACCTGCTCTCAGGCAGGAGTTGGGAGATATCAGCTATTTGGAATCACATCCAGAGGTCTGTAAACTTTTCCAGGATGCTGGCTACTATAGGTTTTGTGAGAAGATACAAGGTTCACATCAGCAGGTGACTGAGGCATTTTCTCTCTCATTTGATGGCTCCAAGGCAGTCATAGGCAAAGAGGAATTCCACATAGATGAAACCCTAATTACTGAAGTGACTGAACTCCCTGGCACAGGAGAAAAGTGGTTCAAAACCACCATACCAAAGGATATAGAGTTCAGGTCTTACCTAAAGCTTGAGCATAGAGGAGTGGTGTGGAAGAAGAGTGTGCCATCCTTCTAGTTAGAAGAGAGGTGGCAGGAACTGCTGAAGGCCATTGTGGTCTACATAACATGTGAAGGAAGATATGACAGAGCCATGAGCTACCATTTAAATTAATGAACCACTTCACAGGTAAAAGCCCACTAAATTTGCCCTTTTACTTACACAGGAGTTTGGGAAAAATGGCACACTAGGTGAAGGCTTAGCCAACCAAGATTGCTGGTCGACTGTCTCACCATGGCCTTATCCAACTATTGATCCAAGAGTTGCTGAAAAGGAGGAATATGGCATCGCCTTATTTCTTGTTTTGGAATGGATTGGAAACAAGCCTTCAGTCAGAAGAAAAGGGGAAGTCTCCTGCCAAAAAGTCCAGCACATCAAGGAGTGGGAGAAGAAAGAGAAGGGCTATATCCCCAGCAGCAGCAGAACAACCCCCCTCCTCTTCTAAAGCCAAGAAGGTAAAAAGAAACTTGGATTTCAGTGAGAAGGTCCAGGAAGTTACAACACACAGTGAGAACATCTTGAACCTACCATACTCAGAATCAGAAGAGGAATAAGAAGAAGGTGCAGACCTAGCTCTGCAGATTGTAGCAGTGATTGAAGAACTACCATCCCCTACACCAAAAGAGCAAGATGAACTAGCAGAGAAGGCTTCCTCTAGCAAGCCTAGGACTCAAAAGATAAATCAGCTGCTAAGGCAAGTATATGAGATGGAAGTTTTGGTCAGAGAGGTAAAGAGAAATAATGCTACATTGACCAGTAGGAACAAACTGCTGCATAAATCTTACCTAGAGTAGAGAGAAAGATATATTTTCTTAAAGAGACTGAATACAAGGTACCTAAAATATAACACAAGATTGTATAGGATGATCAGTCTTCAGAAACTGTAGATGAAGGAGGCCAAGCTAAACCCTAGCAGCCACCTCACATTAGAAACCCTAGCTGAAGCTGTAGTTAGCCTTCAGCCTCCAGAAGCCAGTCAGGTTGCTGTTAACCCTCCTAATAGAGAGCCTGCTGAAGAAGAAAGCTGAGCATAAAAACTTGACAGAATAGTTTTGGAGGCGTCCCAAGAATTTTTGAAGAACAGGGCTTTCGGTGGCTTAGGCAGACGTTGAGGCAATTCATTAGCCATCGAAAGCCCCGCTTTCGACAGTTAACAGTTTCGATATTTTGGCCTCTTAATGTCACGTCCCCGTCCCTCAACCGGCGAAGAGGACGCAACCAACACATCAAACACAACCGGGAAAACAGCCCACGAACATAAAACAGAGGATATCAATGCTGAAATTAAAGCCTAACAACAAGCATAATTCATCATACAAGGATGCACAATCCTTCAAACAGTCAGCGGAAGTAAACATAGACATTCCAGCATTTAGCATCAATATGAATTACAGAGATGAAGTAAACAACAACACTTATCTTTTGAAGAAGAATTCACCCGCAACCAGCTACGTCGCTGCAACGTTCCACCCAACCATAGGCCAGCTTGCTCATCAATCTCTCAGCAACGCTGCCACCCCCGAGCTGGGCATGATTCCTCCGGAGTAGGGGTCAATTGCAGGCTTATACATAGCCAAGTGGACACAAAATAGTAAGCAAGCACCGTTGGGTTTATCAGGCTGTCCACAAATCAGCCAAGCCAACGCAGCCCCAAAGGCCAACCACTGCACACACGCAGCAACAATCTCTTCACAGCTCATGTGAAGAAACAAAGGCAACCAGGGAGAATCCCAAACAAAAGATGAGGACGGCTCAAGTCCACAGGGAAACACGGAGTTGTTCTTGGCCCTATCGTGGCCAAAACAACTCAGCAACAACAGCCCAAATCGTGGGTGAAATCAACAGTTCGTCCAAGGCAATTCAGCCACAAGAAGACTCACCCAGACCATGCTAGAAACAATTTACAGACTCCCAGCCTGGGCGTGGGTAATAATCAATGTAGAACCCATAATTCGACCCATGGGGAAAGGATTCAGCCACTCCATTCACCAATCCGCAGAGGAAAACGACGTGTGTAAAACCCAGGAAATTCTTGTGCGTGAAAATGAGAAACGGGAGGGAAATTCTCTGCGTGAGAATGCACAGCAGTAGAGGCCCTGCGTGAGGAGAAAACAACTCCGATTTTGCCCGTGGATGAACAAAACAACAGCAAGGACGAGAATTACAGTGCGTGGGTGCTTCAGTAACTCGTGGAGCTCCCAGAAAATGTCTGCGTGAGACTAAAATCGCCCAGAGCCTGTGCGTGAGGAACCAAACAGCCAAAATCGTGGTGAGAGTGTAAAAACTGACCAGGGAAGAGTGCGTGAGGGAGAGGAATGGACAGACATGGGTGGAGTGGGCAAATGGGTAAGGCTGACAGCCTGCCACAACCACCACCACTTCAGCAATAACTCCCCCAACCACCAGCTGAAGCATTAAAGAGGTTGACAAACAACAAAGGTGGCAAAACAACAAGGAAATAAAACATGGGTTTTTCCCCCATAACCAAGGTTTGACATCCCCCACCCCTTATCCTTTGGAACCATGCCCTTTTCATTCAACGTTGCACTGCCGTAGCTGGTTGTTGTTTTAGTTTTATTTGATGCGCGTGTTTACATGATGTCAAATTATTAACGTGCTAGATAGCATGACAAACCATCGGCAAATATCCCCATTGCCGAACATACACAACCAAATCGATGGTGGGGCTTTTGCCTTGAGCTCCTCACCATGATTAATTACATTCTACACATCATGCAAACGGGGTCGAAACCGGGGACATTACATTACCCTCCCCCTTGGAGTAACACCGTCCTCGGTGTTCCATTACATATACACAATACATACACAGTTGCACATCAAAATTTCAAAATTGCAGATCTATACCACGTTCAATCATCTACTTTGAACGTTCACGACCAAGCCTCTCGGCTTCCATGAACTTCCCCTGCTGGTTCTCAGCCTCCAGCTGATCCCGAAGTCTAGGAACTTTGCGGCTATTGCCCTCATCATGTTCCCTCCTCGGACAGTCCCAGCGTAAATGATGTCCTCCGCATCTCCAGCATCTCACTGGCTGCTTCATCTTTACCTGCTCAATTTTCCTTTGAGTCTTCATGCCTAGACCTTTTCTTATCGGGTCGCTTGGACAATTGTCCCATTTCTGATTCACCTTCCTTTCCGTTGCCGATTGCTCTCAGAAGGCTTTTCACCTCCCTTTGCAAACCAATAGAGTCTTGCAAAATCTGGTGGTTCATTTCACTCTGCCTTCTCTGTATCCTGAGCATCTCCCCAAGATTCTCTTGGGTCTTGGAAATCACTTGAAGGAGACTTCCAGCCAAGTCCAACAACTTTTGATCTGCTGCCATAATCAACGTGCACCACCTGGTTTCATTTTTCTCACCTGTGAAATGCACCATTGAAATTCTATCAGACCAAGCACAACATAGGCATCAAAATTAGTTAGTTAATCACCCAATTGGCATGACAGTCCAAGTTCCATTAAGGAAACTTTCATACTTTTCATGCCTTTCCCCAACAGGCACATGTCCTCATTCATGTCCATTCCTGGGCAGGGAATTAACTATTCCAGCATTCAAAAATTTGCTTAAGCAAATACACACATTTCATTCTCAATCATACATGCATTCAACAATCTCTTGTTTTCACAATGCATAAACATATATTCATATATATATAATCAAAAGGCAAGAGAGAGCAGTAAGAGATTTTCCCCTCTTTGTTCTGTTCCATCCTAGATCCCACACCATCGCTGTGGCTTTTCATGCTCTCAGCCTCTTTCACTTTACCGTGAATGCTGGACCAATCCTTCTTGGTCATGACACTTAGTGTCTTTGGTCTATTCTAGACCTCTAAACCATGGAGTCTCTCCACATGGTTTGTCTCGGCTGCTAGGACTCCCCCGTCTCACTAGCACCTTTTCCATTACCGCTCATTCCGAGCTTTCCAGGACAGTCACATGTCCACATGCACCCCTAGGATGCGCTTATAGTCCTCGCTCCCAGCGATACCTACATCCAAACATTGAGTAGATTCACATGTTTAGTTTATTCTCATCAGTTTTATCTCTAGAACAAGAGCTTAAAACATCATAACCAAATCATATACACATGTATATTCATAAGCAAGATAATCCAATACTTATCTGTATTGTGTGTTTCCTTGTTCGTCCACAGGATCCTGCTTCGCTTTGCAAGCCTTGGGATCGCCTATGGACTCAGATGTTAGGTCAGCACGTAGGCTTCTCCTCAACATCGAATAATTAATGTCCAGCCAGTACATAACCATGTCAACTGGGCTTGGAATTTTATCATGACCATTCCCAGGTCTAGGATCTACTATGGATCCTTAGGCATATCACAGCCCATCATACACTTATGTCAACAATGACACATACACTTATATCGCCATACACTTATACCAACATGCACTTATACCAACATACACTTATGTCAACAATACACTTATATCAACCATTTACCTTTACCTTTAGCCTGTCAACACAAGCAACACAAGCAATACAAGCAAACTCATCAGCATCATTGCTCTAAAACCGTAATCACATTTCACATCATTCTCTATCAAATATTGAGACACCAGGAGTGCGTCCACTCCCCAAAGTGTAATCAATATTGAAACCCTTTCATGACTCGACATCGGAAAAGTGTGCACTCTCTTTCGGTGTGTGCCATGTAGGCCCTATGCATATTCAAGCAATCGGTCATCATGGAAATAAATCGAAACATGTTCTGCATATGGAATTTAATAATTAAACATGCATATTCATAGCAAGGGTTACAGAACACTTATCCATTTTTCGTCGCAGTATGCCTTTGTATCTGTTCGGCACCATCAAGGAGTCGGGAAAAACTGAATGCTACGCTGGTGAGCTCGCTGCAGAGCTAGGAATACCTACACCAGAACTAGCCTGACTTCTATAACATCCACACACACACCCAGCACAAGGAATCAGTCCCTTCTCTGCTACACAGTCCCTCAGGCCCTGCATTCCCTTCTAGCGCTATCCCGGGGTTGTGGAGAAGAAAGCCAACCCTCTAGCTCTGTCTGTGTGGTTTCCAATCACCAGGTTTAAGCAAACCAATCCCCATCCCTATTTATTGTTTACATTTCATATCCACACACATCTCACTGACATAATCCAAACCATCTCACTCATGTTATCACCAAACATGCAGTGCAGATGAGACATTTTCAAAATGTCTAATGGAGTTTCACCCGAAACCCATTTCCAAGATAAGGGAAAACCTTCCCATGAAGTTTGGCTCTTGCAGGTCATCACACATGATCTTCCTGCAATGTGTACCCCTGACACATTCATCAAATAGCCAAACAGTTAATCATCACCTGATACCACAATCCAATTGATCGTTTCATAACCAAGTAATGACATTAGCAATTAAATTCAACAAGAATTTTGCAATTCTATCTATTATAGAAATTGACTTGCTCAATTGTGGGATTCCCGTAAGCAGCACTACTATGCTCATTATAATTTTATGCTTACTATCATAACATGAATACCCACTTACCATGTGTCCCTCCTGACACAATCTCCCACAAGCCAACAATGATTAGTAGTCGTTAGTACTTCTTAAATCTGAAATCCACAATTCGAACTTAACAACCCGTACCAACTAATTTTCACAACCATGAGACTTCTTCTCATAAATGGTAGATTTTGGCAGTGGTCAGGGACTTACCTCTCACTGTCATGTCTGAAAGAATCTACCTGAAACATGAATTTCAACCAACCAAACACAATCTTGTGCAAGCCAATGGTGACTATAAGTGGTCAGCATTTTCTTAAATTTGAAATTCATAACGCAAATCTAACAAGATCTTTTACACGGTAGATTCCAGCATTGGTCAGGGTCTTACCTCTCAATGCCATTCTCGGAATAATCTACCTGAAATATAAGCTTCAAACAACCAAACACAAGCTTATGCGAGCCAACAATGGCTAGTGGTTGTCAGCAATTTCTCAAATCCGAATTCACAATTCAAATCCTAACAACCTCTTATGCATATCGTATGGTAGATTCAGGCATTGGTTAGGACCTTACCTCTCAATGCCGTTCTTAAAATAATCTACCTGAAACATAAGCTTCCATCACCCAAACACTTAGTAAATATGAATGCATATACTATCTCATTGCTACAACCATCACTGAAGCATTTTCAGAATTTATAAAATTCAAGTACTTCAAAGGTTAGTCACTTCAGTGTTCTCAAAGCTCATTTACTACATGCAATCATTATCATCCTTAACATTGCAAGGTATAGTCATATCATTCATGCAATTAAATGAAAGTTTAGATACCCTTACTTCACAGGCGTATCATTCATACCACCTTGCTCTTCAATAGAGCATTTCTGGCAGCCAATTGATCATGACTATCCTGCATTCATAACAACCTTCGAAACAGTTCCAGAATTATCATTAATTCACCATTTCAATCATTAGTTAGTCCGCATACCACATGCATTCATCTCAATGCATTCATGCCATACATCACAACATTGCACCTACACTTATGCAATCAGTCATTCACACCCTTCATATGCATACATTCAATGCATAACAACAAGATTCAGAAAATATTCCTAATGCATATCCATTCATGCTATCTGGCAATGATTCAGGAATACTATGCATTCAACCATACCATGGCCTAACCATGACTACCTCATATTGGATGCATTACTATAATCAATATCATTAATCATGTATAGGCATGCCACCTTTCTACATTCCCATATTCACATGGTATGAGGTCTCTTACCTGGACCAATCCATGGAATTTGTCATAAGAAAACTCTTACCTGCATGGGTTGTACTTACACCCTTTCCATGACCAATTTGGTTGGTCCTTTGCAGGAGATTGCAGCATTTGCTCACCAAATTTTGTCATGGACTTGTTTCCTTATCCCTTTCTCCAGAGGGTTGCTGGTCTCATCTTTCAGCATCCGCAACATATTCATTCGGGTCCATGTCATCATTGGTGCTTCCACTAATGCCAACATCAAGCAATGATCATCATTAGTGGTACATTATAATATATAAAATTTCCAATGTTCTTACCAACATGCAATATCCTATGCATGCAATACATATTCTCCTACATTTCAGCTATATACTTAGGAAATGTAGTTATAATTAGAAAGACAGGGTCTAATGAAAACTTCCCTTTCAAACCCCTCATCTTCTCATGGAATTCCTTTTCCACACAGCAGCTAGTTGACTCCACAGTCCTTGCTACCCCTGGGCATGCAACTGTCCAGATTTGTCCATTTGAAAACAGTGGCCATCATTAGCACTTTGCTGCTCCATGCTTAGATTCTGGTCACTTATCCCTGTTCCTTGCTGGATAAGCTTTCCAACGCCTGTTCACACGCGTCATTCCGACCTCGGATGTGAAAACCACACCCCTTCTAAGAATGAAGACTTTCAGCAAACCTTTGCATTTTACACACAGCTGCATTTTGTCCGAGAATGTTAACTTCAGCCACCACACTTCCATTGCATCATTCATCTTTTATGAATTCTAGATTCGACTAAATTGCCCCAAACATAGAGTCTTCTTCTCTCA
>LPNX011171604.1:113343-368718 GCA_001517045.1 Pseudotsuga menziesii
ACGCAGCGCCAAAGGCCAACCACTGCACACACGCAGCAACAATCTCTTCACAGCTCCTGTGAAGAAACAAAGGCAACCAGGGAGAATCCCAAACAAAAGATGAGGACGGCTCAAGTCCACAGGGAAACACGGAGTTGTTCTTGGCCCTATCGTGGCCAAAACAACTCAGCAACAACAGCCCAAATCGTGGGTGAAATCAACAGTTCGTCCAAGGCAATTCAGCCACGAGAAGACTCACCCAGACCATGCTAGAAACAATTTACAGACTCCCAGCCTGGGTGTGGGTAATAATCAACGTAGAACCCATAATTCGACCCATGGGGAAAGGATTCAGCCACTCCATTCACCAATCTGTAGAGGAAAACGACGTGGGTAAAACCCAGGAAATTCTTGTGTGCGAAAATGAGAAACGGGAGGGAAATTCTCTGCGTGAGAATGCATAGCAGTAGAGGCCTTGCGTGAGGAGAAAACAACTCCGATTTTGCCCGTGGATGAACAAAACAACAGCAAGGACGAGAATTACAGTGCGTGGGTGCTTCAGCAACTCGTGGAGCCCCCAGAAAATGTCTGCATGAGACTAAAATTGCCCAGAGCCTGTGCGTGAGGAACCAAACAGCCAAAATCGTGGTGAGAGTGTAAAAACTGACCAGGGAAGAGTGCGTGAGGGAGAGGAATGGACAGACATGGGGGGAGTGGGAAAATGGGTAAGGCTGACAGCCTCCCACACCCGCCACCACTTCAGCAATAACTCCCCCAACCACCAGCTGAAGCATTAAAGAGGTTGACAAACAACAAAGGTGGCAAAACAACAAGGCAATAAAACATGGGTTTTCCCCCCATAACCAAGGTTTGACATCCCCCACCCCTTATCCTTTGGAACCATGCCCTTTTCATTCAACGTTGCACTGCCGTAGTTGGTTGTGGTTTTAGTTTTATTTGATGCACGTGTTTACATGATGTCAAATTATTAACGTGCTAGATAGCACGACAAACCATCGGCAAATATCCCCATTGCCGAACATAGACAACCAAATCGATGGTGGGGCTTTTGCCTTGAGCTCCTCACCATGATTAATTACATTCTACACATCATGCAAACGGGGTCGAAACCGGGGACATTAGACTTAACCACCAAAAGCAGACAGAGGCATAAAATTAAATTTTGACACATAGGACCAGTTTTGGGCGAACATGGATGGCTCAGGGACAAAGTCTAAAGATGAAGGACGCTAAAGAAAAAATCATGGAAGGTGTGCTTTAGTTTTACTATGACATAAAGGGAGAAAAGGCCACCAACACTTAGCTGTCAAAGTGAAACAGTGACTTAACCAGCAGAGGGCTAGTAGCAGTGATTTCCAGTAGTTATCTTAGTTATCTGAAGGTTCATACAGTGAACTAATTCTACAATTAGTTAGACAAGTAGTTAATTAGGGTTTTTTAACCTAATTTTGCAAAAAACAATTATTTTGTTTATTTTTGTTAAATCAGATCCAAGTTTTCAGGATCTGAGTATTTTTTGTAAAGGATATAAAGCCTAAGACGTATTTTAATGAAAGGGTTCTACTTCAGGGACTTGTAGACCATTGCTATTGTCAAGCTTCTCATTTTGCTCATGACCTAATATAAGCTCTTTTGTTATCATTTGTTCAGCTTCCATTTCTGTCTTTTCTGTGCTTATGCTTGAATGTGTTATTTAGGTTATATTTAAGTTAATTAATGTCTGATAGCTGTCACCCTATTGGCATATTGATGTGATTTTTTCCTTATCATGATTTAGCCATTTGTATGTATATGTTTTATGTATGAATCTGCAAGCATGATGAGTTCTCCATCCCTGCACCATATTGTCAACCTCTGAACAATGGTAACTAAAAGCCTTGTACCTGATTGAGTTTCATGCATGTCTTGAGAGTGGAAGATCATATAGGTCACATGACTTGATCCATTTTAGAAAACCCCAAAAACATTGTAAGTTACCAGGCATCCTCGAGCTGCAACCTAGAGGAGTTTCTTGGAGTGATAACATACACAAATGCGAAAGCACATACATAATTAACATAAATTGTTAAGCCCTAAATGTTGGGCACATTCCCCCCTATAGTGTGGCACATTATATTAGTATTGATATCGGATTTGGTCCATTAGTTGTAATTTTCATTATTATTATTATATTAGTTATATCGGCTTGGGTCTATTAGTCATAATTGTACCTCTTTGTCTCCTATGTATAGGAAGGAGACCTTTTCATTTGAATCATGTATCTTGTCTTGTCTTGTGTACTTAGTACATTGTATATGGAGGTTTCCCCCTCAAAGAGGCTTGATATTCATCTCTTTTCTTCATTATTAAGGCGTGGATTACTCTTATGGTCTTATTTTTCTCTCTTTAATTTATTTCTAGGACTCGGTTGCATAACATTTGGTATTAGAGCTTGAACGCTTCCAAAATGAGTCATCTTGGTACTTTTGCTATAATGTTTTTTCTACATGGTTTCATACAAAAACACTCAAATCCATCTAGAAAAAAGGTCGAACTATTTGTGGTACAATTTTCAGATCCTGATTTATGGAACCTGACTAGTTCAAAAACTAGTTTAAAAAGGGTGTTTTGGGGAATAAAATCATATCTAGGGAATGTGAGATCCAAATCGAGTGATACCTATTGTATAAAAAATAATATGGACCACAATATCTATGGTATATATTTCAGACTCATATACAAAATATTGAACATATGGCATATTGTACAGGCTCTCTCTTTTGAAACCTGGATGCGGGTGATCTCACACGAATCATGGAAAGGGTTTAACTTCATGGAGGAAATCCTTCCCTCACTCATGTTTATTGATTATGTTCTTGGGTGTTATTATGAGACCAAAGGTTATGGTTATGGAGTGATCAATGCATGTATATCTATTGGATGTGGGTGTAGTGTACTATCTATAGTATGACACTCAAGTCGAGGGGTGGGAAATTTTGGAAGGAGCTGACAGTTCTACCTTCGGGCATGCGAGTTGGGAAACTTTATATGTTTTTTTTGGTTGCAATACTATGATGAACTCTTTGGCTCCTTAGTGCATTTTGAGTGATGGAAATGTGCATTGGGGTGGTATAAGACAAGCCTTGGTGAGGGTGGCAAGTTTCCTTGATTGTATTCATGGGAATATTGCAGAGTGTTCTGAGTTGAAGTGATTTCATTTGGAAATGATGCGTGGAGGTGGAAGGCTGGGGAGCACAAGTAGAGGGAGGAAGAGGAAGGCTACTCCACATGCCTTGTGTGAGAAAAGGAGAGCAACAGATGCAACTTTTCATTACCATGATCAAATCCCTACAAAAATTCAGGTAGAAATTAAAGATGTGGAGCGTGTTATTTGGGAGGATGTTGAGGTGGGGGTAGAAAAAAAGTACATGGAGGTGCTGGTGGATTGGGTCTAGGACCCTAATCTAAATCAAGATCTCCTTTCGAGTATGAAATATTGTTGGCATTATCATCTGGGTGGTGAAGAACCTGTTCTCTCATATCTTGATGGAAAAGAGGGAGAAAGAGGCCGCAAATGAAGTTTCTTCCAAGTGCTCGAAATAAAATCATTATGACTTACGTATGATGCATAAGAAGGTGGACTTGATTGCACTTAAGTTGGGGATTTCGTTAGTTCCATCGTTGGTATTAGGGGGCATGGAAACTCATAGTCTGCAATTGTCTCTTAGTGGTGGTTCCAATAGGACCAGGGGAAGCAAAAATAGCCAACCGTGGATGCCCAACGCACTAGAGGGAAGTATCGGTTATTGAACCTAGACCAAACTCAATAATTTGACTTTTTTCATGGTCTGTAGTTTTCTTGTTTTGTTATAATCTTTATGTTGTTTAGTTTGGAATGGATTCAAATCCATAGTTGGGATTTCTTTCGTTCGAGAGAATGAAACTTTGTCTTATGCTTGAACTAGCTTATGCCCTATCTACTCCCTCGGAGCGGGGTCATTGTCTTTTGGATTAGATCTGTAGTTTTACGGCCTATTCATACAACCTTAGTATGCTATGTAATTATTCTTGTAATATCCCCATCCCTCAATCTAACTAGTAGGAGGGGACATTAACTAAAATCATGACCTTCAAATTTCGCCCATAAGTGTAATTATAAATTTATACAATTAAAATGCATGCGTAGATATGTAAATAAAAAGACACACAATAGAAAATAAATCAATATGCACACACAAAAATGCAGTTACATGCATAGTTAATGTGTGCGTATAAATAAAATCATTGCACAATAGATACAAATGAATACTGATCTTTAAAAAAAGAAGATCCAAGCAACTGGATGTGTAAGAGCAATTTTATACCCAATCGTAGGAACTCTATCCAATACATACTCTTTCTATTGAGAGGACACCCTCAGGCTGGGGTATGAGGCCACCAGGGCGTAGGGAACACCTACAAGATTATGTCACCCATCCCACAACCCATTCTACTCTCTATGCTCAACCACAAGCTCAACCTGATATCTACATGGATCTCTCTAATCCATCACAGCCATGGCACTCCTTCTAACTTCCCCACACAACACAAGGAAGAAATTCCCCTTCATTGATCCACAATTCCTCAAGAAATCCAATGCTTACAATGCTTACCGATGTGTGTAGTAAGAGTCCAACCTGTTGGGAGATATTGGAGAACCTCCTGCAACTAATCCATGGATTCTCAAGCATCCAAAAGTAGAAAACCCAAAAGGGTAAGGGTCCATAGCTTTCCCAACCTTTAAGATCACCTACATCTGTCATTGTTCCCTTCCAAAATTCAACTTTGTCTCTAAATTCAAATTTCTAGGTTCAGCACAGTCTGGTAATGGACATGATAGCAATAGGAAACTCTACCTAGAGTAGAAAAATGCATGAGAGAATGATAGATTGAGTGTTGACACCAAGGGAAATGGGATAAGGGTGAAAACACAACTAACATAGCTTCTGACCATAGAAGAAAACGAGTCTTGAAAGTTGACAAAACTATCACCACCCCCATGCTTCAATAACTACATGAAGTGACTTTCCCCACCAACCTCACACATGCATTCAATGATTGGGTTGATAGTCAAAAGGGATTAATTGGCTAATTTAAAGCACATGGAAGAATTTTGGATTAGTTCTAAGTTTGACACATGTAAACATAGGATTTAGTTTCCCATAGGCCCCCTTTCCTCTTCCCCTCTAGTGGAATCATATCTCCTCTTGTTCTCTTTACACATCCATCTCAGACCAGTTTATTAATTTGCAACATAATATTTACATACATTTTGAATTGGCATGATAAGCCAATCATATGATCCAAATAAAAATATATACATCATACATTCCTAGCCATTCACTAGTCAGGCCTTGGCCTTGAGCTCTGCATTAGGAATCCATACTAGCATAATTACATCATTTACATAATTTTGATTAAATACGTTCCAAGTCAAAACTGGGGTTATTACAATTTCCTCCCCCTTGGAATAACACCATCCTCGGTGTTTTCTCAAAATTAGAACAAAAATAAATATGCCTCTTTCATTACATCCTCCAAATCCCAGTAGCCTCATGGGGACCGAAGTTCTTCCATTTCTCCTTTACCTGTTGTTACACCCAAAAAGTATCCTAATGCTTAAATCCCTTGAAGTCCCTGGATAAAACATCTTTTTGGAAGACTCATTGCTCAATCCTAGGCAATTTGATGCACGTTTCCTCTTGGCACAAAGCGTCAGATAGGCCTGGCGCCTTTTTACCATTGGCAAGGTGCATTGGTGGCACCTGTCACCCGAACACAAGAAGAATCAACGCACTTATCTTGTTTGCAGAGAGTGTCAATTGTCCAAAAAGGAAGAAAAAAAGAGAAGTTTTGAGAAGCTTCTAACAGAAAGCTCCCATGGAGAATGATCTTAACTACTTGGGATAGCTGGCACTCAACCTCCTAGCCCCTAGGGATCATTCCCTACCTTCTTCCCAAATTATCTCAACCCATTTGGGCTTCCTTTGTCCAATAAAAGCAAGATACATGTACCATGTGAAGGGGAGACCAAGGTAGCACCTTTATGCTATTGGATTCAAGTCTGGTATAAGAGGCAAAGAGAGAGTGGTTGTTGTAGCAGGGATTTATCCCTTACTACAGAACAGGAATGGCTACCTTTCGTCTATAGGACAGAAGAGTAGGGTTCCTGGTGGTTGTGCAAGAAAAACGGAAAAGAAATGAAAGAGAACAGAAATAAAAACCCCTCTGCACACAAGGTTATGGGTTTAGCTCCAAGACCCTACATACAACTTGTTAGAAACATCCAAAGACCTACAAGCAAACAATGGAGACATGCAAGAACATGTTAGGCAATAAACCTGCAAGCAAATATATGTTAGAAAAACTAAAATAAACACAACATGAAACATAAATTATACTTTCTTTAGGTGGAAATGGGCCACCATGCCCTAGCTTGGAAGAGCACCTCTCTTGAGAATGGAGGAGCTATGGCTTAATGGGAGAATGGATGAGAGGGAGGGTGAATGGCTTGAGAGGCAAATGCTCTTAGGGCACTCACTCAGGAAACATAACAATATGAAAAGAGGGAATGTTTTGAGAGTGACCCCCACCCCTCTATTTATACTTTTTCTCAAGACTTTTACTGTTTTAAGCCCCTGGTTGGGGCTTTAGCCCTTTTTTTGGGATTTTAGCCCCTTTCGCTCAATCTTTAGCTCTTTTGGGGGTTTTAAGCTCATTTGAGGAGTTTTAGCCCCTTTTTGGAGGCTTTAGCCCCTATGAGGGCTATTTTGGCTCTTTTTAGGGGTTTTTAAGCCCTTTTTCATATTTTTAAGCCTTCTTGAGGGTGTGGTGGTCAAATGGGGTCATGTATGGGTGTCCTTGGGTGGTGTAGGCCATGTAGAGCTGAGTGAGGGATTTTTTGGGTTAACAGTTGTGAGTGAGATATTGCATAGTTTGTAGTGTATGTGTAAGTGAGTCAAATGATTTAGTAAAAGCAAAGCTTCGACATTAAGGATTTGGTTGTGGCTTTCTTTTCTCATCTTTAATACAAAAATGTTTCCCTTTACCATAAATGATTCATGTTGATATTGATTATTTATTACTAGTTTCCTTCATCATTAGTATAGATTACTGATTTATCTTGTTGTTCTCATCTCTTGTCTTGTTTTTTGTGTTCTTTGCAGGTATAATTGATTGCACAAGGATCTACAAAACAAGGATGACCTTCCAAACTCAAGGTAAAGAGATCTTAACATTCAAGTAACTCAGTCATTTAGGGAGAGGATAGATCACTGTGTCCTTTTGTTCTAGATATTCCCCATGTAGGATAGGGGAACAAGCTCTGTCTGCACTGATTGAAATATTCCCAGTAACAAAATTGGCGACCATACTGGGGAGCAGATCCAATCATATCTAGAGAAGATCCCATCAGATATTGGAATTTTTTATTTCACATTTGATTACGAACTTGTGAATTTTGTTTCTTACTCATTTAAATATTCAAGGTGAGTGGTCCACCTTATTGCACTCTCATTTTCCTTCTTCGGTTTGTGTTTTAGCTTACCTTCATTCCAGTTTGATCCACATTGGTTTATCCTACAAGTTACTTGGATTTTTGGTTCTTTAGATCCGTCGACGCACTTGGGTGTGCTTTATAGAGCGCAAGACCCCTACTGCCTATTGCCAATCTGTGCTGCTGACATCTATTCTCCTCAAGCATAGTGTGCCACTGATGCTCCTCAATAGAAGACAAGGTGCACCGATTTACTGCTGACGCCTTTGTGTAACCCTTCAAAGTGTGCCGAGGTAGGCCATCACCAAATCTAAGTCTTGTCTTTGGAAACTTTTGTTTCTCTTTGGTTTTTGTGAGTCTGCATTCTGGCTTATTAGTAGGTTTGATAGTGTGTTTAGACTGAATTTTCTCTTTCGGTTTAGATCTCAAGAGTTTGTTAGTAAAAGCTTTGAAATTGAAATCTTTTGTGTGGATTTTGGTCCTAGGTTTATAGTTTGTCCATTGATCTCTTGAAAAATGTTTTTAGATCTGTAGGAAAGGAAAGCGTTGTAGTTTCTTGCACCCTATTTTGTGTGATATTTTGTCCTTTATCATTTATTTTTTGTATTACATAAAAAACTAGAAAAAATTGTTTGCTTTGATTGCTTTGGTTTTCTTGAGTGATTAGAAGTTTTCAATTGATTAAGAAAGCAGAGGAATTTAGACATTAGAAACATTTCTTTCCTTTTCATCTCAGAGATCTCTTAGTCTTAGAATTGGAAATTGTTGTGTGTTTTGGAAATATTTCGAAAGCTTGAAGGTGGATTGTTAAAAGTTGCATACTATTCTTGTTTAAAAAAGAAAAAAATCTATTTCTTGCTCTAGGTAGAGTTCATCGAAGAGAAAAATTGCATTGCATCTAGATTTGTTAATCTTGCAAATTGATCCACATTCCACAAACATTCACTAACCATCAAGATAAAATTGGACGACATCTTAGGTTAGAATCTTTAGTAATTTGAGTGATAGGTTAGAAGATGTGTTCCGACGTCTATAAGCATTGGAGTTGTTGTTTCTGGTTTGCAATGTATCCGTGGGATCGTGCGGTTCTTCCATGTACCAGTCGATATATCAAATGATTTTTCACATACCCTTGAGGTATATCGAAAGGTTCTTCATGTAATCGGTAGTGTATTGAAAGGCCGCTTTCAAACGATTGTGTATCAGTCATCACTAACATAGATTTGAGATCCCATGTACCTCATGTATATTGGGAGACCCCTCTAGGAGACCTATACCAAATAAGAAAATCCTTTTGGTCATCTTGTTGAAGAAATACATAGAGAACAACACTTGGGGAGCTACTACGCATGTGTCGTCCATGTAGTCGGGTATTCAGGCAAGGGTATGGTCCAATCCTCCTTGTCCTGTTTTACTGTTGGACCCTGTGATATATCGCGATTTGTGACAACTTGACAATCCTAGTGAGGAACCGACTTTCATCTGCCTCTCCTATCACTTAAGTTTTCTTGTGGCCTTAGATTGCATAGCATTGTTTGTGTGTGATCTCTTCTTTTGATAAACCTTTAGAGTAGAATATTCTAGCCAGCATTATGGATGAGTTACCTATGAGATGATCTCACAGGTTGCAAGGTTTACCACCTAACTTTCCTCTTGTCATGGAAGAAAGAGAAGGAGAACCATGGACCAACCAGCTATGACTGATTCACATGTAGAAGGAGTTTTGGTTATTTAATCCAGGGTTCAACATTCTTCTTTTGAAAATCCACCCACTCCAATGATAATTCAACAACCTTCTATAAAATATATAACCTTTTGTTTTCCTAGAGAATGTCAATCTGGTGCCTGAGATTGGGTTTTTACCCATCCATCACACGACACCTTGGCATCGAAATTTGGTCCAGCTGCTCCATTTTGGGAGACCTCTTTAGGACATGACATCTCTGAATATAGGGCCACTATATTACCTTATGTTGCCCCCCCTCATGAAACTAGATTTACTGCATAATATCATATCCTTGGGCCTATTCATAAGATCATTACTCACTTTTGTAGAATTAGGGATAACCTAAGGAAAATAAACTTGTCTCCCTTCCTTGCTTGTTTAAGAACGACCAGTTCAGAATACTGTTTTTTTTTACGATCTCATGTGGTTTCTAAATCAGGGTCACCAGTTCAAAATGTGGTTGATTATGATCTAGGTCAACCATCCATCCTCGTCCTACCGGCTCAAAATATCCCATATGTTTCTAATTCTCCTGTACTTTCCCTAACTGGGGGGAAACCCCCAGCTCAAGTTGCTTCGTCAACCAGGGGAACTGTTTCCAATATGAGGAAAAATGTTGCTATAGGGAAACTAGTAGTTAGTGTACCTTCCATGAATACCAATTTGGTTATCCCCTCTTTCGGTACGGGCCAACCCTCATGGGTTCAACCTACATTTATCCAAACTTCATGGGGATCCACCTATCCAGGAAATCAACTGCCTAGAGTCAATCAAAATTATCATCCTATAGCACCAAGAGTTTTTTACCCTAGAATTCCTTACCCTAGAAGTATGAATAACCCATGGGGGAAACCTAATTGGTCAAATGTCCCCGTATCTAGGGGACCACCTATCAATACTATTGGGGGGATATGGAGGTCCACCTTCAAAAGGCCAACCACCTAGAGGTCCACCTTTTGGAGGCCCACCATTTGGAGGTCCACCGTTTGGAGGTCCACCATCTGGAGTTCCACCACTTGGAGGACCTGCCTCTCCTGGATGGACACCACTCAGAGGCCCACCACTTCAAGGACCTGCCTATCCTAGACGGACACCACTCAGAGGCCCACCACCTCGAGTTCCACCTTGTCTTGGTGGTCCACCACCTGGAGGTCCCTCGGGAGGTTCATTTATAGATCAACCACCCAATCAACTGATCATTGGGGCAACATCAATGCCCATTTATCATTCCACTTATGGGCCTACTAGTCTACAAATGCCTTATCAATATTACTAGTACCCCAATCCTAATCAATAGTTACCATTTATGTCTACCTTAGATTTTCCATATCTATCCAAATTTATCAACGACCCCAGACACCATGATCCCTTGTGGCCGACTATCCCTGTTAAGTTACCCTCTGATATACCCAAATTTGATGGTAAACCTGGTGAAGACCCCAAGAACCACATGACGACATATCACTTGTGGTGCTCATCCAATTCTCTAATGGATGGTTCCATCCATTTGATATTGTTTCATAGAACTCTCATCGGGGTTGCCGCAAAGTGGTATATTGAGTTTCCTTAGCATTCCTTTTGAGATTTCAACACCTTAGCAGTGGCCTTTTGATGCATTTTTAGTTTCCAATCCAATGTGAAACATGTATGGATATCTTAACCTCACTTCTACAAACCACTTCCACCCATATATCAGATCATATACATGAGTGGAGATGACGACGTAGGTTAATAAAAGCTCCCTTTCCCGATCAGTTGCTTGCCGATTGGTTTACCAAATCTTTGCTTCCACCCATTGTTAGGGGTGTTTCCATGGGAGGTGTTGTTACAAAGGAGAAAGCTATTAGTCATGCTTAGTACCTTGAATCAGTGTATTCCCAGTCAGACACTCTATATGAATTAATCCCCCATGTTCCTCGTCTTACTTTGGAGCCTTCAAGAACTTCAAAGGAACCACCCGTCGATGGAATTCCTGGTTTCGTCCAGAAACAGTTGACGATGAAATCCTTGAAAAAACAAAACCAACCTGCCACACTAGCTAATCAGATTATTTCGAATCCAAATACCACTTCCCCTCCTATCGTTTCGACCGAAGTGAATGCGGTCCAATCCTCAAAATCTTCAGGAAAAAAGAAGAAAGGAAAGAATAAATCCAAGAAATCTGAGAATCAACAAGAAGGTAATAAAACACAAAACCCTGATGCCAAATCCAAGAATAAGAGAAAAAAAAAGTTTCCCTTCCTTATATGTGGGGGTGACCACTTCACCAAAGAGTGTCCTCGTTGTGAGGAGGTCATTAAATTTCTTAAAAACACCCCCACCCCGATAGTTTTAACATATCCTCCCCCCCCAAAAAAACAATTTATTGAGCACCAGTCCTTGCATGGGTATTCTTTGTCATCCATAGACGAAGTTAAAATTTTGTCCATTGAATCGGTTAGTATCACTACTAGATCCCAGAGTTATGACCTTCCATGAGAGAAGAAGACTAATAATGCTCCAACATATAAAACTTCAGATTCCATCCCTAATCCTACTAATGGTCTTCAGATTGAAAAACCTATTCTCGACACAATTCCCTGGCCACCCAGGAGTATGATTTGAACATTAGTATTCAATCCTAACACACATGCTGCTCAATACTACAACGTAGTTGAAGATATGGCTCATTCCATGTTCTATGTCGACCCTCGAAGTACCCAAAGCGTGTCCTACACACCAGAAGAACTGGTTGTCGATTCTCGAAGCTATGGATCCTGAACATAACAACATTATCGCCTTCAAACTAGATGAATTAAATTCTAGGCTCTCCCATCAATTATCCTTCCAACTATCTATGGAATTTAGTAGGAAGATAATCTGTCATAACGTATTGGACAAGGGTTGCTTGACTTCAGTCATATCTTCATCTTGTTGGAGAGTTATTGACTCTTCGAAGATCAATCGTTCACCCATGAAATTAAAGGCCTTCGATGGTCGTGGTTTTCAACCCTATGGATTACTCTCCTCCCTCTAGGTCGAACTAGGGGGCAAATCAGTATCCATCCACATTGAAGTTGTCGATTCTCCTTTCGATTACAATATCCTCCTAGGTTAGAATTGGTTCTACGCAATGCAAGCTGTCGCTTTATTCGTATTTCAAGTAGTCAAGTTTCCATTCCAAGGGAATATTGTCATGATTGACCAATTAGATTTCTGTTCATCGGACGTAAGTTCAAATTCTGCGAACAATGTTCCACTCCTGGCTTCCTCAGCCTCGCAGTATCAAAACACAGGAGTAGGTCTTCTTAAAGATTCCTCGCTTAGACTTCTTTCCATTGAATATCCCTCCTTCTACTTCGCAGGCCGTGTTTGTGAGCATGATGTCAAATTCGAGCTATGACACCATAGATATATGAAAATTAAGCATTGATTTGACATCATTAAGTAATTTTGAAGAAACTTACCAGCCTATCCAATCCACTAGTGACCCCACCATCAATGATCATTTCTTGGTGGCATCTGACCCGTATCACCTACCATATTGGTTATATTCCCCCAAATCTATCGATTATCTTTTGCACGCTCTTCCATATGATGAGTCCATCATGGAAGTCATGTCTTTAGAAGAGATTCCTTGGACATATCATCATCATCGGTCCTATTTTCTTCTTGATTACCATATGGTAGTAGATCATTTTGAAACAACGGTTTCATCTGGTATTGTAACTGATTGTCATTCACCGGTGCTCATCCACAATGTTGAGTCTAAGGGTAATCTTAGTAACATTACTAAGACCATTCCACTTGATATATCAGTGAATCCCATAGTTGTAGAAAACATCCACGTAGGCCAAAATTATTCCACTTTATAACTTAAGTCTTATACGAACCTTTTCAAGGAATTTAGAGATATTTTCTCTTAGATGTATGCAGAAATTCTAGGGATAGATCTTTTGATCATGGTTCATGATATTAAGACTTACCCTGATTCCAAACTAGTTCGTCAGAAGTTACGACAGGTTCATCCACGGAAAGAAACAACCATTAAGGAATAAATTGAAAAAGTTCTTAAGGCTGGGTTCATTTACCATGTACCTTTGGCAGAATGGGTGTCTAATATTGTACCTGTGAATAAAAAAAATGGAACAATTAGGGTTTTTATATATTTCTGGGACCTTAATAAGGCTTTTCCCAAGGACAACTTCCCTACTCCTTACGTCGATCAAATCATCGATAACTGCACCAGAAGCGTCATCTTTTCATTCATGGATGGATTTTCTGGCTACGATTAGATAGATATACTCCTGTATGATCAACATAAAACAACATTCATTTTCCCATGAGGGACCTTTGCCTACAAGAAGTTTCCTTTTGGTCTTTTAAAGAACACCTGTGCTACCTTTCAACGCACTATTTCTCACACTTTCCATGACATCAAACACATCATGGAACCTTTCCTTAATGATTTTCCTGCTCACTCACAACAACGAGATCATCATGTTGACCATCTGAGAGCCATTTTTCTCAGGTGCCACCATTACAATATACAATTGAATCCACATAAGTGTGTTTTTTGTGTCGAGACTAACTGACTACTTGGTTTCATCATTTCTAAGGATGCCATCCATATAGACCCACTGAAAATTGAAGCCATCTTGGATTTACCCCCTCCTACGCATGTTTCTAAACTCCAAAGTTTACAAGGGAAGGAAAATGTTTTACGTCGATTTGTCTGTAACTATGCCGAAAAGCCCATGGTTTCATGCATTTATTAAAAAATGACACACCCTTTGTTTGGGATGACCTTTCACAACATGCATTCAACACTCTCAAACATGCCATTACACATGCACCAGTCCTGTAACCACCCATGTACATGGATGCATCACTATCCACCATCGGCATGGTATAGTTCAAACATATGAACACGACCATGAACATGTGATTTACTATCTTAGTAATAGTCTTTTGGACTTTGAAATCCATTATTCACATGTGGAGAATTTAGCTCTGGACACGGTCATCAGGATCCAGAAATTTCATCACTACATCTTTCTCTGAACAACCACGGTATACGCAGATTCCAACCCCATGTATTACATCTTGATTCGTCAAGTGCTTGGGGGAAAATACTCTCACTAGATTGTCATCCTCTAGGAATTTGAGTTAGAATTTATGAAATCCAATTCCAAGAAGGAGCTTGTCTTCGTAAAGCTTATGTGTGATCATCCTCGTATCACTAAGGATACACATCCCTTTGATTCATTGATGGATGAATCACTATTCCTCATCATCAATGAATCACTATTCCTCATTAGTACGTTTGATCCATGGTATGGAGACTTGATTCTCTATCTCTAGACTCAATGATTCCATCCTTCCACAACCCATGATGAACCCCGTCATATTTGTCATCACACCAATACTATCTTATCATTAATGATACGTTGTATTGTCGAGGAATTAATGCAATTTTGCGGCGTTACTTAATTCATGAGGAGGCTGAAATAATGTTAAATGACTGTCACTCTGGAGCTTGTAGTGGCCATATTTTTGGGATGGATACTTCCCAGAAAATTTCACGTGCTCAATACTTTTGGCCCTCGATCTTTAAATATTGTATGGAGGCCGTAAAAAAATGCCCTCCTTGTCATCTTTTCACATCCAAAAAGCACACCCACCCTGCTTTGTTGCATCCCATCATAGTTGTTTATTCATTCGTGAAATGGGGCATTGATTTCATGCACTGTAATCCTACCTCAGCCGGGGGGCATGGTTACATCATTGTAGCTGTGGATTACTTTACAAAATGGGTTGAGGCTATGGCTACTTATGCCGAAGATGGAAAGATGACTGCCCTATTTCTCTTCAATCACATCATCGCTAGATTTAGAGTACCTCAAGTTATTGTGATTGACGATGGTTAAAATTTTCAAAATAAAATGATGTCAAAAGTGAGTGCCAAATTAGATTTTCTACACAACAACTCCACACCCTACTACCCGGAGGCAAATGGCCAGGTTGAAGCTATCGATAAAGTGTTGAAAACCATGCTTCAATAGATGGTAGGATGATCCAAATTCAGTTGGAATTTGCAACTATTTTATGCAATATGAGCCTACATGACTAGATTTAATACATCTACCGAATTCACACCTTTTCAGTTAGTGTATGGGTTGGAGGCTACTCTTCTGATAGAATCTGAAATCCCTTATCTAAAGCTTGCCGTAGAATTTATACCCAACACCACTACGGAGGAAGAACGATTCTTATACTTGAACAAGCTCGATGAAACACATTGGGATGCCATATTGGAAAATGAGGTGCATAAATGACAGATTAAAGATTAGTATGATAGATCCATTCAACCTCGCCTCTTCAGCAAAGGTGACGTGGTCATAACATATGACTAGAAACATGATAAGTTGGGAGGTAGAAAGTTGGAATCCATGTGGCGTAGGAATTACATTTTTGATAAGTTGGGAGGTAGAAAGTTGGAATCCATGTGGCGTAGGAATTACATTTTTAGTCATGTAGTAGAGAAAGGAGCTTATGAGTTAATGGATTATGATCGAATACCCCTGGGAGAGCCTCAGAATGGTCTCTACCTCAAAAAATGATATGCTCAGGTCATCTAGCATAGGTTTTCTACATATAGTGTTTATAGAGTGTTGTGTGTAGTTTGAAGTGTGGATTCGGTGTGAATGCAAGACGTGTCTTAGACAAGCCTACTTATGTAGTGTTATGTTTAGAATGAATAGATGACCACTTATTTCAATTTTGTGGATGGTGCTAGTCGTTACACCTTGAATTTTTCATCACCAACCTGGGTATTTTACTCTCCTACCGGTGATCTCGTGAGCTCAGGAGGATCTTGTTTGGGCCCCGCTACAAAAAAATCTTGCATAGTACCATGCAGTGATTGGTTTATTGACTAAATCTATAGCTAATGATGTGAGTCAGATTAGGGTTTACCTAGATTTAGAGTTAGTTCTACATCAGTTAAACCGAGTCTACACCTTCTGGAACCCCCTACTTATTCATACATTCTGAAGAGTTCGGATTTTGGAAAGGTATTTTGAACATGTTTCCTACCATCACATCCCGATACATTTAAACGTAGTAGCTGATTCACTGGAAAGTTTTGTTTTGGATTGGTATCTTGCTCATATTTGAAGTTCATTTTAAATATTGATTTCATGCATTGAATCACATAAATACATAACTATCCATTCATACACATAACACATCGCACACATACATATCTGTAAATAAAAAGTTTTATGTATAAACTGGTGTTGAGATACAAACGGAAGCGATAATATTTAGGTCAACCCAAAATCTGGAGCTATCAAGTCTCTAGTACATATAAAAGGGAAAAATATGAAGCTTCGAAGCTTTTAGTATATAATATAAAAATGAGGAATCCACTCTAGACTAATCCTTGTGCTCATCGTAGCACATCACAACATGGTACACTCGACGTAGTAGACTTCCAAAGCTTCCAGATACTCTTGCATTATGGCGTTGGTAGCGCCTAGGAGGATCATCGATTGAAATGTCAGATACTCTCACAGTCAGCCATTGAATATTGTCCTCAATCTCTTGAAGCTCTTCTTTAGCCTCCACATTCTTGACATCCATCTCCCTCACTGCTCCGTGCCTCTCTATGGGTGAGTTTCACACTGGACGGGAAGGTCCTATGTCTACATAACAACATTGTATGTCTCGGTATCGTTCAAAACTCCAAAAAATGAAATATAACATAAAAAAAAACACATGGAATGGTATTCTTATTACCTCAGTCATCCCACTGATTTCCCTCAGTAAATGGGAGATCATGGTCACCCATGAATTCCTCTCTTGCATAGGTGTAGTCCTCAACCATCAATAGTTGACCTCGTAACCAATGAAAAAAGAATGCACCATATGTGATGGTAGGCCCTCCACCACCACTATGTTGGGCCATGGCATTGAACCATCTCAACATCCTAGGATCCTTAGAAACCATCCTGTTCAAAGGCACATGCAGCCGCATCAATGGAACCCGCTCAAGGAAGAAGGACACCACTATTTCCTCGTAGCCAAACTGTTTTAGTTCACCCCTATGACACTTTGTCAACTAATCCTTGAGGATGAAAAACAACTCCTCACACTGGTTGAATATGGTAGGATTCATACACTCCACTGCATACAACATGTGAGCATGAGTGGTATGGTGGGAAACCATACTGCCCACTACCTTCTCTATCATGAAGGGCACAGTTCTCAAAGGTCAGTCCAAAATATGTTTGATAGGGATATTTCCTCCCTGGGATATAAGCCCAACTACTTAGTATTCATCTATGATTTCGTCCACAGATATCTCTCCACCCCTGGGACCTGTAAGTACCACCAAAATCCACCTTTAGGATAATCTAGTCAAGAAGTAGATGTCCTCGACATCGATGGTCAATATATGTGTCCCAACTTGAAAATTTTCTTGGTTGGGATCCCACATTTGGATCAAGTACTCCAACAACTGCACATATTCCATCATCCCTGGGACCTTGAAGTATTTCAGGATCCCACATTCTCTTAAGGCTCTCAGATTCATGGGATCATTTTTCGCTTGAGTGTCATCAATATCATGCTCTCATTCTTTCCATATCACCATATTGGGAGTCAAATACCTGTCAAAAACCCATGAAACATCCATTAAACACTTTCTAGACTTCAAATCAAGAGGTGGAATTTAAAAGTATTGCTTGGTTTTTGTTTTTTTGAGAGGCCCTTGCCGCCGACTCTCATTCCCCAAGGGAACCTAGTGATGGTTCTATTTTACCTAAGGGACAAAGCATCGAGCGCCTTCGATGCTCTTCCTCCTTTTAGAGGGGTGTGTTGGTGCACATCCTGAAAGGGAGAAGAGAGTCAGTCTGCATGTGTTCTCCCCCTTTGGATTTCCACCTCAAAACACCAAAAAATCAAGTTGAAAGAAAAAAATTAAACCATGAAAGTGAAGAGATAGGTGTTGGTTATTACCTAGTCCAGGAAGTTTGATCAGAGAAGACTTGTACCTCCCAGAATCTTCACCAAAAAATCTTCTCTTATACACAAGTTTTACCCAAATATCAATAGTAAAAAACAAAACGATGAAAATGTTTTACTATTCCACTATTTGTATGTTATTTTTAATTTTTTATTGAAAATAATTAGTGGAATAATTAAATATTTAGGGTTTATTCTCATGTTTTTCTATAGTTTCCAAGGTAAACATGTCCTAACATCGTTTTTGGATATTTCAAGCTATTTTTGGACTTTCTTGGCTACGAGTGAGTTTCTTTTTGTCTTTTTCACACTCCGGTTTAAGTTGAAAAAGTACCGAGCACTTTTTATATCTTTGACGTGCTCGTTAAAAAAATTAGTGAAAAGGTATCGAGTGTGCTTTTACTATTTTTTCAGACTCGTTAAAATGGATTATTGAAAAAAGAACCCCTCATGAAGTCAACTTTAAGCTCTTTTCGAGACTCTTTAAATATGAAAATATCGCCAAGCGAGCTTGATGCTTTCACACTTGTAAAAGTATTTGAAATTTCGTCTAGTTGGTGATAGTTTACCTCTTTTTTGGACTGATTAGACTCATTTAAGAAAAAGGTACACTTTAGTTTATCATAACTAGAAGAGTTCTCCTAGGCATCCGTTTATACGCTTTTGGGCCTTGGGCACTAAATTTACGAAAAAGTCCACCCTGGAGTCTTCTTATTCATTTTAGACTCTCTAAACATGAAAGGACGATTGTGTTTACCTTCTTTGGACTCATAAAATTAAATGATGAAGGAAAATTTCTGGGAATGAACCCCTCCCTTCTCAGGTTCATGAAACATATGATAATGGATTCATCACTTGATGAGCTACATCGAGCGTTTGTTATCCTTTTCAAGCTTGTCAAAAATAAAAGAAGTACTCATCCTCTATGATGCAGAAATTAAGGGAATGCGAAACGCCTTTCATTTGTATTAATGGTAGCTCATAGTCCACCCTTGAACATGGCACATGTCTACATTTTCATTTCAAACAGTTGGGTGTTCATCTTTTCATCTAGTCGATCCACTTTTGTGAGTCATTTAACTCCTTTGTGTCAATTCAAAGAATGAATCGTCTTGTCCTTGCATTACATCTAGTCTCTACCTTGTTGAGTCAATGATGCCAAGTCATTTGTCATGCCATTCAATGTTCAAGGTAAATCTTCTATACAGTCTACCTCTAGAGTTTCCTTACCTTCCTTCCAGTCAGTAACATTTGAGTCAGTCCTATGGTTTTTTTCATCACTTCAACATCATCTTTTGTTCCAAGTTTCATGTTAACGATGGGAGAAAAATCACGACCCTCATTCGACGAGTCTATTCCCATCGACATCAACACATCATCCAAGAATTAGTCTTAGAAACTGAGTCTAGTACCTTGAAGCTTGCATGCCTCAATGGTAGGCTTCCTCTCTTTCAACAGTAGGATTTCATCAGTGGCATCTGATTGAAGGATTCTGACAAGTGTTCGACTTCAAGTCCTCTATTCACATTCGTACGAATGTATTGGGATACCTTGGTACCCATTGACATTAATGATTATCTCCCTCACAATTGTTAAATATATACATCAATGACAGGTAATAAAGTGGTTTCTACCATGTTGGACATCATGAGATCTATTCACATGTATAGAATTGTATCGTTTGGGATTGGAATGAATATCTTGAGTGGTTAGGTATTCACTTGAATATGTGCCTATCCTCAAGTTGTGAAGGAGTATTGTTTGGAGTCATGACATGGATCCACATTGTATTTATGGTGGCTATGTTCAGGTTTTAAGTCAGGATGACATGGATCTACTTTGTATGTTTCGGATCCATGTTTTGATTTGAGTCTTATTGATCATGGATCTACAGTGTATTGTTAGTAGCCATGACATGGTTAATGATACATGGATCTGCACTGTATTTGTCTACAACAATGTTTGAGTTAGATAGTTGGTGACTGGTCCTGCGTCAAGTCTTTACTCACCTCTCTTTTGCCTCTGATTCCATATCAATATATAGCAAAGCATTTCACCCACAATCTTCTTCTAACTTCATACTTTGGGGGGGCATTATGCTACACCCAAAAAATTCTCTAATGCTTAAATCCCTTGAATTCCCTGGCCAAACAAATTTTTGGAAGTCTCATTTCTCAATCTTAGGAATTCTGACACACCTTTCCTCTTGGCACCGAGCATTAGACATGCGTGGCACCTTTTTTCCATTGACAAGGTGCGTCGATGGTGCCTATCACCTAACCACAAGAAGCGAAAATGCACCTAGGTTGTTTTCATAGAGCGTTAACAGTCCAAAAAGGGAAAACAAGAGAAGTTTCAAGAAGCTTCTAGGTGAAAGCTCTTGTGAAGGATGATCCTAACTACTTGGGATAGTTGGCACTCGACCTCCTATCCCCTAGGGATCATTCCCTACCTTCTTCCCAAAATATCTCAACCCATTTGGGCTTCCTTTGGCCTATAAAAGCAAGCAACATGGACCATGTGAAGGGGAGACCAACTTAACACCTTTATGTTGTTGGATTAAAGTCTGGTATAGGAGGAAAAGAGAGAGTGGTTGTGAGTGAGATATTACATAGTTTTTCGTGTATGTGTGAGTGATTCAAATGGTTTTGTAAAAGCAAAGCTTCGACATCAAGGCTTTGGTTGTGGCTTTCTTTTCTCATCTTCAATACAAAAATGTTTCCCTTTCCCATAAATGATTCATGTTGATATTGATTATTTATTACTAGTTTCCTTGACCATTAGTATATATTACTGATTTATCTTGTTGTTCTCATCTCTTGTCTTGTTTTTTGTGTTCTTTGCAGGTACAATCGATCACACAAGGATCTAAAAAACAAAGGTGACATTCTAAACTCAAGGTAAAGAGAGCTTAACATTCAAGTAACTCAATCATCTAGGGAGAGGATACATCTATGTGTCCTTTTATTCTAGATTTGCCCCATGTAGGCTAGGGGAACAAACTATGTACGCACTGATTGAAATATTCCCTGTAACACCTGTCCAATGGCTCGGTTCCAGTGCAATGTTACCTTCATGTCTAGGATGCATAGTGTCTCAATTCGGAACTCTCCCTCGGGTTCCATCTGAATAAAATCCCAATAAATCACATGGTTACGGTCATGTACACATTTTTTAAGTAAAGAAACATGAAAAACATTACAAGATCTAGTATTAGCAAGCAATGCAATTCTATATGCAAGTGGGCCTATTCTTTCAAGGAATTAAATGACCCACAATATCTTGGGGATATCTTGGCACAACTTCCATGCTTTAAGGAACTCTTCCATGGCCTCACTCTAAGGTAAACATGATACCCAACACTGGATTCTCTATGCACTCTAGAGAATCCAGTGTTGGATTCTCTATGCACTCTGGATCTACTGATATTCGTTCTCTTGAAATACTGTGACCCAAATAGTGAATTTTAGTTTTGTAAAAGTCACATTTCCTTAGCTTTGCATACAACTTATGCTCCCATTAGGGGAGTTTTGAGGTCTAAATTGGGTCTCATAAGGGAAATAATAAAATAAAAGTTCTAAATTTTGGAGGGGAAAAATAAAAACTATTTTTTATTGTATTTTTGACATATCTCCTTATCAATTCACCCAAATACGTCTTATTATTGAAATTTTCATTTTAAGTGACGTGGGTACCTCAGAAGTATGCGATGTGGATGTGGGTTGGATGCATAGTTAAATTCTGCATCCAAGGAGTCCCCAAACTCGAAATTTTGGTGAACCCATAAGGAGATATGCCAAAATTACGATAAGAAAAAGTAGTTTTTTCTTTTTCCCTCCATTTGTTTTACAAATTTTACCCTTATGGTTGACATCATTGTCTTAAATCCTATTGGTTCTTATAAAGTGAATTTTAATGGTACATTTTTCATTTTGAAGCCCATTTTTGACCTCAAAACTCCCCTAATTCTTAGTAATTTCAAATCCATTATCAAGTGTTCTTCATGCTTTTCTACATTCTTAGAGTAAATGAGAATGTCATCTAGAAAAACAAGAACACACTTATCCAAATACCTGCTCAAAACACTATTCATGAGACACATAAATGTAGCTGGTGCATTAGTGAGACCAAATGGCACCACCACAAATTCATAGTGTACATACTTTGTTCTAAAGGTTGTATTATGAATATATTATTCCTTGATTCTTACCTGATGGTAGCCATACTTCAAGTCTATATTTGAAAATAATTTTCCCCTTCTCATTTGATCAAAATATCATCAATTTGAGGCAATGGGTACTTGATTTTCAGTGTCACTTTGTTCAGCTACCTTTAATCAATACATAACATGATTATACCATCTTTCTTTTCCACAAATAGTACATGTTCTCCCCATGGAGACACACTTGGCCTTATGTACTCTTTTCTAATAATTCTTGCAATTGCATTTTCAACTCTAATAAATCTATTGTACTCATCATGTAAGGTGCCTTGGAAATTAGTGTTTCTCTTGGCACGTGATCAATGTTGAAATCAATGTCCCTCTTAGGAGGAAGTCCTGACACTTCATAGGGAAATAAATCATTCAATTCTTGTAGCACATGATGATATTCCAATGCAGGACTTTCATTTTATGTTTTATTTAAAACATGGGATGCATACAATTGGAAACCTTTCCTACAAAACTTCTTCAACTACATGGCTGAAATATGCCTAAAAAAACTTTCCTTTGGAATTCCTTTTACAACCATTGGGAATCCTTTATCATTAATGCACTCAAAAACCTTGTTTTAGCAGTCAAATTTAACTCTGTTTGCTTCCAACCAGTCCATTCCAATGAGAATGTCATATGAAATGAGTGGAAGGATATTCAGATTTACACAAGTGAACAATTCACCTATGTCTAGTGGAATTTTATCCACCAATTCAGAAACTTTTCTCTTGGTTCTTGTGGCTAATTGGGCCAATGATGATTTACTATGTTCGGTTTTCTTAAAAGCACAAAAAAAAAATTAGGACTAATATAATTATGCGTAGATCTAGGTTCAATTAAATTAGAGATAGGTTTCTTAGCAATCTTTCCTTCAATATCAACCATAGGTGATTGATGATCTGCTTTGAAATCCTTTAGTGTAGCATAAATTCTAGGGATAGTCCTTACCACTTGAACCACAATTTAATCTTTTTGAATGTTATGAACTTTCTTTGCACTACCATTCCGATGTGGACAATTTCTAAAGAAGTGGTCTTCTCCACATCCCCAACATTGAAGTGGCTCTCTTGTCTCTTTGGGCTTGTCTCCCATCATTCTAGATGGATTTTCCACAACTTGTGGTGGTTTCCTTGTATGATTCCTGAAATGAGGAGGCTTGAACCCATTCTTTCTTTGGCTAAACTTCTCATTCTTCTTGTCCGTCCATGCCTTATGGAAATATGGATTTCTTTTGTATTGATCATAACAATACTTGGCCTTTCTTATGGTCTCATCTAGAGTTTGAGGCTCATAAAATTCAATTATGTATTTGTAGGATTGAGGGAACCCACTTAGAAAACACTAAATTTTTACTTTATCATATCTGAGATACTTGACATATATCAACAACTCCAAAAATTTATTTGAATACTCCTCTATACTCCTTTGGTGCAATTTTAGCTTATGGAATTCTTTAATTTTTCCATCATAGTACCTATCTGTGAGATACTTTTGCCTGAATTACTTCTTTAATTTCTTCCACACAATATCCCTTCCATTTATCTTATTCACTTTCCTAAGATGATCCTACCATATGGATCCTCTTGATTTCATGTTTCCTGGGTAATATTGAACTTGGAAATACTCTTCATCCTAAGAAGCCAAGCCTAAGCTTCTTAACCATATTTTATCTCTCCATCAAATATAGGAGATTTGGACTTCCTAAATTATCCATGTAAATTTTCCTTGGAAGAACTCTCCCTCTTCTTCCTATGAGATGAAGAGATTGACCCTTCAGTAGAATACTTAGAGTCATATAAGTCACTAGAATGTAATTTTGGAGTGTATGACTTGTCTCTAGAAATCCTTCTTGTGCTAGGGGACCTCTTGTGAGAATTCCTCCTTCAGCTAATCCCACTCTTTTCTTGATTTTATGAGTGATTCCCAATTTTATTTTTCCTTTGGATGTTTGTCAGACTTTGAAGCATAACTACACTCAGCTGATTTTGTTCTTCTTGAGCTTTAAGCAACCTTACATTATCTGCTCTATAACTCTACAATTCCACCCTTAGGATCCTCATGGTTTTTGCAATGTCTTGGGGAGTCGCTTGGTTTCTACTTCCAATGGATTATGTCTCTGCATTCTCAATCTGTATATTTTCTCCCATTTCATCCATCTCAGATTCATAAGGATCTTGCACATCATCCATGATGATGATCTTCTTGGCCCAATCAAGACCAAATTTTTCCAAACTGATCTGCACTTACTGTCGACCCTTGAAACCCACTGATATGATTTTGAATTTGCAAATTTTTTTCATATAAACACAATTATTAGATTTTTTACATCCCCATAAGACCAAAAATCAATTTTCATGCATTCAGGAAAATACCCACATTGACAATTTTGTTTTCCAGTTATGGCTATCAACACTTTTATGATCAAATTATGGAAACATCTAAATCACCAATTCAAAATTTGACTTTGGAAAATTATTCCCCTTTAGATAATATTTCCAATGACTATAAATATGCTCAATTATTATTTATGAGCAAAAAAATTATAGTCGTGTACAATTGTCAAATCGACCCCAATTTTCGCACCTTTCATGTAGGTTCCTTTAACCCCAAATACCATATTCATACACTTGTGGTAGTTAGTATATGGGGAACTAGGAAAATTTATCTATTAATCTAGATAATATATATGATGAGGATTGCTCAGAAATTTTCCTCTCTTTGATATGATGTACTAATCACCAACTATAGAGTTCTGAAATCTACTGCTTTGACCATTTTCCACTTTATCCAAACTTAAATATTTTGGAATTCCTATAAAACCCCCTGATAATCCATCAACTGTTCAATTTTATGCTTCTCCAATGGCCATGGTTAAACTACATACTCAAATTTATTGATTAAAAAAAAAGAATGGGGTTCAAGGGCCTATTGATGTGGCCGAAAGGTCCTACATGTCTCCTTAAGGTGTGACCATGACACCCTACCTCATCTACTGAGGCCTAATATCGCCTAACCTTGAGAGTTGACGGTTTTCCCGTTTCCAAAGGCGGTAACTCCTCGAAAGGAAAGCGATTTTGGAAAAGTTGGGAAGAGTTGTCAATCAAATGTTGACATGCGCCTTGGGTGATTCATCCAAATCCTCACTTGTCCATATTATCCAATGGGAACTTTACCAACACACTATGCACTAGGACCTTTGATTTCCCAAAAGATCGAATGGTCATATCATTGTCTTCCCACTATTATCCATTGTGCACTTTTCCAAGGACTAGTGGACCACAACCGTCGATCTTCCCTTCAATCCAATGGTCAAATATCCTGTTCCCGCTATTAACCATCAATTTAGTTTCCAACTCTCTATCAACCACAACCATTGATCTCCTTTGATTCCCAATGATCGGATCTTCATTCGCCTCCACACTTCGTCTATGGTAAATCACCTATGCATGAGGTCAATGTGGCATGTACACATCATACCTGTTGACCTTTGTGTCTCCTCCATGTCACCCTCCCACATGGCATGGGTGGGGCCTAGTTAAATTACCCAAAATTTTGAAATTACATTAACTTTTAAATATGGGAATACGGTCTTATTATCGAATTTAACTTTATTCCCTTATCTGTCATCTAACACAACCCATATTTTTCAGTAACATTCCACTACAACTCTATAATTTGAAAATTTTCATTAATAAATCTACCTCTCCATTTAGTAGATTACAGATATAATCCATGGCTTGGTCAGAATACCATTTGACACTTACAACCATGAAATCTCCATAGGATCGTTTCATTTGCAACTCATATTTCTACTTGTAACTATGCATTATGTCCCATACAGATCCGGTGCTGCAACCATAAGCTATGATACCACTCTATAACTTCCCCTTCACTCAATCCGACGGCAGGAGAGAACATTAACTAAAAGCAAGACCTCTAAATTTATCCCATGAGCATAATTACAAATTTATACAATTAAAATGCATGTGCAAATATTTAAATAAAAACACACAAAATGGAAAATAAATCAATTCGCACGCAAAGAGCATGTAGCTATAGACATAATTAACATAGGCACATAAATAAAATCATCGCACAATAGATACAAAAGAGTACTTATCTTTTTAAAAAAAGATCTAAGAAATTGGTTGTGTAAGAGTGATTTTCCACCCAACTGTAGTCACTCTATCCAACATATACTCTTTTTGTTGATAGGCCACCCCCAACATGGGTTATGAGGCCACCAGGGCGAAGGGAACACCTACATGCTTCTCTCACTCATCCCACAACCCAATATGTTCTCTATGTTTAGCCACAATTTAAACCAAATCTCTATATGGATCTCACTAAGCCATCACAACCATGGAACTCCTTCGAACTACCCCACACAACAAAAGCAAGGAATTTCCCTTCACTGATCCATAGTCCCTTAAGGAAATCCAACCCTTATAATGCTTTCTAGTGTGTGTAGTAAGATTCGAACTTGTTGGGTGCTATCGAAGAACCTCCTACAACTAATTCATGCCTTCTAAAGCATCCAAAAGTAGAAGAACCCAAAGGGTAATGGTCCCTATATTGTCGAACCTCTGATATCACCTACAACCATCAATCTTACCTTCCAAAATTCAGC
The DNA here is from genome assembly GCA_001517045.1 of Pseudotsuga menziesii. Classification (NCBI taxonomy): domain Eukaryota; kingdom Viridiplantae; phylum Streptophyta; class Pinopsida; order Pinales; family Pinaceae; genus Pseudotsuga; species Pseudotsuga menziesii. Next base: position 140,435 of record LPNX011171604.1, read on the forward strand.
TCTGTCTCTAAATTCGAATTTATGGGTTCAACATAGTCTAGTAATGGACATGAACAACAATATGAAATTCTACGTAGTGTAGAAACATGCATGAGAGAATGATAAATTATGTGTTTATTCTAAGGGAAATGAGATAATGGTGAAAAGACAATTGACATAGCTTCCGACCATAGAAGAAAAGTACTCCTGATAGCTGAAAAACTGTCACCATCTCCATGCTTCAATAACTACATGAAGTGCCTTTCCCTACCAACCTCTCACATGCATTCAATGATTGGGTTACTAAGTCAAAAGTAATTAATTGGCTAATTTAAAGCACATGGAATAATTTTGGATGAGTTCTAAGGTTGACAGTTGGAAACATAGGAATTAGTTTCCCATATGCCCCTTTCTTATTCCCCTTTGGTGGAATCATATTCCATCTATTTCTGTTTACACATAAATCTCAGACCATTTTATTAATTTCCAACATAATATTTACATACATTTCAAATTGGCATGATAAACCAATCATACAGTCCAAATAAAAATATATACATCATACATGCCTAGCCAATCACTAGTTGGACCTTGTCCTTAAACTCCACACTAGGAATCCATACTAGCATAATTACATCATTTACTTAATTTTGATTAAATATATTCCAAGTCAAAATGTGGGTATTACAATTCTGCTATAGTAAAATGGACTTTTCTTACTTACAAAAAAAAGATTGCTCTTCTAGAAAGACTAAAAATAAAAGTGTTAGGAGAATCACAATAGATTTTTAATGGCACACCATAATTAGGTCAGACTTGTGGCATTGGAAATATGACACATTAGGTTACAATAGGCAGAAGTTTCAAACTCATAGGAGCCAAAATTAGAAACTTACCTCAGTTCCAAGTTGACCAGAAAATAGTTTTCAAATCAGGGTTTGAAAAAGGTACACCATTTTTAATTTGAATAAATTTTAGTGGAAGGGTATATTTGAGGTGAACCCAAGGCATGATATATTTTTATTTTGTTCAAAATTCCACCAAAAGGCAATGGAAAAAATCACACTCCAATCAAGCTACCGGAGCATTCATCCCTTACGTACGATGAAAGTAAAGACCTATCTTGTTTAGTGTCCAAGTTAGAAGACATGATTAAAGGGTCTTTACAATTTATTGATTTAATTAATTTAGAGGAAAATATGATGGGACGTATGGAGAATATGATGGGAAATATGGATAATAAGATGGAGAAAAATATGAAAATACTTCTAATCTCATACAAAATTCAAATGGTAATCCTGCTACAAGCGATGTTGCCATAATTCACTTGGGCTAGTGGTCTCATGAACAAGGGTTGTTTCTGAATGTCCCTTGAGTTTATATAATCCTCCTTCTTCTTCACCAGTGACAGCTGCATCTTCAATTGATTTTCCTTTGGGCCACATAAGTACTTGTCCATCTATGAATGCAAATCTATATCCTTTCTTATCTAATGCTGAGATAGAAAGTAAATTATTCTTCAAATGTGGTACATATAAGGCTTCCTTCATCTTCATGGGTGTTCCAGAATCAAGCTTGTAGTTTTCCTTACCAATTAATTTGATAGGATATTTATAGTAATACCCTAATGATACTTTATGACGAGAGTTATTTTCTTCAAGTTTTGACAGAGTTTTATTTTGTCCCGTCATGTGCTTTGAAGTACCACTATCAATAAGCCATGTATCTTCTCTAGGTGTCACAGACATGGAGAGTGCATAGAATAATACATACTCTTTTGCATCTTCTTCTTTTTCTTGTTTTCTTTGAGGTCCTTCTTACTCTTCTTCTTTATCTTCATCTTCATCTTCATCTTTAGCTAAGTGTGCATAATGTATTTTTGTTGTTGTTCCTCTTCTTGTATTATTCTTTCTTTAATGGACAATTTCTGGCAATGTGTCCTATCTTGTCACAACTGAAACATTTAAAGTTGGAGTAGCTTCTTCTTGGATTGTTTCCTATTGTCCTTTTGAACTTATTGGGAGGTTGAGACTCCTTGTGGATTTCCTTAATGTAGTTATATTGAATTATTCCTCTCTTGGTATGGGTGGCTAAGGCTTGATCATCTTCTTTAAGTAGTGCTTCTCTATTGAATACTCTAGCCTCCTCTTGGATCCAATATTCCCATACAATGTCAAATTTCATGCTTTTCTTTCTATCACAAATAGTTATGGATGAATGAATCCCAAGGTCTAGTGAGACCATTGAGAGTAGTCATAACTATCTCATCTTCATCTAGGGAGTCTCCAATGGCTTCTAGTTTCTCCTTGAACTAGGAGACCCTTGTGAAGTAGTCTTGGATGGATTCTCCTTGGCACATCTTGGTACTCTTCAATTGAGTTCTAAAATTCATTTTTCTATTGATGTTACTTCCTTCATACATTTTGGATAGGGCATCATACATCTCCTTCGAGGTCTTCTTGGATGACACTTGAGGATTCATGACAATTGGATGACATTTTGGATAGGGGATAATACATCTCCTTCGAGGTCTTCTCGGATCACCATTTTTCATTTGTTGTGGTTGGCATATTTTTTCATTTGTTCATTTTGGTTTATTCCCCACACCACTCTCTCATTTTGTCACTAAACTTCCACCATAGAGGAACAACCCCACCACTAAGGAAGTCCCATAGATTGTGTGGTTTATTACCTATCTGAAGGGGTGTTTTCCCATTTTCTCCTCATGCTACATGAAAAAGATCACCTGACCAGGGCCATCCTTAGGAAACTTTGATTGGATACTACATGTGAGGACATACCTTTCTTGACTCCTTCCCTACCCTCCTAGAAGATTTGGACCCTTTTTCCTCCTCCTCTTACAGAAGAGGCTCACCTTTTTTTACTTCCCCTAGAGGGAATAACCCACCTTCTTCCCCCACTTTGAGAAGAGGCCACGCCATATTTTTTGTCTACTCATAGAAGACAAATATCAATGCCACATATTTCATGTTCTCCCCCTTGTGGAAACAACACGGAATACAATGGTGGTCCCCAACTCAAAGCTTTGATTTATGGTGAGTTTAAATCTCCCTAATCTAGCCAAATTAGTCAATTATCCCATTGATTATGACACAAACTAGCCTGATATTCCTGAAAATGTCACCTCAAACATCCTTAAGTTTTAAGGGAAATAAGTATATGACCCCTCAAACTATATCATGTCCTTCCATCTATGGTCTTCCTCAAACAACATAGTGGCATGAGACTCCATCTCTTTCAAAGAACCCTCATAGGTATAGTTTCCAAGTGGTACATGAATATGAACTGGGTTTCTTGTACCACACTTGGGACAATAGCCACAACATTTCTCACCAACTTCCAGTTACCAATATAACATGACCTAGGCCTCGAAATCCTCATGAAATTTCAACAGAACATTACCACCCACATTGTATATCACATCCATGAGTGGTGTCATTGTAGTAATTTGTGCAAAATAGATATTCAAATTCAATTCAATTTGGATTGGTTAATTAAATCTCTCCAACTTGGTATTGCAAAGTACGCGGCTACATCAATTCCTCAAAATGAGGAAGAAACAATTCTCAAAGATGACACTTTGATTACATCTACACCCAATCAGGGTATTTTTAGAAATTACTACTAGATGCCCCTCGTCATCTATCATTATATCCTCCTGTTATAAGGATGCCACATTCTACAAATGGGATTATTGGGTCCACATTTCCTCCCATGGTAAAGTTCCCTTGCAACCAACTCTTTCATCACCCCCCATGATGGCACAATACCCTCATATCTCCGCTGTGTTATCTCCCCCTACAACTATGCAAAATACCTTATTTGGAAAGACCCAGTATGGACCATACAACCCTACCCCCAAATACAATCCAAGTACAAACGATTTCCCAACTAAAAATGGCACCACCTATGGCTACATCCACATCATATGAAATGCAACAAGCCTATATACCACCACCAGGTAATAACCCTTACTATCCGTACCCATGTCCTCCTAGAACAACCACCATGCCCCATAGGGTGGTCAATTTTGTCCAACCTTCCGTGCAACAACAAACTCAATAGTTTGATCATTTGAGCATCACCAACCCCCTAAACCCTCAAAATCATGGGAATAAGAAGGGAAAGAACAAACATCCCCAACAACAAGTGCGGGGGGAAACCAAGTTCCCCAATAGAACCTCAAATACGGTAATTGACCACTACATGGGAGAACCCCCCCAAAGAAAGGGAAAAAAACCAACCTAAGGACCAATTACCCTTGCTCCATCTATGGTGAGTATGGCCATTACACTCACCATTTCCTTATTATACTTGAATGCCAACTATTGGTGGTACTAAAGAAGAAAACACTAGAATCCTCCCTGAGGTGCCTCCCACACTATAACCCCAATAATTTGTTTACAAAAACCCTTTTCCAACCAAGGAGTGGTTACCTAGCAACCAGATCCCTGCCGGCTGGGAGATGGATCCTTTCAAAAAAAAATATGAACTCAACGTCTATCAACCTCTAGACTCCTGAAAAAGGGTATACTAGTGTTGATCCCTCACACGTCTAAGAAGAGACTTATATCGCTTATGGAGTTCATTTGTAGATTATGTGCCCCAACATGGAGAAAATTCTGAGGTTACCAAAAGCACCAATTCGACATACCCCTAATAACCGTCACAACAAGGATTCCTAGAATTATAGTATTGTGGACTACTCGTCACAATCTCTAGTTTCCATGTCCACATTAGCAGTGCTTCAGTCTTTCCCCACATAATGCAGGGCACTAGTGAACACTCTTAGTTCCATAAACCCTTTAAGCTCTCACATCATGAATTTCTACGTTGACAAAGGAAAATTGAAACTACCCTTTTCTGTCGCTTTCCAAGTCCCAATCACCATGAAGAACATTATCATTCGATGATGTATTATCGATGAAGGTGCATCCACATGTGTCATGTCCTAAAATTTTTGGAAATTTTTAGTATCACCTGAGTTATTTACATCCTCTATTTCTATTCATGCATATGATGGATGGACATCCCAACAATGAGGATTGTACTAGAATTCCCCCATTGTGTTAGGGGTAAAAATGGTAATGATCAATATAGAATTCATCGATTCCTTTCTAGACTACAACATCCTATTGGGTCGCAGTTACATGTATTCCATGAATGTGGTGGCCTCCTCAGTGCTCTGCATCATGATGTTTCTCTTTAACGAGAAGGTGGTCACCCTTTACCAACATAACTACTACGACCCCCATGCTAGTACCAACCCTGAGAACATCCTACCCATAGTAGGAGAAGTGAACCAACCTTCTTACGTTAACATTGGCCTGGGTGTGTATAAATATCCCAAACTCCTAGTGGCCTATTTAGGCCCACCATCAAAAATCCCCACCTCGATGGTCAGTCTCATGTGCACTATTTTCACCTCCAAATATGTGCCTCCTCACCCAACGGCATCACCATCAACACCCCCATTGAGCCATGGAGTGGAACAAATATTGAACCCTTCAATTCCCCCCATGTTACATGTACCATTCCTATATTCCCCCATAGCAGTACAAGGAACACCGATTATGGCGTTCTTAACCCTCCTTGACCTCACCTCAGGGATCTGAGTATGGTACCTCACACCACCATTCCCATGGATGGTCTAAAAACCCATTGCGCACTATGAAATTGTTTCAGTTAGACAAGTTAATCCCATTGTACACCATGCCAAACTGACACCACCTGTGACCAAGGCACCACTAGCCGTAAAAAAACACAAAATGGGGGCATAATTCAACCCAAGATGAAATCCCATGCCAACAAGAGCACTAATCAACCAAAGTTGAAATCACCCACCACCAACACCCAAAATATTGAATCTTCATTGGGAGTCACTATGCCTAATGAAGGGGTCATACACCGACAAATGATAAAATCCATGATCATGCATGATACACCTACTATGAGAGTTACTCCTTCATGCACTCTTTATGGTTAGCAAGGCCATGCAACAAACATGTTCCCTACCTTACAAGAGATCAGGAACTTACTAAACACCCCAGTCAATGTCACGCATGCACTCGAAGCCACTACTGGGGCCACATCTGTCTCCTTGACCAATAATACTAAATCATTACACACCAAAAAAGAGTGTTCAATCTATTCATAGTGTGGCACTACACAAACCATTGTCTCGTTGTCCCATGATTTCAGAATTTATTGGGAACTTTTCATCTCATACAACATTTGGTGGAACACCCTCCTTCTCCACCAATATAAAAAAATTCCATCAATGTGGTTACCATTGATGTAGTCACACGAATCATGTTTCCTAATTCAGCCGCTCTAGAGACCCATACATCACCATAGCCACACCCCATTCATATCAATAATGATACCCAAAACAATAGATGCACCTCTTGCGAGAAACACAACAATACAATTCCTACCCATAGTAGGAAAATCTCCCCTACAACTACAACACCCCTTCTAACACCAAGACTCGTGCCAATAAGGGTATCACTCCCATGTAGAACATATGGTGCTATTTCCCTCTATTCATTTTAGTACCCCATCCTAGGAACTTAATGAGAAGTTCGCCCATAGCATATGCACCTACAAGACTAATTTCTCCAACTTAATGTCTCCCCACAAGAAACACTAATGGAGAAAATTGTTTCCACATTATCATATATCATTGAAAATGTATACCCCTTGGATGGTCTACTCACTAGTGATGATTCATCATCCTTCGATAATAATCCTCTACACCCATTACCTAACTAGTCATGCAGTGGTTCCCCATTTACATTGGGAGCATGTACATACATCCAAGTCTCCTATCCCCTAGGTATGAACCAAACCCCTGACATAACTAGGAACCCCCCAAATGCACTGCTTGAACCCATTGTTAATTTCAAATTTCTCATTTTCCTATATTTCATCTTACATTTCAATTCCATCGATGGAAAACTAAAATATATCCTTTTTTTCCAGTGCAGATGCCTAATAATCAAACAACTACATTGGCTTCAAATATGGAACAAGTCATTGGTCAAGGAAATTCAACTCAACTGCATGGGTCATTTATACCCACCATCAAACTTTATACCAAATAGACAGAGTTTTTCTAGGGGTACTCACAAATAACCAAGTAGAATATGATTCATTATTTGTCCTTTTTTATGACACCATCGACCTTGGCATTGTCCATTTGCACATGAATCAAGATTCCAATTTAGTTTTTTCTCAGCTCAGCAATGTCTTTCATGTCCTCATCTACTACTCTTCTACAAGTTTCTATGAGTTCCTCTTCTCATGCAATAATTTGGAATCATTAACTGCACCCATGTCCCAAGAAGCGCCAATGCATTCTCTGAATTGGTCTCCAATGAGGTCTTGAATTGGCACTTGATACGTCATACCTAAACCCGCACAAGTAAATAAAGTCCCTATACATTCATGCATTGATTACCAAGTATATGTACTAGTAGTTATCACTATGCATGTATAAACATGCATACCATATTCATATGTTGATAAGCAATCTAACATCATATGAAAGTACCTACTACTACACACAGATCATATCAACATATCAACATACCATCATCATTATGTAACACCCTGGTTTTGACCCCATTTGCTTTAAATGTATATGATGTAAATATTATATGGAATTATGGAAATGAGCTCAAGGCAAAGGCCATGTCATTGATTAATGTTTGGTGTATAGGTGATCACAGTCGATGCCTATGGTTCATGTGCTAAGTCAAGCATTAGAGGAAATTTCAACTCAAAATGGGCCTCCTAAAAAGAATTAATAAAATAATAGTTAAAATAATAAAATAATATTTATTAATTTTGCAGGAAGAAAAGAAAAAAACTCCTTTTTTGTTCGTATTTTTGACATATCTCCTCGTGTTTTTACTCAAATTTCGATCGGGAGAGCTCGTTGGATGCAGAATTTAATTCCGCATCCATTCCGCATCCAATGTGCTCTCCCGATCGAAATTTGAGTAAAAACACAAGGAGATATGTCGAAAATACAAACAAAAAAAGTAGTAGTTTTTTTTTATGATACCTATCCCCAAATTTATATTAAAAAAGTGTTTAAGACCTATACGGTATTTCAAATTTAAAGCAATTTCATTGGCTAACACANCAATAAAAGTTAAAGGCCAATTTTGAGTTGAAATTTCCTCTAATGCATGTTTGTAAACATCATATAAATATGCAATTTAATAAAAAAAAATGCACAACCAACTATGTCAATGCAAAAAATAATGAGATGGGGGCATGAATTCCCAAGGATATGGAGGAGGGGGAATGCTTAACCTTGAGCCATTGGGAAAAACCCATCAAAACTGTCAACTACCCATTTTCTTGTCTTTTCCCCCAACCATTTATTTCTGCCAAAATTTGGTTGAGGTAGTTATTGCATGGAACGGGAAGAATATGGGAAAAAATTCGAATTGGGAAGAGCACCCATTTTCGATGAACATGTTTTGGCTTCATGGGAAAGAAAACACCCAAAAATGTATGCTAATTCCCTTAGGAATTAACGTTTTCATCTTCCCTCACGTTTTGGGGGAGCTGCGGGACGTTTTGGATCAGGGATCCTTCATTCATGGGGAACTCTCATGCAACTAAAACTTCCTGTGTGTTTATCCTTCATGTTTCAGTTGTTTCTTCATTGTGCATGTCCATGAAATCCGTTTTTGTGTTATTGAGTGAATGGACAACAAGGAATTACAATTTTTGGTGAATTTCGTATCTTTTTGTGCATGCCTCTATTGTTTTGGTTTGAATTGGTTCGGGAGTGGAAATGGGGTCTGAACTAGCTTGATAAACCTAGTGTGAGAAGGAACCTCATAGATAGATCTAGAGGGCTGGTTTTCTTCTTTGCACACCCTGGACAACATTGGAAAGGGAAGGCATAGCCCAAGGGACTGTGTAGCATAGAAGGGGATGCTTCTTGGTGTTGGTTGTGTAGATGTTTTAGAAGCTAGGATAGATCTTGTGTAGGTGTCCATAGCTCTCTGGGTGATCTCACTAGCTTAGCAGTCAGCCTTTCCAGCTCCTTTACAGCCCTATAAACCCAATTGGTAATTGGCTTCGCTGTGTCTCGTTGTGCATTGGCCATGTGTGATCCTTGGTTGGAAAGTATGATAAACCCAATTGTGAATGTTGGCTTGGATGAGTAGCCTGATAGTCCCAGTAGTGAGATGGCTTGGATGTGTATCCTGATAAACCCATCTGTTGGCTTGGCTGGTCATTTATGTAAGTGTTGGATTGACTGTGTGCAGTCTGGTAAACCCAAATGTTAGCTAGCTTGACTATGTGTAGCCTGATAAACCCAACTGCGTTGGCTTGGATGAGTTCTTGTTCTTGGCTATGTGTGAGTCTGCAAGTGTTTCCTTATTCCTTGGGGAAATCATGCCCATCTCAGGGGTGGTAGTGTTGCTGAGAGATTGGTGAGTGCACTGGCCTATGGTTGGTTGGAACATTCCAATGACATAGCTGGTTGCGAGATAAATGTATTTCAAAGATAATTTTTCTTGTCTATGTTAATCTCTGCATTTATATTTTCTCAATGAAATATGATGAACATGCTTAATGTGTTGAATTGATGAATTGCTTCCGCTGTATAATTGCAATTGTATGCATATGTGTATGTTTACTTTCAATGTATCTCTAAGTTTCATTATGGGGCTTAGATTGGTCGAATTGGTGATGGCCTGACTCGATTAAATCGGTCCAAGATTTATGTTAGCAGGTTGAATTTCCACAGAAGTATCCTTCCAGAACTTTCCTTTCCGCAACTTACGGGATGCGCGATGTGGATGTGACATTCTGTAAATCCTATTCCCCACAATTTTCCTTCTGTAACTCTCCTTTACACAAATTATGAGATGCGGGATCCGACTTCACAATCTCCATTTATGGAACGGTCTATTTTGCATGCGGGATACGGCTTCACAATATCTATTTCTGCAGCGGTCTATTATGCATGCAGGAAGCGAGACCGGGGACCGCAATTTCCATATTTTTTGGATTCTGCAAACTCAAGATTTCCACACCGTTGATTCTTTTGGGTTGATTTTTAGCTGTTGATCTGTTCCCAGATGTGAAATAGATTGTGACCGTCATTTTTCGTCGCGATGCCCCCCCCACCCCCCCTGCCATTTAATCTCCTTTGAGATCTTTCTTTGTAGATCGTCGAATTTTTCAATGATGGACGGGAGGGGATGTGATAGTGTGGTATCAGAACATGAATGTTGAGGAGTGTTTCATGGCCATGCCCTGTGTTTCAAAGAATGAAAAAGGTTCAGTAGTAAGTTTTTAATTCTGCATGATAATCGGGGTATGGGTACCTGATAGAGTGGTATCAGAGTTGCTGATTGCAACATTGGGCTTGGATGGTCCAAAACGAGCAGTTAAAAGAGAAAAGAACACCCAAATTGTGGTTTAATAGGTTGCAGCGCTAGGCCTAAAAGGGGCCAAGTTGAATTGTTAACAGAGTTGCTGGTTACATCATTGGGCCTGGATGGGCCAGGTGATAGTAAGTAAATGGTTTTTAATTTTGAATTTCTATACAGCTAAAAAATGGTGTTTGATAACAGATTTTGCAGTCATAGTGCATATTGGAAAAGTGGGTTGTTGGTTCAGCCATGAGAACCTACGACATGAATGATGCACATGATCCCTATGATCACGAGGAAGATGCTATGGGGGAAAATGTCTGATTTGGAAATGCTGAGACAAAGTCTAATGGGAGGAGGCTTCAAGATAATCCCCTAGATTTTGCAGCCACCATGAGAATCCTAAGGGTGGAGATGCAAAGTTTAGGGAAGATAATGAAAGATTGGTTAAGGCTCAGGAGGAGCAGAATCAACTGAATTTAGCGATGCTGCAAATTTTGAAAGACATTTAGAGGCGGATGAACTCTCAGACTGAACAGTAAGACCAGAAGGAAGTAAGAGCATTGATAGAAGAAGAAAGAGATATCCTAGTGGGTCATCTGACTCTAAAGGATCCACTGGTGGTTCAAGTTCTTCTTCTCACGAGTATCAGAGAAAGAGGCGCTACCAGAACCGTTCACGTGATGAATTTAAGAAGGCAAGGCCTCCTACCTTCAATGGTGAGATAAAGAATGGTCAAGAAGCTGAAGCTTGGCCTCTTGGGATGAGGAAATATTTCCAAGTCCAAGACTATTTAGGAAATATGAAGGCTAGAGTAGCCATCTTCAATTTGACTGGAAGAGCATCTATATGGTGGGAGCACTTCAGACAAGTGAAAAATATTAATGAAAGGAAGATTGTATGGAAATAGTTCCAAAAGTATTTCAAGTAGAAGTATCTCTCCAATAGGTACTATGATGATAAGATCAAAGAATTCCATGAGCTGAGATTGGGACAACAGACCATGCAAGAGTATGAAAATAAGTTCCTATAAATTTTAAGGTATGTCAGGTACATAAAATATGAAAAGGTGAAAATACAACATTTCCTAAGTGAATTGCCTCAGTCTTACAAAGATAGAATTGCGATTTATGAACCTAGAACTATGGAAGAAGCAATAAGGAATGCTAAGTATTTCTATGAGCAAAGCAAAGGTAATCCTGATTATCATAAGGAATGGAAGGACAAGAAGAAGGAGAAGTTTGAAGAAAGGAAGAAATGCTTCAAACCTTCTAACTTTAGGAATCAACAAAAGCATCCATCCCAAATTGAGAAGAAGCTAGCTAGAGTGGTGGGAGAAAATCCAAGAGATCCACAAAAAAATAGAGAACCACTCCAATGTTGGAAATTTGGAGGACCCCACATGCACAAGAGTTTCCCACTTTAGAATGAGAATGCAAGGCCAACTTACAACATTCAATAGGAAGAAATAGTGGGTCAAGTAGCAAGGGATGTCCCTAGGATTTATGTAGCACTGGAGGACCTCCAAGAAGATCACCAGTCAACTGTGGTTGAAGTTGTAGGTAAGATTGATGAGCAATCTGTTTCTATTTTGATTGACCTTGGTTCTACTCACAGTTACATTACTCATAGAGTAGTGGAGATGTGTTCTTTTAAGAAAGTAAAGCATAGAAAATCTTGGTTAGTTCAGCTAGCCACTGGAGCTAAGAGAAAGGTTAGTGAAGTGGTAGAGAAATTTCCATTGGTGATGAATGGTTTGGTCACTTGTGTAGATCTGAATGTTCTACCACTTGGTTCCTATGATGTTCTCATTGGAATGGATTGGTTAGAAGCTCACTAGGTAAATATTGACTATTATAATAAGACTTTTGAATGCATGGATGAAGAAGGGAACCCAATAGTTGTAAGAGGCATTCCAAAGGTGATTTTTGTGAGGCATATTTCAGCAATATAGTTGAAGAATTTTTGTAGGAAAGGTTGCTAGTTTATGCAGCTCATATTGTGGAGGCAACATAGAATGAAACTCCTAGGTTGGAGGACTTTTATGTGTTGCAGGAATTCAGGGATGTTTTTCTTGATGAGATTCCAGGGATTCCTCCAAAGAGAGACATTGATTTGACAATTGAACTTGTGCCAGGAGCAACACCGGTGTCCAATACACCCTACATAATGAGCACACCAGAAATGATCGATCTAAAGATGCAGTTACAAGAGTTGTTGGAGAATAAGTATATCAGGATGAGTGTGTCCCCTTGGGGAGCACCAGTTCTGTTTGTGAAGAATAAATATGGTACACTTAGATTGTGTATTAATTATAGACAACTGAACAAAGTCACTATGAAGAACAAATATACTTTTCCTAGGATTGATGACCTCTTTGATCAAATGAGCTGGGAAAAGGTATTTTCCAAAATTGACTTGAGGTCTGGTTACCATCAAGTGAGAATCAAGGATGAATAAATTCATAAGAAAACCTTCAGAACAAGGTATGGAGATTATGAGTTTGTAGTGGTACCATTTGGTCTCATAAATGCACCAGCTACATATATGTGCCTTATGAATGGTGTATTCAACCAGTATCTGAACAAGTTTGTTCTAGTTTTCCTTGATGACATTCTTATTTATTGTAAGAATGAGGAAGAGAATGATGAGCATCTGAGATTGACATTAGAATTTCTCAGGGAGCATCAGTTATATGCAAATTTGATCAAGTGTGACTTCTATAAAGATAGAATTTAGTATTTGGGTCACATTATCTCAAAAGAGGGTATATCTATGGACCCTGACAAGATTTAAGCCATTATGAATTGGCCTACTCCAAGAAATTTGACAGATGTAAGATCTTTTATGGGACTTGCAGGATACTATAGGAGATTCATTGAAGGATTCTCCAAGGTTGAACATGCCATCACTTCTTTGCAAAGGAAGGGGATACAGTTTGAATGGATAGTGAGGTGTGAAGAAAGCTTATAGCAATTGAAGAATCTTCTCACAAGTGCACCAGTATTGAAAGTTGCAGACCCAAAGAAAGATTTTGTGGTGTGTACCAATGCATGCGATCAAGGACTTGGAGGATTTCTTATGCAAGACAACCATGTAATATGTTATGAGTCAAGCAAGTTGAAGGAGCATGAGAAGAACTATGCCACTCATGATATGGAACTTGTAGCCATAGTGCATGCTCTCAAGATGTGGAGACATTACTTGATGGGAATAATATTTGAGCTAAGGACAGACTGTTGTGGTCTGAAGTATTTGTTTGATCAGCCTACTCTAAATGGTAGGAAAGCTAGATGGCTGGAGTTTTTATGTGAGTTTGATTTTGAAATCAACCATATAAAGGGAAAAGAGAATAAGGTAGCTGATGCACTTAGCAAGAAGGTGCAGGAAATGCACATTGCATCTCTTAGTATTTTCCAATCAGAATTGAGACAACGTATTGTTAGTTATACTGCTGAAGATGAAATGTATGTGTAGGTAAATGACAAGTTGTAACAACAAATCCTTGAAAAGAAGTATGAGGGATATAAATTAGAAGAATATGGACTCCTTACTTATAAGAACAGAATTTATATTCCAAATGTACCAGATTTGAGGAGGGTTGTTATGGATGCGATCCATCAAGCTCCATATTTTGGTCACCCAGGATATCATAAGACAATTGCTACAACTAGAAATCAGTACTTTTGGCCAAGAATGAAAAAGGACATGGCTGAATATATTTCAAGGTGCATGAAATGTCAGCAGGAGAAGGTTGAGCATCAACACCCAACAGGTTTGTTGCAGCCTTTTCCAGTTCCAGAATGGAAATGGGAAGTTATTTCCATGGATTTTATTACATGATTTCCAATGACTTGGAGACAACATGATTCCATCATGGTTGTGGTGGACAAGTTGACAAAGGAAACATTGATACTGGTTAAGTCTACACATAATAATGATGACATTGCAAAAATCTTCATGAAGGATATTTTCAAATTGCATGGATTTCCTAAGGCAATAGTCTCTGACATAGATGTCATGTTCACTTCCATATTTTGGAAGGGGTTGTTTGCATATTTGGGTACAAAGATGGACTTCAGAACTTCCTACCATCCTTAGAAGGATGGTCAGATAGAGAGAGTGAATCAAGTGCTTGAAGACATGCTTCAGATGTATGTGATAGACAAACCAACAAAGTGGGAATATTATTTCCACTTGGTAGAGTTTGCTTATAACAATGGATAGCAAGCATCCTTGGGGATGAGGCCATATGAATATTTGTATGGAAGGAGGTGTAGGACACCAGTGACTTGGGATAATCCAGTGAACAGGGTTGTGCTTGGTCCATAATTTCTCAAGGAGATGGAGCAGAAGGTTGTAAAGATCAGGCAGAATCTGAAAGCAGCCCAGGACAGACATAAAAGCTATGCAGATAAGCATAGGGGGGACAAAGAGTTCAGTGTTGGGGATCATGTTTATCTCAGAGTGAGGGAAAAGAAGAGTTCCTTGAAGCTTGGAAGTTGTGCCAAGCTGTTACCTAGATACTGTGGGTTTTTGAAGTGATTGAAATAATAGGGCCAGTTGCATATAGACTTGCATTGTCTTCTAGCACTAGATCTCATAATGTTTTTCATGTTTCTTTGCTTAAGAAATATGTACATGATCCTAACCATGTGATAAATTGGGATGTGATTCAGGTGGAACCTGATGGAGAGTTCCAAATCGATCTGATGCACATCCTCGATGGGAAGGTCACAATGCTTCGGAACTAAGCCATAGGGCAGGTAAAGGTGCAATGGGAGCACTACGGTCCTGAAGAGGCTACATGGGAGCTGGAGGATTCCATGCGATTGGCACATCCATTTTTGTTCAATTCTGTGGAGCACTAAGGGTGGTACCAGTGCACCATTTTGTTCAATTTTGTAAAGCACTGAGGACAATGCTATTGAAGGGGGAAGGGAATGTAACACCCCAGTTTTGACCCCATTTGCATTAAATGTATATGATGTAAATATTATATGGAATCATGGAAAGGAGCTTAAGGAAAAGGCCTTGTCATTGATTAATGTTTGGTGTGTAGGCAATCACACTCGATTCCTATGGTTCACGTGCTAAGTTAAACACCTTTGTAAACATCATGTAAATATGCAATTTAATAAAAAACAAAACCACAACCATATATGTCAATGCAAAAAATAATGAGATGGGGGCATGATTTCTCAAGGATCGGGAGGAGGGGGAATGTTCAACCTTGATCCATTAGGGAAAACCCATCAAAACTGTCAACTACCCATTTTCTTATCTTTTTCCCCAACCATTTATTTCTGCTAGAATTTGGTTGACGTAGTTATTGCATGGAATGGGAAGAGTATGGAAAAAAATTCTAATTGGGAAGAGCACCCATTTTTGAAGAATGTGTTTTGGATTCATGGGCAAGAAAATATCCAAAAACATATGCTCATTCCCTTAGGCATTAACGTTTTCATCTTCCCTCATGTTTTGGGGGAGCTGCGGGATGTTTTGGATCAGGGATCCTTCATTCACAGGGAACTCTCATGCAACTGAACCTTCCTGTGTGTTTATCCTTCATGTTTTAGTTGTTTCTTCATTGTGCATGTCCAGGAAATCCATTTTGGTGCTATGGAGTGAATGACCAGCAAGGAATTACGATTTTTGGTGAATTTCGTATCTTGCTATGTATGCCTCAGTTGTTTTGTTTTGAACCAGTTTGGGAGTGGAAATGGGGTATGAACTATTTGATAAACCTAGTGTGAGAAGGAACTTCATAGACAGATCTAGAGGGCTTATTTTCTTATTTGTACACCTTGAATAGCACTAGAAAGGGATGGCATAGCCCGAGGGACTGTGTAGCAGAGAAGGGTAAGCTTCCTGGTGTTACCTGTGTAGATGTTTTAGAAGCCAGGATAGATCTCGTGCAGGTGTTCATAGCTCTGTGGGTGAGCTCATTAGCTTAGCAGTAATCCTTTCCAACTCCTTTGCATCCTGATAAACCCAACTGGTAATTGGATTGGCTGTGTGCTATTGTACATTGGCCATGTGTGATCCTTAGCTAGACAGTCTGATAAACCTAACTGTGAATGCTGGCTTGGCTGAGTAGCTTGTTAGCTCAAGCAGTGAGATGTCTTGGCTATGTAGCCTGATGAACCCATCTATTGGCTTGGTTGGTCCTTTATGTAAGTGTTGGCTTGATTGTGTGCAGTATCATAAGCCCAATTGTTAGCTAGCTTGATTGCATGTAGCCTGATAAACCGAACTGCATTGGCTTGGTTGAGTTTTTTTTGTATCCTTGGCTATGTGTGAGTCTGCTAATGTTTCCTTATTCATTGGGGAAATCATGCCCAACTCGAGGGTGGCAGTGCTGCTGAGAGTTTGGAGAGTGCACTAGCCTATGGTTGGGTGGAACGTTGCAGCGACATAGCTGGTTGCAGGATAAAATTATTTCAAAGATAAGTGTTGTTTTCTATGTTAATCTCTACATTTGTATTTTCTCAATGAAATATGATGACCATGCTTAATGTGTTGAATTGATGATTTTATTCCGCTGTATAATTGCAATTGTATGCATCTGTGTGTGTTTACTTTCAATGCATTTCTAAGTTTCATTATGGGGCTTATATTGGCCTAATTGGTGATGGCATAAATTATCAAATCGGTCCAAGACTTATGTTAGCAGGTTGAATTTCTGTAGAAATATCCTTTCGTAACTTTCCTTTCTGCAACTTGCGGGATGCGGGATTTGGAAGCAACATTCTGTAAATCCTGTTCTCCACAATTTTCCTTCCACAAATATCCTTTCTACAAATTGCAGGATGCGGGACGCGGGACTGCAATTTCCATATTTTCTCGATTCCGCAAACTCAAGCTTTCTACACTGTTGATTCTTGTGGGTTGATTCTCAGCCGTTGATTCATCCGGGTTGATTCTCAGCTGTTGATTTGTTCCCAAATGCAGAAAATATTGTGACCTTCATTTTTTGTTGCAATTTTTTTCCCCACCGTTCGATCTCCTTTGAGATATTTCTTTGTAGATCGTCGAATTGATCAATGGTGGACATGAGGGGATGTGACAGTGTCATATCAAAACATGAATGTTGAGGACTGTTTCACGGCCATGCCCTGTGTTTAAAAGAATGAAAAAGGTTCCATAGGAATTTTTTAATTCTGCATGATAATCGGGGTATGGGTACATGACAGATTATCATCACACATAGAAACATCTTACATGACCAATATAACATATTCTGCACAATGTGCATTAACAATGAAACACCCATGTTGAAAAAAATATTTCCCTTCGATATCCGTGTGACTGACACAAATGATGAAATCTAAACCACCAGCGGCACATTAAATGACGATGAAAGGTCCATAACCTCCAAGAATTATGTTGGTTGTGGAGCCTGATCTTTCGTTTCATAGATTTTATTGTTTAGTCGTGTTTTCACCCTAGTTTTACTATACACTCATCCCAACATGGGAGTGCGGGGAAACATTTACCCCCCACAGGCATCCTGTGGGGGGTGGGGGGGGGGTTTGTTGGGAAATAGTTTACGAGCCCATGGTATTGAGTGACCCATGGTATTTTCCCATGGTAATTCCCCTATAAAAGAAAATCATTGTAATATGATTATCTATTGGATTTTAGCATTGTAAAACAATCTCTGTGATTGTGTGAGAGTGTGAGAGAGTGAAGAGGAAGTGCAACATGGTTGTTGCAAGTTGTATCCCTTCATTTTATTGGACGGTATGAAAATAAAGGTCTGGCAATTTCTTTGTGGATGTAGCCCATCTTGGGTGAACCATGTTATATATGTGTCTCTCTTTTAATATGTTTTAATATTTGCATCTTGTTTATTGTTGTTTCTCTGTGATCCTATTTTTCTATCTATTGGTATAAAATCCAAAAGGTCTATTTGGGATGGTTAACTTGTAGGAAAGAAGGGTTCCTGGCTCAAGTTGGAGCAATGGAAGAAAAATAAAAGTTTAGGGTTAAGAAATTTAACAGCCAAAACTAATAGTTATGAAAGATGAAAATGGAGGAGTACTTGTACCAAAAGGATCTGTTCCTATGACTATGAAAGATGAATAATGGGAGGTTCTTGAAATAAAGGCACTGGGAACAATATAGTTGTTCCTGGCTTCGTCAGTGGCTTTCAATATTTCAAAAGAAAATGGAACGAAGGGTGTGATGAGCGCATTGGATAAGCTCTATGAAAAACCCTCAGATTCCAACGAGGTACTTTTAATGAAACATTTGTTTAATATGAAGATGTCAGAAGGTGTATCTGTGACTGACCATTTAAATGAATTTAATACACTTACTAGTCATCTATTTTTTGTAAAATCAAAGTTTGAAGATGAGGTTAGGGCTCTTCTAATCTTGTTCTCATTTCCAGAAAGCTGGAATAGCATGGCCATGGATGTAAGTAACTCTGCCCCTAGTTTAGGCAGTTTAAAATTCTATGATTTTGTTGGTGTTATTCTTGGCAAGGAAATGCGAAGGAAAATTACAAGTGAGACATTAGGTAATGCATTGAACATGGAGATAAGGGGAAGACAAAGGGAGAGAGGAAAGATCCAAGTTAATCGCAACAAGTATAGAAAGGGTAGATCTAAGTCCTGACTGGGAAAGATAGCATACTGGAACTATGATAAGAGAGAACATATGAAGAAATACTATAAAGATCCAAAGAACAAAGGAGATGGGAAACAAGAGACTACAAAAGAAGCTAATGTAGCAGGTGATGTGTTACAAGATTCTTTGATTCTTACATTAGATAATACTAGTGATTACTGGGTAGTATATTCAGGGGCTTCATCTCATGCTACACCCAATAGAAAATTCTTTCATGATTATATTTTAGGTGATTTGGGACATGTTTTATTGGGGGGCGATGAACCTTGTAAAATTGTTGGAATGGTTAAGTTACATATTAAGTTAAATAATGGAAATGAATGGATGCTAAAAGATGTAAGGAATGTTACTACTATGAAAATAAATCTGATATCAACATGGAAGTTGGGTGATAGAGGTTGTTTGTCTATGTTTGGAAAAATGGGTGGAAGATTACTAAAGGAGCACTGGTAATAGAAAATGAGATATGATAAGTACATTTATTTATGTCCTCATAATACTGATTAATCTATCTTTGTAGATTCCACAAAAATAGGTGCAACATTGTGGCATCATAGGCTTGACCACATGAGTGAGAAGGGGATGTAGATTCTTCAGTAAAGGAAATTTCTTCTAGATTTGAAGAAGGTAAGTTTGGAATTATGTGAGAACTGTGTTAATGGAAAACACAAGAGAGTTAGATTTCTTAGGGTTGGGAATTTGGATAAGAGTGAAAATTTAGAGCTTGTGCATGCAAATGTATGGGGACTGACTTGGGTACAATCTCTTGGTGGCTCTCATTATTATGTTACTTTTATTGATGATGCAACTAGAAAGCTTGGGTTTATTGCATTAGACAGAAATCTCACGTGTTTCCTACTTTTAAGAAGTGGAAAGGTAAAAGATTAAAGTGTCTCAGATTTGATAATGGAGGTGAATATTGCAGCAAGGATTTTTATAGTTACTGTTCATACCACGAGATTCCTAAAGAGAAGAGAGTCCCAGGAACACAACAGTAAAATGGTGTGTCAACAAGGATGAATAGAGCAATCATGGAACGTGCAAGGTGTATGAGATTGAATGCAGGGTTTCCCTTACAGTTTTGGGTTGATGTTGGAGATAATTTTGTTTATTTAATAAATAGAGGGCCTTCATTCACTTTGGATGGTGGAATTACATAGGAGGCATGGATAGGTAAAAGGAAAACAACTCATTTATGAGAACTTTTGGTTGTGAAGCATTTGTCCATATAGATAAAAAACTAGAACAAAGTTTGAGGCTAAATCCAAGATATGTACCTTTATTGGATACGGGGTTTATGACTTTGGTTATCACTTATGAGATTACGAAAATCACAAGATCATTAGGAGTAGAGACGTATTATTCAATGAAAAGGTTATGTACAAAGATTAGTTGCAGGGAAAGAAAGAGGAAAAGGAAAACACATAGTATAGAGTGCTTGATGAAATAAAAGAAAATGAAGTTCCAAAGGTACCAAAAAATCAAGAGCAGCAATAGGTACCTCAAAATCCTACAAATGTATGGATATCTAATAGGTTAAGTAGACCCCTTGATTGATGATATTCTTCACTGTATTTTTATTAATGACTGATTATGTTGAACTAGAATGTTATGAAGAGGCAATGCAGGTGGAAACTAGAAAGAAATGGGAGCAAGGTATGAATGAGGAGATGGACTCATTGGTCAGAAACCATACTTGGGATTTGGTTGAGTTTCTTGTAGGTAAAAGGGTATTGCAAAAGAAATGGGTTTACAGGTTGGAGAAAGAAGAAGGATGAAAGAAGTGATACACAACTAGACTTTTTATAAAGGGGTTTGCACAAAACAAAGGTATAGACTTTGATGAAATATTTTCTCCTGTTGTTAAAATGACTTAAATTAGGTCTATTTTAATTCTAGCGGCAATAGAATATTTGCATCTTGAACATTTATATGTAAAAACAACCTTTCTCCATGGATATTTGGAGGATATATTTATATACAAGAACCACATGGGTATGAGATCAAAGGGAAGAATAATTTGGTATATAGGCTGTAGAAGAGCTTGTATGGCCTGAAACATGCTCCAAGGAAGTGGTATTTTAAATTTGATAAGTTTATGACAGAAAAAGTTTATACTATATGCCATTCTAACCATTATGTTTGTTATAAGGCTAGATAATGGAAGATATATTATCTTGTTATTGTATATGGATGACAAGCTTGTTGCAGGGTCTAACATGAAGGACATAAATGTACTCAAAAGGAAACTATATAAATCATTTACGACAAAGGATTTGGGTGCTACAAAGAAAACACTTGGTATGAGAATAACTAGAGACAGGAAAAATCCCAAATTGGCATTGTCTCAAGGTGAGTACATAGAAAAGATGTTGGAGAGGTTTAGAATGTAGAATGCAAAACTAGTTAGTACACCTTTGGCTAGCCATTTAAAACTAAGTAAGGATATGTGTCCAAAGACACAAGAGGAGATAAATTATATGTCCAAGATTCCTTATTCATCAACAATTGGCATCTTGATGTATACCATGGTGTGCACAAGATCAGATATTGTTAGATTTTCTTAAGATCTGATTAGTTTATCTAGGATCTTTATCCAAAAGAATAAAAAGTACAACAAAATGCATAAGATATAAAATATACACAAGACACAAATATTTTCATTGGGGAAACCATAAATGATAAAACCCCGCAAACTTCTTTAGAATAGTAAGATGATCAAAAGTAGTAATAAGAAATGTTGAGCAGCTATCTTTCTCTCCTCCTCTGAATGTCTCTCTCTCTCTCATGCACCTTAGAGAGTATGTGAGGTGTGTATAAATGAGGGAGAGCACCTCCCTATTTACACCCTTTCAAGTCACTGACCAAATATAATACTCGAGCCTACATGTCATCTCACATGGGGCCCACTTCTCCTAGAGAGACCACAATTACATATTACATGTTGTTACATTGGGGACTATTGCCCCGACTTACAATGTAGGGTGTACCTCAAGGTCTAGACACAATTTAGACATCCCGTAAAGGGGTAACACAAATCCCAAATGAGGGTACAAAAACATACAATGATAATATACATTAGAATATCTTCTAAAGTTACAAATACATCAAGACTCCCTCTTAACTAAGAAGGTATTCTCTCTCTACACAGTCATCAACACATCTAGTCAGGTCTTCATCGCATAATCATCATCACAGATTCATAAAGTCTTCATCATAGTTGCTGCCGTCATATTCTTATAATTTGATCATTGTCCCATACTATCTGTCATCATAAGTTTCTATAGTTCCATCTCTTTTTCATTTTGGATGTAGGTCTAGTACTCTGTTAGGTATTCATCTACAGTTCCAACCCTTTTTCATGTTGGATGTAGGCCTTGTCCTCTTCTAGGTATTCATCTATAGTGCCATCCCATTTTCATGCTGGATGTAGGCCTATCCCTTTGCCAGGTATTCATCATATCTGCGAGCAAACCATCAAGTAGGTACATCTCAGGACTTATTATATGCCTCTTGCAAAACCTACAGGATTTCCTAGGACTGATTGTATTCCACTGCAAAACCTATGTACACTACTATTACCTCATAATGTTCAGATCATATCATGGAGCAAAACCCAAATACACATAACACATCACTCACATTCACCGGCATGGTAGGACAAACCTATTACCATCCGAGAAAAGTATTCCAGCACTTACATCCACTGACATGGTAGGACACACCTACTACCATCCGGGAAAGGCTCTATCTCTTACATCCACCGGCATCGTAGGGAACACCTACTACCATCTGGGAAAGGATATAACACTTAAATCCACTGGCATGGTAGGACACACCTACTACCATTCGGGAAAGGCTCTAGCACTTACATCCACCGGCATGGTAGGACACACCTACTACCATCCGGAAAGGCTTTAGCACTTACATCCACCAGCATGGTAGGACACACATAGTACCATCCAAGAAAGGCTTCGACACTTACATCATGACCATGGGAGGACCGACCTACCACCATATCAGAAACGCTTTGCACTTACACCAAGACCATGGGAGGCTCAACCTACCACCATGTCAGAAAGGCTCTGCACTTACATCACAACCATGGGAGGCCCAACCTTCCACCTTGTTGAAAAGGCTTATGTGTATTTGAGTCTTCCAGACTCATTACTTCCCCTTGGAAGGAACCTCGATCTGAAGTACACCACGCTTCTCCTTGAAGTATTCAAACTTCACTTTGGCCATTTCTAGCATAGAATCACATCAGGACTGATTACATTCTAATATAACCTGCGAGCTTCACCATGACTAATTACATCCAATGATGACCTACAGGACTGATTACGTCTAAGTAACCTATGAGCTTCATCAGGATTTTATGCTCAGACAACCTATCTCACTAGCTATGCTAGAACTCATCACTCCCTCTTTCGAGAGATATCGATCTGGATCACATATTGGAGCTTCATTGCTCCTCTCTGCATCATAGAAAAATGCAAGTCAGATCAATCAAATCAAATAGTATATTTCAAAAGAAACATACTACCTCACAAATAGCTGAGCAAGTGGCAACATATTTTTCCTCGGTTGTACTCAACGCCATGCACAAATCCATCTTGCCAAACTAGTAGCCCATACTAGATCTCAAACTGAAGAAGCAACCCAAGGTGCTCTTCTTCTCAGTGGCACTACCGATCTGAAACAACATAACTATGTAGGTTATTCATCTTATTCATATCATACTTGAGGCCATACTCAATTGTACCCTTCATGTACCTCACTGCATGATTTGCAACTAGGTGAGCATGTCTCGGATCTGTCAGGAACTGGCTTAGGTCGTTCACAAAAAAGCATGTGTCTGGTCTTTTATTCGCCAGGAATATCAATGAACAAATCATCTGACGATACATCGTGGCATCAACCGTCTATGATGAAGCATCACTCAATAGCTTCAGGTTTTATGCCATAGGTGTGGCCATGGCCTTGCAGTCCATCATCCTGAACCTCTTTAGGATCTCCACTGCATACTTCCATTTTCCAAGGGAGATTCCATCTGCACTATGCCACACCTCCATACCTAGGAAGTAGTGCATCATACCCAAGTCCTTCATCTCAAACTAGAAATGAAGTCTCCTTATTGCATATTTAATGAGTTCCTCTTTTCCTGTCAAGAACATGTCATCGAAATATAACAGGAGCATCACTGGTCTTCCACCTTCAACCTTGAACTAAAGGTTGGAATCCACTTTACTCTCAGTAAATCCTAGAGCCATCAGTAAGATGTCCCTCCTATTGCACCATGTCGAACCTTAGGATATTCTATAGTCACTCCCTCTAAAGTAGAGAATCATTCTCCCTCTACCTTTCATACTCTATGTATTGAAACATTTTGTAATGGAGTCACAAGTAGCTTCATCTGCTACTAATATTCTATGTATGCATATAGGGTCACTGGATACCAAGATCCTCTATCTTGAACCTTCTTGAAAATTTCTTCTCACACCCATCTGTGAGCTTGTACAATCCCTTCTTTGATTTGCACACATGTGTCTTCCTGCCATATGTCTCAACTCCTAGTGGCTACTCCACATATACTTCCTCCATAACTACATCATTCAAGAATGTTGTATTGATGTCAGCTGATGTATCTCCCATATCATACCTGTATGTATGGATATAATGGAAGTGTACCATGTCACTAGTGCAAATGTCTCTTTGTAGTCTGTTCCTTCTTTCTGTGAGAAGTCTCGTTCTATGAATATTTCCTTGTATCCCATGATGCTGCCATATACTGCATGATGGATCTTGTAGATCCATATGGAAGACACTACAAACTTCCCTTCAGGTCTTGACACCGCATCCTAGACATCATTCTTCTTGAACTGGTTGTCTTTGTTCATCGTCTCCTTCCCTTTCTTCTTGTCTACTTCTTCATAACTAGAAGGCTCTGCATCAATGATGTCACTCAATAGTGTCACATAACTAGAGTGTGTCTGAGGCCTCTTTCTTTCTTCGAAAGTATCATCACAGTATTATTTATCTTGGATTACTTCTCATGCCCAAGGTGGTCTTCATCTCTCGAGTTGGATCTACCGTTCTCTTTATATTATTCTGAAGCTCTTTCTTTTGCTATGGTGTCTTTAACATGTGAAGCTTTAGGTTCCTCTTCTGAACTGTCGTTACTTGTTCTTTGGAATGATATACAAGTCAAGTTCATTTGCATGATTAAAAACATATCATAACTTCCAAAACATATTAATAGTGAAAAATGTATGTCACATACCCATGCGACTATTTTAGCCAATGCTACAACATTCATCCATATCATGTATACATACAATAACTTGTAGATGCATTCTACCCTAATGTTATTAAGAGTGTGTACTCCTCCTAATATGCAAGCAAATAGGTTTCACTCTAGATAAGTAGTAATGGAATGTTGTACATCATCATTGAATTCTTACCCATCATGTGCAATTCAGTGATATAAATGCAAATACTCAAACATGCATAACACATCAACTGAATATAAACAAATGCATAACCAAACAATATTGTGAAATGGAAATTGAATACTTATCGTTATTTTTTTTGTGCGTAGACTTCTTCTTGAGCCTTCAGATTCATCATCTTCTTCATTCATAACAACATCATTTCTTATCCAAATTCTAATATGGATAAGAGGTTCTTCAAGAATTGAGTCCTTCATATTCCTCATTGCTTGAGGGATCTTCTTTGAATCATGAGAACCTGATATTCAGTTGCTCCCATATTATCTTCTCTTATTATGAGTCAAGCTTCTACTTGTGTGCACTCTTCCTAGAGTCTATTGAAGGTAATCACTTCCTTCTGGCACACATTCCTCGAATGAATGAATCCCATGATCTTGGGAGGCGATTCAAGGTGGTTATAACAATGTCTTATTCTTCTTTGATTGCTTTGTCATAGCAACGGACACTTAATTTTGGTGTCTTCAAGGATGACGCATGAGTGATGAGATTATATTTAATAGAATATGCAATGATTCACTTGGCTCTAGCCTTAGCCTCATCTCCCTCTGGCTCTTAGAACTTCCTTACTGAAATACTGATCCAAGTCATTTTATTCAAGGATCATAAAGGTCCTATACTACCATACTAAGAAGTTTTCAGCTTCTCCGAGCTTGTCATCAATATGGTGTGGTTAGTCATTTTGAAATGATAACCTCAAATGTAAATAGCAAAAATTTAAATCTTACTGATTTTAGGTGTCCGTCCTGGTTTCGGAGTTGGATGATCTAGGGTTTGTCAAAGAAACCCTAATTTTAAAATATTGGAATTTCAAACATTTGATTGGATAGAAATATGGGCCTCTTCAAGGATATATTTCCAATGTACTCCTTTTCTGAAAACAGTGGAGGGAAGCACACAAAGAAAACTATTTGGATTTCCCCAGATTCATATTTATATTTACTTATAAAAACTTCAAATTAAAAATTTCAAACATTTCACCATAGATATTACACCATAGATATCTCATACATAATTCACCATATTTATGATAGGTATAATGTTTACATCTCCAAATGGGTTGCACCAGTCCTCATCCCCAATCCATAACAATGATGGATAGGATCCCATTGGTGTGAATCCCATGAAAAGTGCACCTGCACACGAGGCTGTAGGATATTATACAAATACCAAAATCTAAATGTTGGTTCCACTCTCCATTTTCCAATAGGTTGACTATAATTGCTTGATCCTGAAGATAGCTGATACCTATCAGGAAAGGTTTACCATGTATAGAAACCATCCTCCTTAAGATTCACATAGCCTTCTATGGTGCACTCTAGTGCATTGTTTTTCTTCACAATCCCAGGAGGTACGACATGCATTGCAATAAGCTCAAAAGTAACCATGAAATTTTCATCCGAACAAGGAATTTCCACAAAAGATTCACTACGTATCATGTTATGAGATCTTATGTGGTTGAAAACTTTGTAGGAAAGAAGATGGATATCGTGATGATGGATTCGATGTGACTACAATACTCCTATACATGATGGAAATGCATTGTGAGTTCCATATTCTAGAGAGGCATCTAATTTGGAAGTCACAACTTCATCATCATCCTTTGTTGTAACAAGTTGGAAAGTGGTGTGCTTATCATCTTTCATAGCAGTGAAACAACAAAAAAAAGGATTCTCCCTTTCGAGTGCTCTTGCCCCACCTTTTGATAGATCTCACAGTAAAGAAAACATCAACAATGCCTACAATAAAAATAAAAATAACATTAGTTACTATAAATATAACATTAGTTGCACAACTGGGTGAATGTGGGGGAGGTATTTATATCAGATTCCTAGGCAATCAATTTTTTCGTGTTTGGTTAGGTTGTGGCAGAGGATCAAACACTAGAGTTGAACTGATAGCCAGCTGGGCTTTAATATTCTTTGATAACTTTAAAAGGATCACATTACTTTAGGTTTGTGGAGATTCAAAATGCATCTTTGACTAGTTGGCAGGGAAATCAATGTTACAGGTTACAAATTTGGATTAGTGGAAACAAAGATTAACAAATGTTGGGAGTAATTTTCAGTATTTATATTTTTTTCATATTCACAAGGAACTCAACACACAAGAAAATTTGCTATCAAAGAAAACTATTGGTCTGGAAGAGGGTACACTTTATTTCGAGGAATTTTTGGATTCCACATTAGTGGATAAAGGTTCAATCCATTGTAATTAGTATATAGTAATTTGTGCATTAGATATTATCTAAATACTTTTACATATGTGCACTCTACCTAGTTTAGTACATTTCCAACTTTTAATATTTTTTTGTCTCAGTCAATAAGGCATAGTGATCAATATGTATTGATGATTTGATGTGGAATTTGTTCTATCCAGTAGAACATACAACTAATGACTATTACAAAGAGTCTCTACAGAGTCTAGCTGGTAGTTTTATTTGGAACTTATGCACCTTATGTTTTCTGTGATTTTTCCTTGATTCATAAACATGAATAGCAAGAAACTAGGTTTTTTTTTGGGTGAAAAAAATTGTGATATAAACTCAAAAATATGAATTAAAAGATACATGTATACTCACAATCAATGATTTCAATTGATATCAATAAACCTTGTTTTGTATAGAATACCTCATGTGGATGTAAATTCACACCTTGGGGAATATGGTGGCCTATACCAATAACATACAAGTCACATTCAAAAATTCTTACCCAACATAATGTTCCACCAATAAAAACATCTACTAAACAATTCAACATTTCCACAGGATATGGAATTTTCAACGACTCTCCTTCGGAAATACCAGGAAAATTTTCATAATAAATATGGGCATACATGCCTACCTTTACGGTAAAATCAAATGGATTTTTCTTGTGAACTAGAAGCCCATCCATTGGAATGAATTTCTTTCTTCCAACCTTGATAAAATGATCATATCCCAATAAGAGAGTCACATATGACCTAGATCCCATGTAAAACCCTTTCTTGATGAATGCAGTGGAACGATATTCATATGCCCTTGAAGATAAATGTGATTTTATTTCAGATAATGAAGGATCGTGCAACATAAGTTTGCCACTATCATATACATACACCATTAGAATGGGAAAAAAATCATCTATACTACGTGTCCATGTGCCACTAGTACCAATAGTGTAAAGAATTGGACCATTCTCCAAGTTTGTCAACTCTACATTTCTTGTATGGGACTCATTAATAACATTGCAGAGAATGATCTCTTCTAAACCACTTTCTTCTTTAAGAAGGGAAATAGTATCGAAGTTTGGAGATTTTCCCCTAACACACTGCATAGATGAGCAACAACGGAGTTGATAAGTTATTTGCATATTGTTAAGCTAGACTTGAGCATCATTACAGCTAGACTCTATTTCATCATCACTCCAACAATCATTTTTAACAATTTTACATAATTGTTGTGACTTCCTTCATTGTTTAGATAATTGTTTCTTCATTTGTCGTTGTTTTTCTCCTATAGCATCCTCTTCTACAAGTATTCATAATGCTTCTTCCACAACTTCTGTTCTTTATGTGGAAATGGATTAGCATCTGTACTGAACATGATTAAATTTATGAAAATTTATAATCTGCAATCATGACAAGATGCCCAAAGGGGCTACACAGGTTACACAGGGGATCTATGAATTGGAAATAAACAGTGAAAAAAGCAATCTAGCTCTATAGGCACAATATAAATGCTACACTAACCTTTGTTAAGAACCATTAATTTATTTTATCATTGTAACCAGGGTTATGGCATTGCATACACAACAAAAAAAAATCTTCCGAGTCCTATAATATTTCTGCATCAGAGAACTAGGGGTAAAATTGATTACTGTGCATATACAATATCTGGTAAATAACTTTTATAGCCAGACTGGTTAGAAAAAAAATGTACAATGGAAATTATAAAAGGAATGTTACAAACCTTATAAAAATATAAAAATGAAGAATCTCGAATAGAAATACAAATGATAGTGGCAAACTTATCCTGCACCATCATACATTGTCTTTGGTTAGAAAATTTCAATGGAATCTGATTTGGTTTGATCTGGAATTGCATCCCATGTGATATGAAATTGTACAATAGAAATTAAAAAATAAATGATACAAGCCTTATAAAAATATATAAATGAAAAAAAAAAGGATTTTCAACAATTTTCAATATGATAAATTAAGTACACAAATGTGACCTATGAAGGGTATGAAGGAAACCACCAACCCAACCAAGTCCAACAGGTCCAACAAAAAGAGGAGAGGCTCATAATATTACCTTTTTCCTTAATCTTGAGCCTATAATATGTTACTTGTTTCCAAGGAAGGGCCTCTCACCTTTTGAATTCATTTTTTCCAAGTCCACCTCCACCAAGGCCACCGGAAGGAAGGAATCTTGTAAACATAAAACAATAGCCAGAACCATTTCATCGATCACCCTCCTTGAACCTTCAGCTAGATGCCAAACATAAATAAAACCATATCTGAAAAAAACATTATACCCTTTGTTCATAAAATTTCCATGCAATCCGAATTGGTTTGATATGGAATCACGTCCGATCTGATTTGATCAGTGATTTTTTTTATGTAGGGGATCCACCAACCTATGGTTCACAGGGTTATGTTGCTATTTTTTCTCAAGAAGGGACCTGGTTTGTTCACAGGGTTATCTTACAGGGCTTGTGAGTGAGGTCAAACATGGCAGACAACCTAGTTTGATCAGAGGTTCTGGGTAAAATCGAAATGGGTCAAAAAATATGCTGATGGAGGTTCTGGGTAAAATCAAAATGGGTCAAGAAATATGCTGATGGAGGTTTTGGGTAAAATCGAAATGGGTCAAAAAATTTGCTGATGGAAGTTATGGGAAAAATCGAAATGGGTCAAAACATCAACTGATGGAGGTTCTGGGTAAAATCGAAATGGGTCAAAAAATTCATTGATGGTTACTACCGCGCATGAAAAACTCAAATTTTTTACCTAACCACACATCGTTATCCATGCAAAATTGTTAACCACACTAGTTTACCACCACATTGGTTCGCATGCAGTAGGAAAATATTTCCGATGGAATTCCCTTAAGTGATTAACTATGCTAATTAAATTTTCATTAACTTCTAATCCATTCCTTATTTAGGATACATTTTGGGGGTGGTTGTTTGTTATGGTTTTGGATAATGGAGGAGGAGGTCGTATGGCCATTTTGAGTTATAACCCTTGGGATTTACAAAAAGAGCTATGACTCATAAAAAAAAGAGGATAGATTAATATTATTACTAGTCAAGGTTTTTTTTTTAAGTTTTGTTTGACATTGTGAGGTATTAAGAGAGAGCTTCCTTGGCCTTTTTGTTCAGCCACTGCACTCATGGTTTTGAAATATTATGGCGGCTGTGAAGGTTAACTTACCGATAAATTAAGACTTTGTTTTGGTAAAAGAGCTTTCGACCAGAGTGTAATAAATTATTGATTTTTGTTTTCTTTTCTTAAATTTTGGTTTTATAAGATGACAGTGTGGGGACTCTAATGTATAAATTTTTGGTAATTTAAGGACTCTATTTATATTTCTTTTGTTTATAAGGGGCAGAGCTTACAGACCCAAAATGTAAACAAGTGTGAGTTAAATGCGTTCTTCTTGTAATTTTCAGTAGTAGAATGAATTATGTTTGTAAAAAAAAGATTTTTGTTTTATGATAAAAATTAATTATGATATGTCTGTAAAATGGGTAAAACCATTAGAAAAATCATTATTATTATTCTAGATATGTAATCTGCTCTGTAAGGGGGTTAACCTAGGGTTTTGTTTTAATCAACAGTTTGATATCTAGGTTTAAATATTAACTACTGATTTTTATATGCACAATTTGTTTTATGATCTAAGTTTGTTTGTTTAAAAGGAAGAGTTAGAAGCTATCTTGATTTCCGGATAGATTAGAATGGATAAGAAAGTTGTAAATTAACAGCTTAGGGTTTTTAAATCAAAACAATTTACGTTTTATAATAATAAAGTTGTTTTTGTTATTTACAGCTTAGTTTTCAAAGTATTTAATTTAGGTTGTATAATACAATAGGTATTACAATTCTAACCCAATCACTCATTTGAATGAACAACTTAAAGTTCAGTGTTAGATGTTTTAAAAGAAACAGTTTGAGTTTTAACTTGTAGTAATTATTATAATATAACTGAAATAATAATAGCTATAATTTCAATTGTTCAGTTTTAGAATAAGCTATGAGTTTTCTTTAATGAGAGTAAATAATTAGACTGTATTACAGTAGTATTTATCTTATTATAATACACCTATTTTTTTATAGTTGTGTTACAAAAGCTTGATATGAAAAACTCTATGTAAAAATTTCTCATTGATTTCTATAAAATAATATAAGTTCTAGAACAGGAATCATTATGATAAATAGTTGAAATATCAGTAAAAGATTTCAAAGTTAAGCAGATTTCAATTCATTTTATCTATGTAATGATCATTCCTATTTACCTCTAAACAAACCTTATGTACTAGAGTACTTCATCTTATGATGAGTGGAAAAATATAGAAATGAATTTTACTCATTGATCCATCTTATCTAATTCTAGGTTCATTTGTTTTGTTAAACATATACGAGTAAACTTCCTGAATAAAATCCATACTTAAACAGTCTATTTGCAGCTGCAAGTATCTAAGAAATAATAGTAAAACTAATCATGGCTACTTTCATTCGAGTACTTTTACTTGCATAAGATAAATAAGATAACACAGTGGAACTTGATAACTTGTAGAGGAGACAAATAGCCCAAGGAGCCTGTTCCACCCAACCTTTTCCTAAAGATAGCTCACTTCTTCTCTTAGGACCCCTTAGCATGTCCACTGATCCACCAGGATAAAAAACACTGTGTGAAGGAATGGGATTAAATACCCCTGCAACTCCACAGAAATACTTAATAGTAGTACTTCTGTCCTCAACAACAAAGAACTTAGCTAACAAGCTGCACTAGTTCTGAAAGAAGTCTTAATCACTCCATCCACTTATGCCTTTCCCCTCATTGAATCTTTTGTGCACCTCTCTCCACTTTAGAAATTTCACAAGGTAAAATAAAGAACAACCTCCTGCTGAATTCGATGGATAGATATATGCATGCCTAGGTCTTTTTGGTCAGTTTTTCAATTAATGAGCCACCTTTTATGTTCCACTTTCTTGGGGAACATGACCACAAAATTAGGGAAGTTTCCCCCTACAACAGCTAGAAGTGGTTGAGGATGCTTCCATGTGTCAGTTTTCTCTCACCCTAGTTTATTCCTCCTAGTGGGCCAATGGAAACTCATTCAACATCCTCCTTAGGCTATTTGTCTCATCTTTTATTTATTAAATAATAAAATATTCAACATAATTAATTACAGTCATCCTTGACCCCACATGGTCAATAATCATAAAATTTACAACAAAAGTAAAATATAATGTTTTCTTAAACATAAAATGTTATTGAAATTGGGGTATGCGACAATAAATATGACAAAGCTACAATTTTCTCATACAAGTGAATATTTGATTATTTTCCAACTAATCTATAAATTTCTTAAAGTTGAGTTTTAATGCAAGTCACTTTCAACATGACCAAATATAAGAGAAGTCTAGTGTTGGTAAGACATAATTGACCCTCAAGTTGGCATTAAGAATACAACTCGTGAATCAAAATTGTGAAAACTCTTATGTCTAGTTGCATATCCCGCAAATATATATATTCATATATGTTAGATTCTATCCATACATTTTAATCTATTATTGAGTCTTGTTGTAGTCTAGTCTTGTTTTCTTCTATGAAACTAGAGATTCTGAGTTCGATCTACTAATATATCCTTT
The DNA here is from genome assembly GCA_001517045.1 of Pseudotsuga menziesii. Lineage (NCBI taxonomy): Eukaryota > Viridiplantae > Streptophyta > Pinopsida > Pinales > Pinaceae > Pseudotsuga > Pseudotsuga menziesii. Next base: position 173,853 of record LPNX011171604.1, read on the forward strand.
CCTATGGAGTCTCCATTTATTGATTCTTGTAATGACTTCTTGTGTGTATTTCACAAATTGTTACAAAATATGCTTGATATCTCACCTTCCCTATCAAAAATATCTTAAAATGCGGTCATACTCCCAATTGCCTCATCGTATATGCATATGTTTTCAAAATTCATCAAAGGGTGGCCCTGCCTAGATTGAAAATATATCATGGATCAAACAACAAAGGAAAGGAATTTCTCTTCATATGGTAGGATGTAAGTGACATTAAAATTGAAAATGTTGGTTAAACAAACATGGCATTGGTTGCAAATATGCATATCATACTTTTCATCTTTCTTTGGAATGAGTTTTAAAAATAAAAAGTCTAATGTTATTTGCAAAGGGATATATTGCCTCGAGTTTGGTTATTTCATTAGGCAAGTTGTATTACTTCAAAAAAATGGTGAATAGGTCAAGTAACTTTTTTGTTGAATGACCACTGTGCATAATTCCATACTCCTTATGTTACAATGGATTATCAATACTCGTGATATTAATTGCATTTCAAATTTTAATTCCATTCGGCATTACCTTTTTATATTGTAAAAACAATTGTGCTTATATTTCATATGGTATTGATCCCATGCATTGCATGTGGGATATTGTTCATGGAAATACATAAAATTACCACAATACCATGTCAACTTTGTGAGTTGGAAATCTTGTGCGAACCTACACTGTTAGTTGGCAGGTTATGTGTCGTATACTTGCATAGATGGATGGTGGGTGAGGTAATGGATGGATGCTGGTAGTTGAGGTTGTTTATTACATATATTTGTGCTTGATTTAGAACACAATTGTAGCCTCTATGGAGATATGAAAATGATATAGGTTGTTGATTTTACATACATCACATTTAAGGGTTTTGTTTGTTGATCAAGCATTGTGATTTGTCATGGTTTATTTGTTACAATTGTTGAATGCCACATGGCCATGGCTTATTCCATGTGAAATCCCTCTACCCTACCTTGCATGCTTTCTACACTTCCCAACAAATTTTTTAGTTAATGCAATCAATTGCATTAAAATTTCCATGAAGTTTGATCATTCATTATTTGGCTCAACTTTTTTCCCTCTAGTTTTCCTTCTTGTGAGTGAATCCCTGTTGAAATTTTTTGGTTGATGGTACTAGATAGAGCATAAAATATTGATAAAAATCATTTGGAATTCCCAGGTTTGAATGTTGGATTTACTCAGAGTACATTTGAGTTGCTGACAAGCTTGTAGAAGGTGAGTACTTTAGTTTATTATTTTATAGGGTATGTACACTTCATATATATGATTTGATTGGCATGGTTATAGTGATTTGGTTGGTTTGGATTCCTATAATCCTACCCTATCACTATATCATCATTCACACCTATCTTTACACCCTAAAAACACTCTATGAATAAAATCTTAGTATTTTCAGTTACAAAGTTTACCTTCATGCTTAGTCAAATTATGTATATGCTCTTCTCTCTATAAATAATATTGGCAATGATGGTTTCTATATACCTCGACTAATATTATTACCCTACATTACCAATGTATATGGATATTTGTTTCTTGAATTTTACCTCTTCCATGTAAATCATATATTGAAAACCCAATCCCATTGTTCATTGTCATACCCTAAATTACTTTAAAGGTTGACAATGCATTCTCTCTCCATTTGCGTAAGTATTATGGGATACCTTTGCATTAAACCAACAATTCAAATCCTTCATATTCCAAGAGAGAAAAGGGATATTTTTTTCCTAATTTTTCCATTCATTTACATGAGGTGAACCTAATATTCCATAACCATATTTCCTTGGCGTTGGTCTAAGCCGTCTTGAATTGTTATTGATTGTTGGTTTGTGGTCAAGGACATGGTAAATTGTACATGAATTTACTTGGTGGAATTATTGGAACTGAACAATAGTGATGGTTTTCACCGTAGTGCAAAAAGGGCAAATAAGTCAAAGTGGTAAATGTACGGTTTGGCAAGGAATTGACCGTAACCTGTTTTCCCTCCTAGATGCCTGTACATTTGTTCGCTTCCTTTGAATTATGAGGAAGAGTAGATTGAATTGTTGTGGTGAGTTGAACCTTGGGTAAGGAAGATTCTCCTGGTGAATTCATATTTCCCAACTCAAGGGTGGTTTGTGAGTGTTGAAATACTACAGGTTGGGCAGAGACCTATAGTTGGGTGAATTGTGGCATCCACGAATCCAGTCTCTCATTATGTTTAAATTCAGATAAGTGTGCATGGCTTAATAGTACTTAGTAAATTGTTTAAATGTGAATGTGTAATAAAAATTCATTCAATCATTTTAGTATGTTGAATGTCTTAGAATTATGGATTAATGATAATTGTGTTTTAAGTTTGTTAATTCACATATCTATGACGTTGGAGTTTTCTCAAAAGAGTGGGGAGTATAATGTTTATTGGAGGTTCTTGACTATATTGTTTTCTTATGCTTCTACCGTTTTCCCTAATTTGAGTCAAATTTTGAAGAAGTTAATGAAATTCATGGTGTGAAATATCTTCTAATTATGAGGTTTAATTGGATAAGGAACAAATAAATCATCTATATATATGAATGAAGTTCATGTTTCTTAGTTTGTTCCTTATTGCATGAAGAATGTTGATTCTTTAAGTTTAAATATTTGGACTTGTGGCTGTAGCATGTTAATGCTTCCTAGCCCCATTTAATCGTTGAAAAGGAGACAAAGTGATTTATGTTTAGCCAATACTTGCATATCCTTGAATTTTATGACTTGAAATTCTTATGTATTTGTTTCTTGTTTTGAATTCATTATGGATTAGGATGTCAAATGGGGCCATGGTTTTGGGTGCCCATTTCCTTGCTTTTATGTTTTAAAAGAAGGAAGTGGAATGAGTTCTATTGTTAATGGAAAACTTATGTTTTTCCTTGAAATCTTAACTCTATTTGTTTAGTTTTTTTGCTTGAATAATTACTTGATATGTAAGGAGATTTAAATATTTTAAACTCAAGGAATGAGATCAGGTTGAGAAGGATACGTTAATCATGTAGGTGGTATTTTAATTAGGGTTTTCTTTTGTATTTCGTTCTAAGTCTGGTGCTTAATTCTTATCCGAAGCAGTTGACTGTTTAGTAATGTTTTTGTTCAACCTTTTGACCTGTACAGTTGGTCTATTGATGGAGAAATATATTTTGTTTTCTTATTTGTGGTGGTTTCACCTTATTTAATTGTTAAATATGCATTAATTTTTCATGTCAGAATTGTGAGCCTGACACATCATTGGTTATCCTGAAATCAATTCCAAATCACGGTGAAAATATTTTGATATTTTTTCTCTTTCCTTAGTCGTTTTGTTAAAAAAATTGGTAAGTGTTTCTTTGGAATATCAGAATGATTATGACCATTAATCATCGTTTCGATGTGATCGTGAATGTTGAATACATTGCTTCCAATTCAAAAATTTCGATGTGTCGATGTAAAAAAATGAAATTCAGGGAAGTAGTTTCTGTTATGTTTGTGAAGTTAATGCCAACTTCTTACTGCTGATGTCAGAAGTCGGAATTCAAGTGTGTTGATTTTGTTTATTGTTGTTAGCATGCCAACTATTTAAGAACAATGTCAGAAGTCAAAATATGGGAGGAGTGGTTTTGTTTCTCCTATTTTGGTGTGCTGACCACCAACTGTCGACGTCAGAAGTTCGTATTAGAGAGGGGAAAGCTATGTTGTTCTCTTTGTTGTGCCGACTCCCAATTTTTGATGTTGCCAAAGTCGCGATTGACATGGAAAAGTTGGAATGGGAACGGTGAGGTTGGGATATCCAAGAGGAGGATTGGAGATGGATTTTAGGCTATTGGATCTATCTGTTGGAGTGAATCCTGGTTGTTGGATCTTGATAAGGCGTTAATTTGCGTTGTTATCGATTGTAATGATTTATAGCATGTGTTTAAAGTATATTTAATCTTTTTTCAAGTTAATTTGATTATATTCTTCTGTAGTTTGAGACTATTGTGGTTTGTTGATGATTGTTTAAATGATGACAATTAGTTGTTTTAAAAAAATTAGAGTCCGAACAGAGCTCCTCAAATTTTTTAGTCTCTGATAGTTATTCGTGTGGTTTTGTAGTGCTTAGGTGCATTATAGTGTGGTATCATAGTGAATTTTTCAAACCTTAGGCTCTGGGAATTGTTCGGAATTTTAATGTTGTGTTAATGTGTAAAATGCTTACTGAGCGGTGATTGATTTGAATTTTTTTGTTTAAACATTTCCCTTATTTGAGCATATTGTTCATGCAATTTTGGGTTTGGATGTTGAATTTATGTGCCATGTAAAGAGAAATCAATTGAATAAGTGAATTATTAATGAATTAATGTTACTCATGGATAGGTAGGGTTTACATGTAGTGATCAAAATTGGATTGTTATTGATGTTTCCAGAGTTCGAGTGGTTATTCCAGAGTACCATTTTTCAAATCTTTGTAGTTTTTTTATTTCCTGTGTAGTGGGAAGGTAGAACTACAAGATGGAAGAAATACCTAAAGTATCTCGCTTGGATGAAGAAGAGATATTGGGTGAACAAAAGACAGATTCCAATGGCCATAATTTTGAATTAGAACCCAAAGAAGTGTTCCAAACATTGAAAAATATTCACACTGAGAATGAGCAAATCCTGTGTAGCATAGAGTAGTGGGGCCAACTGAATTCGCAAATGATGCAAAATATGATTCAATTGCAAAATAAACTACAACAAGTATATTCCAACAAAGAAAATGAATAATATTTGTATTCGAGCCAAATATTTTCTAAGATATACCGTTATCCTTAAATCCAAGTGGAACATAAAAATAAGCAATAGGCTTGGCTGAATGTTTCTATGGAAAGCTATCAAAAAATTGAATCATTTGATGAAAATGATGTTCAACATGGAATACATCAAAAGAGGAAGAATGAATGAAGTGCACTCCAGGGAGAAGTTAAGAATAATAATCCCCCCCATCTTTAATGGATAAAATCAGGGGAGAGTGCAGAATTGTGGTTTATGGAGATGAGGAAGTACATGTGTTTGCATGATTATTTCGAGAATCAGAAAGCCTACATTGCTATATTCAATATATTCAATTTATAGGGTATAGCTTACAAACAGAGGAATCCTTGAAACAAGTAGAAAGGCTATATGAAAGACAAATTTCATGGAAGAAATTTCAAAAACTTTTCAAGTGTATACTTGATCTAGAAGCATTATGACAAGAAAATGAAAGATTTCTTTGAACTCATCCTTGGTAATAAAAACATGGAAGAATATGAGAAATGCTTCCTGGAATTGATAAGTTATGTCGAATTTATTTGAGATGAGAAAGTGAAACTCCAATTTTTTCTCAGCGGGCTGCTAATTTTTTTATAAAGATAGGATTTCCTACGATGAACCTTGCACATTAAAAGTTTGCATCCAGAAAGCCAAGTGGTTGTATGAGCAGGGTAAGAATAAGCACGATGCACATAATTTGGGATAATAAGATAAAAGAGAAACACGATATGAAGGAAAAAGGTTCTAAACCTTTTGAATAAAATAAGGATATGTATAGATTTTCCAAGCAACCAATACCGAAAGGTGAATAAAAATGGCAGAGATAGAGGAACAAAGACCTCCTTTTCAGTTAAAATGTTGGATTGTGGAGGAGAACATTATGTTAGGAACTTCCCAAAGAAAAAGACGAAGAAAGAGGTAAAAATATATAATGTACAAGAGGCTACCAAGGTGGAATATGTAGGTATAAGTGTACCTCAATTATATGGAGTTGTTGATAGACCCCAAGCAGAACATCGAGTAACAGAGATTGAGATTGAAGGTATAACCAAGTTTGGGAATTCAATTGCAACCAGACTACGTATTGAACAGAACAATTATGAATATTAAGAAGAGGTCCAAAGGATGGGTAAGGGACCAATGGACCCTATGCATCCCTAAATTAGCAACTTGGAAAAATAAACAAAAATAAAAGATAGGATGTGGGAAGAGTATCCCCATCTAGTTTTTAAATTTGTATAATTTAATGAAGTTTGAAATTTTTGTTCATGAGTTTTGAGCAATGGAACTCTGAGGATAGAGTTGAATTTGAGGGGGAAGGGAATGTAATACCCTTGGTTAATAACCTTGTTTTGATCATGTGTATAATGCAATACTAATATGCAATGCATGCATTCCAGATCAAGTGTACATTTATACCTTATTAATAAATAATAATAATAAAACTAGCTTCGAGAGTGGCCCAATGCTGAAGAGGTGGGGGACATGTCAATTCACAAGGGGGGGAGGTAAGGGGGTTGATGATGGTCTAGGGGGTTTTATTCTAACCCTGTTATACATTGAATACCTTAGTAAATATCCTTGAATACCTTGATGATTTCCTAAGTTGACAATTTGAACCAATGTTTCAATCCTTAAACCTATTTTAATTGTTAAGTAGGATTAATGAGGGATTAGGTGGGGATTAAATATTTTCATTGACACGTTAATCATGTTGGGAATAGTTCCCATGCAAAGTGATCACAATGACCAGAAGAGAAAAAGGAGAACAACGAGAGAGGTGGTTGGTGCAGGGGCATAGTGCCTGAAGCTAAACGAAAGAGACTACGGGGAGGTAAATCCTGTATTGAGGTGAACCTAAGATTTCGTAAATGTATTTCCTAATGTTGGTCTAAATTATCTTGAATTTTTATTGACTACTGGTTTGTGGTCAAGGAGATGGTAAATTGTACACCAATTACCTTGGTGGAATTCCGAGCACTGAACAACAGTGATGGTTTTCACTGTAGTGAAAAAAGGGGAAATAAGCCAGTGTGGAAAATGTGCAGTTTGGCATGGAATTGTCTGTAACTTGTTTTCCCTCATGGATTCCTATAAATTTGTTAGTCTCCTTTGAATTATGAGGGAGAGTGGAGTGAATTCCTATGGTGAGTTGAACCTTGGGTAAGGGAAGAGTCTCTTAGTGAATTCATAAGTCCCAGCTCAGTTGTGATCTCTAAGTTCCATAATACTATAGGTTGGGCTAAGATATATGGTTGGGTGGAGTGTGGCAGCCACAAAGCTAGTTTCCCATTGTGTTTAAATTCAGATAAGTGTTCATGGATTAATAGTAGTTAATAAATTTTTTAATTGTGACTGTGTAATAAAAATTCATGTAAGCATGTTAGTGTGTTGAATGTCTTAGAATAATGAATTGATGATAATTGTGTTTTAAGTCTGTTAATTCACCTGTCTATTATGTTGTAGTTTCCTTAAAAGAGTGAGAAGTATAATGTTTATTGGAGGTTGTTGAATACCTTGTTTTCTTATGCTTGTACCTTGTTCCCTATTTTGAGTCAAATGCTAAAGAAGTTAATGAAGTCCGTGGCATGAAATATCTTCTAATTATGAGGTTTAATTGGACAAGGAACAAATAAATCGTCTTTATATTTGAATGACGTTCATTATCCTTACACTAATACATTTGGGCAGATTTTTCCATGAAATATTTCCATGTTTTGAACATTTGTGGATTAATACTTCATTTTTTTTAATCATGGCGGAAAAACCATGGCAATATCGACGTTTTTTAATTTTCGATGAACTTTCGTCTCTATATCGACGATATATGACTATATTTGATTTAAAATTCTTATTTATTTAAGTCTTATTTGAAAGGGGGTACGGTTAGGACCTCATTGCGGGAAATAAAATGAACTTATTTTGAATTACATATTGCCATTTGAGGTACTTTCTATAGATTCGGCAGGATCACTTTGACTTGCCGAGCATACTACCTTTGGCGGAAGCCTTCAAATGCAAAATGAAAATATTCAAAATATTGGATTTGTGGCAGATCAGGGAAGGCTATATGATGACAGGAGATCTAATTTTGCATGGACATAGATCAGAGCATGAAATTAAGAAAAGGAGTCACTTGGACATGAATTCCACAAATTATTTAGCATAATCTCATATATAATGAGTGCACCTACGATAAACTAATACAATTAATCCTTTAAACTACTAGTAGTAATCACACCCGCCAAACCAATGTCAGTTTTCAACGTCTCTTGGTTGTTTACGCGCGGGTCAGTAAGCATGCATCCTTTTTTGCCGTAAATTGTTTTTTATTTCCATGTCTTAGGAGGTCGACCTCATCACCAATTTATTTTTGTCATCATTAACCAAAATTTATTTAATTTTCCACATCATCATCATTTTAATTTTATTTTTTATGCTAAGAATTGGCCTTCTCTTATGGCTACATACCCTTCTTCAACTGCCCGTATGCGGGTCTTTTGATCTTCCAATAAGTATGCCCACATTTTCCATCTTCAAGGTGCCAGTAGGTGATGTATTCAGATGCCCGCAAGGGATATCTAGATACCCATAGCTAGGGTTTAAAGATTCCTGCAACTCCTCATTTGAGCCATCAAAGATGCCCACAAATCCCACAAATGCTTGCATCAATTCCTTCCTTATGCCCGCAACTCACACTAGGATTCCCATAGGTGGCCATAAGGGATTCCTGCAGGTGGTACTGAGAATATTCCTGCAATAGGAAATATCTTATGCCTGCAATAGTTTCTATCATCCCTGAAAATGTCCTCATTTAGCATGCCCACATGATATTCTGGAGATTCCCGCAATCGTTTCCTTGTCCACTATTTTATCATTCCTGTAACCATCTCTGTCGTCAAGTTTGCTTGTCTATTGTCATGTCACCATCTCCTTGTCATCTTTGCACCAACATCTTTGTCTTGCCCAAATCATCTTCAAATGAACGCAGAATGGGTCATTTGACTCTCTAGATGTTCCATGCTTGTCATTCTTTCTTATCAATGTCATTATGCATGTCCTTTGTCATCTATGTCCTTCATATCTTGTTCCAATTACACCTTTCCATGTCATCATGCTTAGACACCTCTTAGAATCTCTGTTTTTTATTTATTGTTTTAATGAAACAATCAATTAAAAATTCTTCTAAACATTGCATTTCCCCAATAGTAAGGTGTGTCTCTTCAAAACTCTATCTTAATTCTTTTTATTAAATTTCTGTTTATTTTTCTAAATACATTCCTGTAGCTTCTTATTTAATTAACTTTGTTTGTTATTTTTCACTAACTTTGCATGTCCATCTTTTGCATATATGACCATCATAATGCAAATTGAAAGAATGGCTGGATAGCCACCTCAACAAGGATCAGATCCATGTCACATTTTGAACTTTTTGATACACACACATTATTTGGAGATCATTTGAAAATAGGCTTCCAAACTGTTTAATTTAACACTTGGACAAAATTGTTTTTAACTTGTAAAAACAAATTTTCTTCTACTTTGGTAGATTGATTTCTCCTTCATGTGATCACCATAAGGAAACCTTCAAGCATGGATAGATAGCCATTTCAACAATGAACAAGACCATATCACAAGATAAATCTGTTGACACACACACAACCTCTGGCAAGCATTTCAAAATAGCTTCTCAACCTATTTTGAACATCAAAACATATTTCTTCCCATTTTGGCAGACTCCTATTTCACACGTGTGAACAATCTATGGAGACCTGAAGTCGAGAGTAGATGGAAAAATTACCAAAGAATGGATCCATGACATTTGATAAATTTACTTGCACAAAAACAGCCCTTGGCTGGCATTTTTAACTGACCTCTCAAACTCCCGTTTTTAACACTTGGTCAATTTTCTTTTGTTCTCACTATGCAAAATATTATTTTTCCTATTTTTGGCAGATTTATATTTTGCATATGAGACCATCATAAGACAACCTGAAGGTATGGATGGATAGTCAGTTCACCAAGGAACATGACTATGCTACTTGATGAACTTTATCATTAAAATAACCCCTCCTTGCGGGAATTTCAAAATTCCTTTTCAATTCCCTGAATCTAACACAACCAATTTTCTTGTGTTCTTAAAATGAAAAAAAATATTTTTCTTACTTTTGGTAGATTTATATCTTTTTCATACAACACTCCACAAGATAACTGAGACCATGGTTAGATGCACCCATAAAAAATCTATAGCCTAACACTTTCATATTATTTTTCTCATCATCCTATGAGCTAGCGCAAGAATTTCCCTGAGGCCACTAAGGCACTTTTGCTAGTATTGGAATAGTGCAAAACAACCTGAAACTCTGTTTTGGCAGACCATTATCTTTGTCATCAAACATCTTCTTTGAGATTTGAGACCATGATGAGATAGCCTCTTCAACAAGATGTAGGATGATAGCCTCAAATAATTTTTATCATACACCTATAAGGTACGGCAGGCATTTTCCCAAGGCCACATGAGCCAGTTTTTCTAACACTTAGGCAATTTTCTTAGTCTGGTCCAATCTGCCTAAATCATTGTTTTGGAAGGTTCATAAATTCTTCCTCAGCTACTTCTAAGTTAGTCTAAAGACATCGTCAAGTAGGCCAAATATCAATATACAAGACCCCCATATGGTGCGTGCATTACACACAATTTGTGGTGGGGATTTTCTTAAGGCTACCTGAACTAGTTTTCCAACACTTGAGTCATTTTCAGGACTTTCTCCAAAATTTATTCTGAAACCTAATTTTGGCAGATTCAAATTTTTCTTCAGACATGCTTAAGGAGAAATAATACCATGGTTAGGTAGACAAACTAACACACTACAAGACCCCCATGTGTTGTGGGCATTTACTCTAACGCAGAATTTAGGGCGGCATCTTTCTGAGGCTACTTAGCCATTTTTTATTACTCTAGCACAAACCCCTATTTTGGTAGGTCCATAACTTCTCCCTCGGGCATTTTCAGGACAAATTGAAGACATTGTCAGGTAGGAAAAACAACAATCTACAGGACCCCCATGTGGTGTGGGCATTTATATTCTCTTATAAATTATGGCATACATTTTCCTAAGGAAATTTTTACTAATTTCCTCATACTTAGTCATTTTCCTATTTTTCACCAAATTACCATATTTTTCCAAAATGATTGTCATTAATGTTGTCATCAATGACAATCCTATTCATCACAGTCTTCATGTTTTTCTTTATAGAAATTGGTATATAATATACTGCATTTATAAATATACTTAAATCTAATGTATTTGACAAGTTACTGTTTGGTATGGTGTAGGTAAGACAATTACTTGTCACTACATCTATCGATTAAATGGGTTCTTCATCTATCGTATTCTCTGATGTCACAAAATTTTACGTTATTGATTAAATATATGAATGATGTACATTGTGACTATGAACAAAGGTGTAATCAACATGCTTATCCAAGCACAATAATTAAGAAATAAAAATAAATATTACTTTAAAAATATATGATTTGTAGATAATTAATTCAAATTTAATTATATGAATGTTTTTCATGGTTACAATGAACAAAAGTTTAATCGTCTCTTATATCCAATTGCAACAAATAAATATAAAAAAATATTATTATAAAAAAATGATTTTCTAATGAGTAATTGAAAATTTGTAAGAATAATAAATAGCATTTGCATACCTGCGGTGTGGAAAAGTTCATCAGTGAACCATACACATTCTATGATTTCAACTAATTGGTGTTTCTTTGGCATTTCCTTGAACTAAGATAACAAAGTATTTTACCCATTAGTGCTCTTTTACATAATGTATGAACCGATGTTTTTTTAGGTCATATACACATCGATTCTCTTTATATGATATATGCACCAATGTGTTTCTAATATCAATTATGCACCATCTCACTTTATGCATTTTATATGCATCAATTCATGTATAATAAAAAATATGCTCTGATGCACTTACAATAAAAAGTATGCATCGTTGAATTTTTATGTTATACTTATTGGTGCCTATATTAAACAATGTATGCATTGGTGCACCGACATTACAATATACGCATTGGTGCATTGAAAATACTGAAAACACACCAATACATATTATTTTATTATATGCATCATTGCATTTATTATAAAACACATGTACCAGTGCAAATTATATATCGTAAAGCACTGAAAAAGAAAACCTCCACTACAAAATCTGACTACCTAGAATTTTTCAATTATGTTGAATATCCTTTATAACCTATGCTACCAATTTGGATACCTATCATCATATTCATATTCATCATCATCACCATCATCATCATCATGATCAACATCAACATCTTCATCATCATCATCATCATCGTCATCTCCATCATCATCATCTTCATTGTCATCATCATCACCTTCATCATCATCATCATCATCAACATCACCATATTCATCATCATCATATTCATCATCATCATGAATATCATCATCATCATCATCATCATCATCATCATCAAGATCAACATATTCATCATCATCGACATCATCATCATATTCATCTTCATCATCATCATCTTTATCATCATCATCATGTTGATCATCATCGTCTTCATCATCATCTTCATCATTATCATTATCATCATCATCATCATCATCATCGTCATCACCATCAATGTCATCTTCATTGTCATCATCATCATCATCATCATCATCATCATCATCTTCATCATCATCTTCATCATTATCATCATATTCTTTGTCATCATCATCTTCATTGTCATCATCGTCATTATCATCATCTTCATCATGATCATCATGATCATCATCATCAAGATCATGATCTTCATCATCATCATCATATTCATCTTCATCATCATCATCATCATCATCGTCATCTTCAAATTCATCATCATCACCATCATCATCATCATTGATAACATCACCATCTTCATCTTCATCATCATGACGAGGATGATGATGATGACGATGACGACGATGATGATGATGATGACGATGATGATGATGAGGATGATGATGATGATGATGATGATGATGATGATGATGATGATGACAACGACGACGACGATGATGACGATGACGACGATGACGACGACGACGATGATGATGATGACTAGGATGAGGGTGATGATGACAAAAACGATGATGATGGTGGTGATGACGACGACGACGACGACGATGATGATGATGATGAGGATGAAGATGAGGATGAGGATTAGCATGACGAGGATGATGATGATGATGATGATGGTGGTGGTGGTGGTGGTGGTGGTGGTGGTGATGAACATGATGAACATGATGATGAGGGCAATGATGAGGATGATGAGGATGAGGATGATGAATAGGATGAGGATGATGAAGATGATGATCATGATTATAATGATGATGATTAGGATGAGGATGATGATGATGATGATGATGATGATGAAGATGAATATGATGATGATGGAGATGGTGATGATGATGAATATGCCGATGAAGATGATGATGATGATGTGATGACAAGATATTTACCTTGGTCTTCACTAAATTGTTTTGAGCTTCGCCAACATTATAATAGAATGGTTATGAGTGATTATTCATTCCTATAAAGAACGCACTTTATGGAACTACCAAACTGCTCAGTTTGGATCTTCCTCTTTTAAGACACCGGACTAGGTCCATAAGCCTTGATTCTTCATGTGCACAAATCTAAGAACAGGAGGCTTCACAGGGCCCAAAAAGTTGTATTTTTTTTACTAATTCCTTGGATCATATGGAATTGTCAGATTAGTCCTTAGAATGTGTATTAGGAGCAATCCTTAATTTTTCACTCAGCTGGCTGCTCCCCCTATCATGTAGATGTCTTCATTCACCGAGCTCCCCCTAAAATTGAGATGATGAAGAAGATGATGATGATGAATATGATGACAATGATAATGAAAATGATGATGATGATGATGATGATGATGAAGATGATGATCATGATAATGGAGATGCTGATGAATTGGATGACGATGATGTTGATGATGAATATGATGATGAAGATGAAGATGTTGATGATGATGATGACGAATATGATGATGATGGTGATAACGAAGACATTGATGATGAATATGATGATTATGATGATGATAATAAGGAAGATGATGATGATGAAGAAGATCATGATGACGATGATGACGACAACAATGATGATGATTATGAAGATGATGATGATGATATTGATGAAGATGACGATGACAATGGTGATGAAAATGACAAGGATGATGATGAGGATAATGATGATGATGATCATCGTCATTGTTGTTGTCATCACCATCATCTTCGTTGTCTTCATCATCATCATCATGGTCATCGTCATCATCATCGTGTTCATCCTTGAAGGGACTTATGTATAGCATCTCACTATAAGCAATGCAACCAATACAAATTATGACAAAATCCTAGTTAAATTAAATTAAATTAAACTACACTAAATTAAAAACATAGAGTTGTTTAACTATAATTAATTTAAAATTCAACAAAATATAAAATATGCAAATAAAAAAACCCAAAATAAACTAAACAAAAGATAAATATGAAAAATAAAAAAACAAAACAAAACACAAAATATAAAATATGCAAATAAACAAACCAAAAAACGTAGAATTGAAAAACACCCGCACAGGATTTGCTCCGACTCCCATTTGGGGGTTTTCGATTTTCAACTTTCACTGAAGGATCTGAAACATGCCATGATTTTTTTTCACAGGATGGGTAGGAGAAGGACTTTTCCTATTAGTGTATCATCCACTCCCTTTGCATGTGAGCCCATGTTTCTAGAACCACCTGCCCCACCTCCAAAATGGCAGCAATGTTTAGACCTTCAGGTTCATTTCCTTCTATGTTTTTCTTGATTACCTATTGTGTTTTTATTTTATTCATGGTTTTTTCCGTTGTTGTGGATGTGGTGAAGATGAAATGGCTCAAATATACTTGCAAGCATGAAGCACGAGCTGTCCAGGTGAACTTGGGAAATTCAATGTGAGAAATAAAACCAACAGTTATTAAGGAAAAGGAAGAAGGGAATGAGATATTTTAATGTTGTCATGCATGTGTTTGCTTGTTGTCATTTCACCTTTGGGGGGTAATTGATCACTATGATCTATATGATTGTAGGGTATGCTCTGAATCAGAAATATGAAGAGGATGTCAAGATGCGTTGCCAAGCGTTGATGGTGGGGATGAGGCCGAATGATTTTAATTTCTCGACGGTGCTTCTGATTTGTGAAAACATCACATCTTATGATTAGGGTAATAAAGTTCATATCCTCACCATAAAATATGGACTTGATTCATATAGTTTTGTGGGTATTTATCTAGTTGGCATGTGTACAAAATCTGGGTTTGTTTCTAGTTTTGTTCATTCCTTTTGGGCATCATGTCAAAATTCCCATGAATTGACAATTCAAAGCTAGACTATGAATGTTTTTAATAGGATATGTAAGTGGCTATTGCATTAATTATAATACAATAACTAGTGATATGTGGACTCAAAAACCCAATTCTCTTAGGTGCCAAGATAACTCCATGCCATGTTACCATTTCAGCAACCATTTTGAAAACAAGGTTGTAACAACCCTATATCAACACACTTCCACCAGCTACCTACAGTCATCAATAAACTGCAAACTGTCAAACTTTGATAGCCCTCCCTACCTGCAACCAGAGTAAACACCAAACTGAATCAAAGCTTAACTATCAGTTGGATGGTGATATTGTTTAAGAGAGGTAAATAAAGTTTGAAAATTTTAAATTATTTGCATAACTACAAGTCTGGAACATACATTTGGTGGCTGTCCTATATTGCTAAGAATAGTGTTCAAGGTTTGGAGTGGTGTGGTTTACATTGAATGCAAAACTAAAACCCTTATACACCTTACATTGGTAACCTTCACTGCTGCTATAAAATTGTCATAATTAGAACTATCATACTGTATTATTGCTGCTATATTTATATGAGTCCTCATACTTGAATAGAAGGTTATTGGTTGGTTAAATACTACAATTGAATTGTATATGGTTAGAAGGCTAATGGTCTCTTGTATGATAAAGTGCTACTAGATGACCTTGCTACTAATTCCATATATCTTGAATTGAATACATTGACTTGATATCATTTACATTTGCATCTATAAGCACTAAATAAACTTAGTATGTCTTCTTCCGCTGCTATAAAATTGTCATAATTAGAACTGTCATACTGTATTATTGCTGCTATATTTATATGAGTCCTCATACTTGAATGGAAGGTTATTGGTTGGTTAATTACTACAATTGAATTGTATATGGTTACACGGCTAATGATCTCTTGTATGCTAAAGTGCTACTGGATGTCCTTGCTAATAATTCCATATATCTTGAATTGAATACATTGACTTGATATCATTTACATTTGCATCTATAAGCACTGAATCAACTTAGTATGTCTTCTTCTTAATGGTTTGAATTTAAATCCAAGGTTACACAAACCGTGGGTGCGATTGGAATCGGCCAAAGAATCCGATATGGATTCAACACTCATCCCAAAATCAGGAATCGGGGATTCAAAACCCTAACCCTAATTAACCTTAATTATCCTATGTAAACAACTTTATATTAGTCTAAACGAGGTGGAAGAATCCGATGAAGAATCCAAGAATCTGATTTGAAAGAATCCGATTCGGGGGCGGTTAGGCCTAGGGATGAATCCGGTAACTATGTTTAACTCTGTAGTTGCAAATTGTAAGTGTAGGAAAGCGTTGCGATAGAAGAACACAATATTCCCTTTGTAGTTTTTCTTTTATTGCATCCAAGATGGTAGAATCTTCTACCACGAGGAAAAGAAGCAGCAATGAGGGCTACCTCGGAGTGCTTCCTAAGAAGAAACCCAAGCCTAAACCTGAGGAGAACAAATTCATGTTCAGGTTTTTGCTTCTTAATGGTTTGAATTTAACTCCAAGGTTACATGAACCATGGGTGCGATTGGAATCGGCCAAAGGATTCGATATGGATTTGGAACTCATCCCAAAATCAGAAATTGGGGATTCAGAACTCTAACCCTAATTAACCTTAATTATCATATGTAAACAACTTTATATTAGTCAAAACGAGGTGGAAGAATTCGATGAATAATTTGAGAATCCGATTTGGGTGCAGTTAGGCCTAGGGCCAAATCCGAAAACAATGTTTAACTCTGCAGTTGGAGGATGCCGTTGAAAAGATGTCGGTCATCAAGTTTGTAAGGACTGTTAGGAAAAAATATGAGAAATAAATAACAGAAAAGGGGTCAAGAAAGATCCACTCGGGTCCCCAAGTCTATGTGGAAGATGCAACGGGAGAAACAATAAAGATGGAAACATCACCACTTGCGTATAAGACTAGGAATGGGTTATTTATTTAATTTATAAATTTAATTGCCAACCAACACAGTGGTTTTCCATTTATTAGGACAACTCTTTGCAAGTGGTATGGGCCAATGGACCTGGCGAAAGGTGATTGATAAGGTAGGGGTTCTTGCATTGCCTAAATTATCCCTAGGAATTAATATTTTACATAACTTGCTTGTACCTGTAGTATAATATAACTTTGCTATTTTCATTTCTAGCCTCTTCATCATCCTTCATATCAAATGTTTGTATAGAAACATCAAAATATCAGACTTAATTGTCTTTGGTGTGTTCTTGTTGTACCATTCCCTACTTTTAGCACTCTTACGTTCTCTCTATGCATTGCCCACCTCTGTTTTTTAACCACTTTCCCTCTATCAGAACCGTTTGTTTTCAGCTTTTGGCTCCATTTCTTCATTGCTTCTTTAAATTACTATTCAAAATTATGTTTTAGTTTTCATTTTCTACCAAAATCTTGGAATTTTTTGTTCTCAGTTATTTTCTACCAAACCAAAATATTCCACGAGAAGCCTTTTTTGGGTGGAAATGGAGGTGCTTTTCCTGTCGTCCAAGCTTCTTCCAACCTTCTCATGGGGAAGAGGAGTCTCGATTTTTAAAACCTAGTAAGACCAATTATCCTTTATCCTCCATCTTTGAAGCTACAAATATCTAATGTCTAGCTTAGGATTTTCCTACTGAATATTTCTGAAGTGGATCTATTATTAAGGAGCAGATTGGGTTTGAACCATTCAACCCTATCTACTCTTTAATCACTAAATCCTCCATGAGATCCTCAATTCACCCCATCTTCCTAACTTGGATTTGTTAGGCACTAATCACAGCTTTTATGCCATTTTAAATCTTAATTCATCTTTCATTTTTTGTTTTATAAGATCTAAAAATTTATGTCATTTACATGTATTAAAATCACATGGTAGGTTTTCCCCAGTTTGTGGCTGGGAATTACCTTATGGAAATCTGCTCTGTAGCACTGATTAAATCTGGTCTAAAACATAATTAAAAGGTTGATTTGCAGGGTTGAAAACTTCAGATTAATAAGTGAAATTCCTAGATCTTCCCTAGTTTTATCCTCATGTGTACCTTATTTCAAATCTAACTAAAGGTTAAAACATTCTGCTGTCACAAATCTTGGTTGCTGGTTGGAAAAGACATATCATTTGCAAGTTTGTAGCAGCATTCAATTTATTAATTCAGATCTCAAATTTGAGGATATTTTCACATATACACTAATAAATTCTCAAACCCTGATTCTTCACTACTAAAATCCCTTGTAGCATCAACTAGTCCATTGATCATATCAATCCATTTAACACTTTCTTTTGGAACTAGATCTTGTAATTGCAAATAATGCATCTCAATAGAAGCTAGAGCCTAGAACCTACTTCATTTACAGGACAGATATGGTGTTAACACTTTCCATTATAGATAACATTGTAATACCTACAACATCTATGATATATCCCACTTGAATGGTGGTAGAGAGAATTATTGTAATTTTCAGTTTCTGTTATTTTATGCTTGGTTTTTCTTTTTGTCGTTATTATTTTCTATCACCTTTCTGTCTTCCTGATAAAAACTTTGGAAGTTCATAGGATGCACATTGGACCCAAATGAAACCATAAAATTTTCATATGCACAGAGGGTGTGAATAAGAAAATTCTATAAGGACCCTATTTGGTTGGGATGAATAAGTATCGAAATATTGCAAGTAATTAGAAACCGACATGGAAATGTGTACATCAAACCAATATACAATAGATGTTATGTTTTGAATAATGCTTACAAAATTTAATCTAGGCATATAATCATGCCACTATAGATAATTGAATAGGATAAGTTATCCAAGGTATTGATTTATTGACTGTTGATTCATGAAGTGTATCTATGGATTCGCTTGTCCATAGACACAAAAACTCCATGAGACTACACATCAATCACAAGCACTTATTGAAGATCCAAAATCGTGGAAAGGAATGTTCCATTCCATGGTTTATATTTTTTTTGAAACCTCCATGTTTCGTTGCCATATCGATGAACTTTCATCACAGGTATTACAAAACCATCGAAACCCCGGGTGTATTTCCATGAATATCGTCACTATAGAGATGCAGTTTCATGAAAAAATTACTATTCAACTTTTAGATTTCATCGATAGAGATTGGTTTTCCACGGTTTTGCATAGAAGAATTTTTTGTTCAAATTCCAGACTTCGTCGATATAGAGACAAACGTTCAGCGAAAGTGTTCCATGGTTTTTCGTGGAAACAAAATTTTTCCTAGCATTTTTTGGCCATATTTTCGTCATTATAGGGACGACAAGTTTGTTGATATAGCGACAAAAAGTAGAAAATGAATTTAAAAAAAAAAAATTCAAGGCCACCGTATAGAAGACACATGGTGGCTAGTTTTCGTCTCTATATTGACGACTTATAAATTTCATCATTTTAGAGACAAAATAAGTTCCACGAAACATCACGACCGTTATTGTTGCAATTGAGATGAAGAAATGTGAAAACAACAACGAAAAAACGTCAGAAATTTGATGATATGTATTAGTGTTAGTTTTTTCCTTGTTGAATCAGACTTAGTTTTCTTAGGTCATTTCTTTGGATTTGAAGAAGAGGTACTCGAATGTTCAAAAGAGGAAGAATAATATGGACAAGTAGGATCATGATGGTCTCCTCCTCTTCCTTGGTTCAATAAATCATTATCCTTTTCTTTCTTGTTACACCTAAAATTGGTTTCTATCCTCAATCCCCTGAAGTGATATGACCAAGACATCTTTTGAAGATATTTTTTCCTAACTCTAAGAGGTTTGACGCACCTTTCCTCTTGACATAGGGTGTCAAACCTACTTGATTCCTCTTCCTACTAACATATTGCATCGATGAAACTTGTTTCCTAAAGAAAAATAATGATGCCACAACTTTCCCATTTACAAGTATCATCAACACTTTCAAAAAGGTAAAAAAATAATATTTCAAGAACCTTAGAGATGAAAACCATCGTGGAGTCTTATCCCAGCTACTTGGAGTAGGTTTCATTCATTCCCCTAACCTCTAGGGATAATTACTCACCTTCCTCCCAAATAATCTCAACCCTTTTGGGATTCCTTTGGCCTATACATACAAGCTTCCCTTCATGGGTAAGGAGAAGTAAGAGAACCAAGAGAGCACCTTTATTTTGCTGGAATCATTGCTGGTATAGAAGGAAAAGATTGTAGTTGTGAGTGAGGCTTGTAAAGTATGTGGTGTGTGTGTGAAAGTGATTTCAAAGGAATTGTGAGAACAAGTCTTCAACATCAAGGATTTGGTTGTAGTTATTTTCTCTTATATTGTTAATACAAACATGTTCCCCTTTTCCATGAACGATTTATGTCAATATTGATTGTTCATTACTTTTCTCCTTGAATACTAGTATATGTCTTTGAATTATCTTGTTGCTTTAATTATTTTGGCATGTTCTTCATTTTCTTTGCACGTACAACTGACCACGAAATGATCCATAAGGAAATGATGACCTTCAACATTGAGGTAAGGAAAGATTGACATTCAAGTAGTTTAATTATCTAGGTAAAGGATGCATCGTTGTGAGTTTTTTGTTATAGATTTTCCCCATGTAAACTAGGGAAACAATTTTTGTCTGCATTGATTGAGAATTTTCGATAACAAAACTAGCAACCATACTAGGAATAACTAATTAGATCTATGAGTTTTGATTTTTCTTTTGATTACAAGCTTACAATTTTTTCTCTCTCACTCAGTCAAGGATCTAAGGTGAGAAATTCATATTATTTCAACCCTATTTTCCTTATTTGGTTCATGTCTACACTTACCACAATTCGAATTCGATTTACAATGGACTATTCTAAAGGTTATTTGTTTTTTGGCTTTCTAGATCTACCGATGCACTTGGGTGTATTTGATAGTATTGGACTGTCCCTGACGCTTTTTTCCCACTTTCAAGGAGCGTCGTTGAGGCCTTCTTTCCAGAATAAAAAAGTGTGGCTGACATTATTCACTGGGAAGTAAAAAGCGCCAGCTACTACATGACACCCTGGTTCCACCCTCCAGAGTGCGCCGAGGTAGGCCATCTCCAAATATAGGAATTTTTTTTTGAAATTTTTTCTTTTGTTTGGGTTTTTTCAGTCTGCTTTTTTTCTCATTGATAGGTCTGATAGTGTGTGTTTAGCCTAAATGTACTTTTTAAGTTCAGATATTGAAACGTTGTCTTAGTAAAATCTCTAAAATCAAATAGTATTGTGTGGAAATTTGGTCTTGGATGTATGGTTTGTATGATTGATCGCTTAAAAGATCTTTATAGATTTGTAGAAAGGAAAAATGGTATGTTTTTTTGCACTTTTGTAGTGATATTTTTTTGCATTCCTTTGTTCGAAATTACATCAAAAAACAAAAGAAAAAGTTTGATTTCTTGATTTTGGTTTGATTAAATGATTAGAGAAGTGTTTTCTATATTAAGATTGATTACGAAAAGAATAGACATATAACAACCTTTTCCTTTTAACATTAGAGAGTTTTTAAGCATTAGAATTAGAGGTTTTTCTTGTCTAAAAGTATTTGAAGCTTGAGTAACGAGTTGTTTGAGTAGCATGGTGTTTTAATTTCATAATTTGAAAATAAAAACCCCTCCCTTAATCTAGATAGAATTTATCAAAAGGAAAATTGCATTGCATTTAGATAATTTAATCTTGCAATTACCTCACATTCCAAAAACATTCACTAACCATCAAGATAAAATTGAATGATAGCTTAGGTCCAATTCCTTGGTAATTTGAATGATAGGTTAGAAGACATGTTTCGATGTCTCTAAACATAGGATTTTTTGTTTTTTCCCTACACTGCATCCTGGGGATCGTACGGTTGTTTCACGTACCAATCGGTATATTGAAAGGATTTTCACATGCCCTTGAGGTGTATCGAAAATTTCTTCATGTACTCGATAGTATATCGGAAGGCCCCTTTCGAATGATTATGCATTAGATGACACTAACACGGATTTGAGATCCCATGTACCTTGTGTATATTGGGAGACCCTTCTAGGAACTGATACCAACTAAGAAAATCCTTTTGGTCGTCTTGTTGAACCAATACACTGAGAACATCACTCGGAGAGCTACTATGCACATTCAATACAGGTAGTTAGGTATTCAGGAAAGGGTATGGTCCCAATCCTCCTTGTCATGTTTTATTTTTGCACCTAGTTGTATATTGTGAGTTGCGACAATGTGACATTCCTGGTGAGGTTCTGTCCTTTTCAACCCCTCTTATCACTTAATTTTTCTTGTGACCTTAGCTTGTGTGGAATTGTTTGTGTGTGAATTTTTTTACTACAATACCTTTAGAGTAAGAGTGTTCAACCATCATTCTGGATGAACCACCTATGAGGATATCTCGTATATTACAGGGTTTACCACTTGAATTTCCTCCCACCATGTAAGAAAGGAAAGGGTTGACTATGGACCAACCTATCACAACTTATTGTTTTGTGGAGGGTGTTCTAGTTGTTGAATCTGGAGAAGTGTATTCTTCTTTGGAGAATCCATCTTCCTCTACCCCGGTACTAGCACAATTACCTCCTTCACATTATTCAACCTCTCATTTCCCTACAGAAGGCCATTCTGGTGCACAAGATTGGGTGTTTTCCCCACCCTCAAAAGACGCTCTAACATCTAAATTTGGTCCAACTACTCCTTTTCTGGAGACTTCCTTGGGACGAAAAAATTCTAAATACAACACTACTCCTTTATCTTATTCCACCACCCACCCACGGGGGCTTCACTTGTTGACCAATATGCTATCACGTTAGTTCATATTGTGGGTTTTAAAATTATCAAAAATTGAACCAATATATTGCAGGTATTAGGGGGGATGAGGGGTTTAAGGTGGGGGTGGGTAGGGTGGTTTATAAGGATTGAGGTATGAAAAGGGGTGGGGAGGAGATTTTAAGTATTCGGAGGGGGTTTCAACAAAAAGAGTTTAGGTCAATATCTCTTGAAATTAAGGGTATTCTTTAATATCCCATGATCGCATGTGATATGTGAGTGGTTCACTAAGTGAAGTCCCCGTGTGCACCGCCCACCTAATTCGAGATTATTATTATCAAATTTTGAGTATTTTAGATCTATCCGTCAGATGGTGGCCAATTTACACACAAGAGGGGAAATCATAAGAAGGAGAAGCCTCTCCTCTTTTCAAACCATTCGAAAAGAGCCACTCCTGAATACCATGCCATTATTCAGTATTATCCTTCTACTGTATCTAGAATACCGATTCAAAGTGTAGTTTCTTATGATATGGGCCAACCATCTATCCCTACCATATCATCTCAATCTCTCTTGTCGATTACCAATTCTCTTATGAACCCTGTGGTCGGGGGGAATCCCTATAACAAGTGATCATGACAACTATGAGAATTAATTTAAATCATGGGAAAAGTGTTGCTTTAGGGAATCCTATAATTGGACTACCCTCCACGACTGTAGATGTGATTGTTCCTTCCTCCTCACCTGGAAAACCATCTAGGGTTAAATCGATGTCTAATCAACCTACATGGTGGTATCTTTACCCAAGAAACCAACATGAAATGGATACCCAAAATTACCAACCCATTTCCTCGGGAAATGTTTTTCTCGGCATACCTTATCCTAGAAAGCCTAATACCCCATGGGGTAAACCTAATTAGTCAAATGTCCCTACATATGAAATCCCATTTGCAAACATGTATGGAGGTCCGCTCAGAGGGCCCCCATCTAGAAGTCCACCTAGAGGTCCCCCACTCAGAGGTCCACCAGTTGGAGGACCACCCAAACATCCACCAGCTAGAAGCCCCCCATTGGGAGGCTCACTTGGAGTACCACCAAGCGAAACATTTGGAAACCAACCACAACCGAACCAACCTACTATCGAAGGATCATCGAAACCTTTTTATTGATCCTCTTACGACCCTACTGGTACTCAGATGCATTATCAATATTATCAATATTCACAACCTAATAAACAACTTCCCTTTCTGGCTACACTTGATCTACCATATTTTTCATGTTTGATCGAAAACCCTATTCACCATGATCCTTCATGACCCAGTATTTCGATAAAGTTACCTTCGGATATAGCCAAATTTGACGACAAAGCTGGTGAGGACCCCAAAAACCACATTATGACCTATCATTTATGGTGATAGTCCAACTCTGTGATGGATGGTCCTATCCATTTGAGACTAATTCAAAGGACTCTCACTAGAACCGCTACCAAGTAGTATATAGAATTTCCTTAGCACTCTTTTTGGCACTTTAACACCTTCGCAATTGTGTTTTTAACACATTTTCAATTCCCAATTCGGTACAAAATAGGTGCATAAATTTTGACCTCGCTTCGTCAAACCATTTCCACCCATATATATGATCACATAAATGAGTGGAGATGATAGCATGAATTGATTAAAGAACCTATCTTTGATCAATTAGTCATTTATTGGTTCACTAAGTCATTACTTCTTCCCCTTGCTTGGGATGTTTCCATGGGAGGTGTTGTCACTGAAGAAAAATCCATTATCCGAGCTCAGTACCTGGACTTGGTTTATTCCCAATTAGGCACTCTGTATGAATTGATCCCACATGCTCCCCATCCTACTTCAGACCCCTCAAGACCTTCAGTAGAACCACTGGCCGATGGTGTACTTGGTTATGTTTAGAAATAGTCGACAACTAAATCCCTTGAAAAGAAAAACCAACATGCTAGCCAGATCGTCACAAATTGTTATACGAAAATCCTGTCACCACCATGTGATAAGATCCTTGACTTACATATTTTCCCTTAATCCCAACACTTGGAGAGAAAACCCATATTGTTTGTCAATATTTCATGAAAATAATCAGCACCGTGCTTTTCCTATTAATCGTGAGCGGTACCTTGCTCGCACCACTTGTATCTTGTTTACCATAAGCGGTGCCACCGCTTATAGCATTTGGTCCATAAGCATTTTAAACCTGAACCGCTCTCTCATAAGAGGCAAAAAGTGGTACCATGGATAAAATGGGAAAAAGAGAGGTTTCTCAAGGCTTCTAGATCATGAGCCTCGTGTCCTCTCTTATCCCTAACATTGTGGGTCAGTTGAGTTTGAGATCCCCCATCATAGGATCTTAGAGGCCACCTCATCCACAAATCTCTCAACCATTCCTATCCATTGAGCCTTATAAATACAAGCTCATGTCCATGGTTGATGGGGAGAACTTTAGAGGTATTGTTATGCTGTTGGATTGACCACTTGGCCCAAGCCATTTAAGATCATAGAGAGCAAAGTTGGAGCTTATGGGGATGAAGTGTTGGTTTCATGGAGATGCACGTCAACACTAAGGCTTAATTAGTTGTAAACTTCTCCATTCATCTTAATGCAAAGCTGATTTCCGTCCCACATTATTGTTGTTTTGATTTCACATGTAAATGTTGTTGGATTCCTTAGTCACTAACATGGATAAATAGATTATGTTCTGGTATCTTTGATGTGTTTGATTTGATTACAGGTACACAGGTTCACTATCGAAGCAGCATTCCAGGTATCTACGACATCCAGGGAGGGTCTTCATCCTTTGTCGTTCACTCATTTGTTCTAGATCTGAACCATTCAGACCCGAGGAATAGCTTCTATCCGCAGAAGGTGAAATATTCCTGCTTACAAATCTGGCGACTCCGCTGGGGAATGAATATACGTATCAATTGATCTGATCTTCCTTAATTCTTCAACTCTTGTCCGAATCCAGGCTCCTTCTCCAACTCTCTTCAGTTAGATCTACTATCTGACTCAGTGGATTTTGGTTTGAAACTTCCAGGTCTATCTAGATCTGAATTATTTCGACCTTTTATGCTCTTTTTTATTCTCAATCTATCAGTTTTTACCTTGATCTGATACTTTTTTGACTTGATTTGTCATTCTCCTTGGTGTTTTGGATTTATACAGGGAGCCACACTTATGCAGTTGGAAAGAAGCGGTGCCACCGCCTGAACCCAGTTAGCAGTACATGGTGCCACTGCCTGAGTCCTGTTGGTGAGAAGCGGTGCTAGTCACAGAACCGCTCTGTCGAGACCCCTGTAGCGCGGTGCTAGGTAGGCATCATTCCAAGACCTCTTTTTCTCATTTTTTGCAAAAAAAATGAGTTGATTTGCTTTCAGCCCTGTACTGTCATGCTTGTGTGTTAGAATCTGATTCTTGTGGTTTGAAATTTTATGGTTAAAGATTGGTTTGAATGGAAAATTCAAAAGCTAGATTAGGCTTATTGATTGTTCATTCACTTTTGTGCTTGTTGGTTGTGTTTATGAAAGGACTTCTTTTTTTTTGAAAAGATCAGGGTGTTAGTAAGATCTCTTTTCATCTCTATTACATAGACTGAAAGAAAGACATTTGATTAGCGTCTAATTTTCATTTCTTGTTTGCATAGAGAACTTCTTTTTCCTCCTTTTAAAAAGAAAAGTTTTGACTGAGATTAGGTTATCATTATCGAGCATTATACATTGGATCTCTGATTGGCCTCACAAGCTTTCAGGCTCTTTATGTTCTTTCTGTCTCTTATGCATTTAGTACTATCTCATCAAAATAAAAAATATGGTAGTTTTAAGTTAGATTTTCCTATGTTTTAAGAAAAATTGAAAAATAGAGTGCATATGCATGTCGTGTGCTTCTTGTTTTTCTTTTAGGAAAAGAGATTCTTCCCCTTCTTATTGCTTTCAGAAAAGAGAAATTAGTTTGGAAAGAGCTACTTGTCTTTTAATTTGTGTTCAAGATTGTTGTTTGGAAATATTTTTGGTTTTGGAACAAATTAAAATAGCCTCTTTCCCTCCCGTATGTAGGCATATTGAACGGTAAGGTGAAATATTTGCATATGCATATTGCATGGTTTTACTTTTTTTTTTGTCAAAACACCATGCTTTCACCTAACCGTCGACTTTAAAATTAATGGTAGTTATAGGTTAAAATTTACATAGCAATTGGAGTGATAGGTTAGAGACATGTTCGGGAGTCGTTAAGCATAGGAGCTGGTGTTATTTGTCTGCATTACACACGGGACTCGTGCGGTTCTTCCACGTATCGTCAGTATATCGAACAACCTTTCACGTACCCTT
The DNA here is from genome assembly GCA_001517045.1 of Pseudotsuga menziesii. NCBI lineage: Eukaryota > Viridiplantae > Streptophyta > Pinopsida > Pinales > Pinaceae > Pseudotsuga > Pseudotsuga menziesii. The sequence continues at coordinate 201,224 of LPNX011171604.1, forward strand.
GAGGTATATAGAAAGGTACTTCACGTACTCGATTATATATCGGAAGGCCCCTTGTGTACGGTTATGCATTAGACAGCACTACTACCGATTCAAGCTCCCACATACCTTGAGTATGTTAGGAGACCCCACTAGGATACCTTATCCATCTGACAAAAGCCCTTTGGCCGTCTTGCTTGGAGCCATACACCGAAAAACAAATTAAGGGATATTACTACGCACGTAACCTAGAGGTATATCATGAGTGGCACCTTCTTGACAATCCTGGTGAAAGACCTGACTATCTGAACTGCTCCTATCATTTTAAGTGTGCTTGTTTGACCTATAGCTTGTGTAGGGAATTTTTTTTGTGTTTTCTAGTTTTTTAGACCCTAGGTTAGATAGGAACTGTACAAACTGGCTGAGTTAAGACAGTCCAGAAGAGTACGAGGCTTGCCACCCAATTTTATTCCTAGTTCAGGACAAAATCCAATGGAAGCTATCGACCAAGGAACTGCTACCACCTCCCAAGTGGGAAATAAAGTGGTTGCAGAAAGTGGAGGACCATATTCTTCACACGCACCTCCCTTGGTCCAACAACCTTCTCAGGGAAATACCTCATTCCATTCTCCCATAGAAGGTCATGTTGATGATACTAACTCGTCTGGATTATGGTCCCAATGCTCCATTTTGGGATACCTCTATAGGATAGGCCATTGCCTCATTTGGCACCCGTTTCAACTCTCCTGGAGAAGTTTCTCAAGATGAAGAAGAATGTAGACAATACAACATAGCCATTCTCCGTGCTCAGGAGATTGAAAGAAAAATAGATGACATATTGGGCACACCACCATCACATTCCACAGCTGTTCCTGTGGGATACCGTTCACTTACCGATTCTATGAGACCCATTGAATTGATTATAGATCGCACATTAAGACCACACAACCTAGGTCAAATTACCAACCCCACCACTTCCTATGTTATGTCTATTCCCAATCTTCCCAGGTCTTCTGCACCTAGGACCCAACCTTCAATTCTTGTTTCGTATTACCTTCTAATGCCGAGGGGAAATCCCTAGCACGACCTACATTATCTCGCACCAGAATTGTACCTAGTCAAGGACAGATCTCTAATATAGAACCATCTACAATTTATGTCCCTCCCACCCATACTAATGTGGTTAATCCCCCATTCAGTTCAGGTCAGCCCTTGGGGGCACAACCTGCAACCATTCAATATTCTGGAGGTTATGGTTATCAAATACCTGTATGGAACATTAAATATCCCCCTAATCCTACAGGAATGCCTTATGCTAGAATTCCATACCCTAGTAATACTTTCACACCATGGGGGAAGCCTAACTGGTCTTACATGCCAGCTATGGGAGGGATATCAATACATACTGCGGGAGGTGCCGGAGGACCGCCTCATGGTGGTCCTCCCCCTGGGGGTCCTGATGGTCTTGGAGGGCCTGGTGGCTTTCCTTCTTATGGTCCTAATTGTCTTGGTGGTACTGGGGGGTTTGGTGGCCCTCCTCCTCATGGTTCCGGAGGCTCTGGAGGTTTACCTCCTAGTGGCCCTGGAGGGTCTGGTGGTCCACCTCCTGGTGGTCCCGGAGGTCCTAGTGGTCCTCCTCCCAGAGGCCCTAGTGGTCCTAATGGTCCTGATCCTATAATTCAACCCCCTACGGGTGGATTTTTCGTTAGTTCTTCCTCACAACAACCTGTCTATTAGTCCACTTATGGTCCTACTGGTCATTATATGCCATATCAATATTACCAGTATGTGCAACCTAACCGACAGTTACCTTTCCTAGAAACTTTGGACTTTCCTAACTTGTCCAAGTTGATTAATGACCCCATTCGACACAATCCCTCATGGCCTCCCATTCTGGTAAAGTTACCATCGGACAAACCAAATTTCGATGGGAAGTAGGGAGACGATCCAAAAAACCATGTTATGACATTCCATATATGGTGTTCTTCAAACTCCCTCATGGATGATTCAATTCAGTTACGAATTTTTCAGCAAACTTTGACTGGTACAGCCGCGAAGTGGTACATTGAACTCCCACAACATTCGTTTGTGGATTTTGGCTCATTGGCAGCTGTGTTACTTTCAGCTCCCTATCCGTTATGAAATGGGTACTGATCTCTTAACCTCTCTGTGATAGAACACCTCCACCCACATATCCGATCATATCCATGAGTGGAGAAGGCGGAGAAGGCTTATTAAGGCCCCTATTCCGGATCAGTTATTAGCTGATTGGTTTACCAAATCTTTGTTGCCTCCAATTTCCAGAGATGTGGCTATGGGTGGTGTTGTTATTGAAGAGAAGGCTATTAGTAGAGCCCAGTATCTAGACTTGGTCTATTCCCAGTCTGGAACTCTTTATGACTTGATTCCTCAAGCTCCTCACCCAAGCACCGATCCAGCCAAGCCACCAGCAGAAGTACCTGTTGATGGGATTGTTGGTTCAATCCAGTCTCCGTCAGCAGGAAAACCTGCCAAGCAACCCTAGAATACCATCCCTACTCCTTCAACTCCTAATGTTTTTCAACAAATTCAATTCTATTCAAAGTACTCAAATCTTGGGAAACAATAAAAAAAAGGGTAAAAATAAGAATAAAAAACCAGAAAACCAACAGTAGCATCTAATACCAACCAACATTGATAACGATAAAGGGAAAAGAAAGGCAAAATATCCATGTCTGCTATGCGGAGGTGACCATTTCTCAAAAGAGTTTCTTCGTCAGGATGAAATCTCCCAATTTCTGAAATCAAATCCCGCACCTGCGGTACTCATGGCTCCTTTTCCCTCTCAGTAACAACTGATATACCACATGTCTAATCAGGGTAACTCTAGTTCGTCAGAGGAAATTCATATAATGTCCTTGGATAACATTAATCTACAAACTCGAAGTCAGAATTATGACAAAACCATAGACAAGAAAGAAGACCATTCTTCTTTAGGGAAAGCTCCTTCTACTAGTTCTTTGGAATCCTCGTCTACTATTCGCCTATCCATCGAGAAGCTTACTCTCGACATGATTTTGCATCCACCCAAGAGTAATATTCAGAAGGCTTTTTTTAACCCTAATGCCTAAGTTGCTTAATTTTATAATGTAGTTGAGGATCTCGCTCAGGCACCTTGTGCAATGTCTACCTTAGAAGTACTCCAAAGTTGTCCTACATAGCGCAAACACTTATTAACAGCATTAGGATCTTTAGACTCGGATAATACTAATTTGATTCATTTCAATGTTGAGAACTATAAGTCTAGGTTACCTCATAAACTTACTTTTCAGATCATTACGAAAGTAGTTGGAAAGAAAGTTTTTCGAACGGTACTAGATGAAGGAGCTTCGACCTCTGTTTTGTCTCTGTCTTGTTGGAAAGCTCTCAGCTCTCCTGAGATTGTAACATCACCTATGATTCTCAAGGCCTTTGATAGACGAGCTTTCCACCCCCATGGTCTCATATTATCTCTTGCAGTCGAGCTTGGGGGCAAAACCATTTCTATTCAAGTAGAAGTGGTAGATGCACCATTAGAATACAACCTCCTTCTAGGAAGGAATTGGTTCTATTCCATGACTATTGTCACTTCGACAGTATTCCGAATAGTCCAATTTACGCATCTTGTTGGGGCACGGACCTTTAAGGTCCTTAATTTTGGCAACTCCGCGGTTTTGGTGCGAAGCTTGTAAGTGGAGTTGTGGTCTAAAATAGTCTTAGGGGTGTCAGGGTTGGGTCGAACCCCTCTTTTTGTAAATAACCCATGGTTTAAATTCATGGTTTTTAAGCCCATGGTTTAAACACATGGTATTGTAATAGTGCACTTGTATAAATAGGCACTTATGTAAAGGAGACAAGAGCTTTTTCGAAGGTTTTTGGTATGATGATAATTTGATGCGAAGAAGCTAAGGCCTAGTTTGGGTTTAAGGTTAAGTCCCAGCTGTGTGTGTGGATGACCTCTGCAGCTGAGTGTGCAGATCATAACTGTTGTTTGTAAAGAGTTGAATAAAACGCAGTTCTATGGACGTAGCCCCTACACTGGGGGTGAACCATGTACATCTTGTGTTGTGGTGGTTCCTTTTTGTTTTGTGCTGTTTTGTTTTATGCAATTGATAAGTAGGTAAATGATAAGTAAGATATATTGTTAAGAATTAACTTCGCTGTGAATTTCCAGTTAAGGGTTGAGCAAGTAACTATCTGTTTATCTAAACTGTGAAGAAAATTAAGTGATTGTCGAAGCTCTGTGTTGTATGATTAATATTTGTTAAGGATAAAGGTACAGTAATATCCCTCTTTTGCCTGCAGAAACCTGATTCTACGGCACCCCATATCTATTTCAGGTGAGATTGCAACCTGTTTGCAGGTTGTTACCGAAAGGGCCAACACTGTGGGTCTTTTTGTTGGTTAAGATAATAGTATAAGAACCCGAGTCTGCCCTAAGTAGCCAACAAATTGGTTCCGTTTCCGGTTGAACCAATCTCTACTCAAGAGGGATCTATGTCGTATCTCGAGGGATATGTTTTGGAGGCCCTCAGTAAAAGAAATCAGTGATTGGGTTGAGGATACCTATCTGCAGTTTGCTAAACAAGAAAATAAGGATCCTCATCGTAGCTCAGACGACTTCTTGCAAAGGTACATTTTTTCTGATATTTATGAAATTTTCTTTGGTAGTATCCACATAGAATTGCACCAGTGGTTATCTAGGTTGACAGAAAGAAGGACAAACTTCCAAGAAGCTCAGTCTCTTGCCTGGACCCCGAAAAGAATTAAGCTGTTGAAAAGAGTGAACAACGCGGTATCTAGAGCTGTTGACTTCTGGACAATGCGAACCCTTTAAGCATTTGTGACAGAGTTTGCCATCGACACACATACTTCTTTCAGCGAAGTAGAAAGATAGTTCTTCAAAGGACCAAGGTGTAAGTACCTGAATTCACTTAGTCTGAAAATTAAAATGCTCTTGGTTGAAAAATGCATATTGCTTATTGAATCAGATTGCTAGATTTAGTGCTACTAACCTATGTTTGAAAGTGAAAGTGACTTCGATGTGTAAAGTGGTTTGCTTCGCAATGGTAAAAGATACAAGAGAAATTTTGGATCCTTTACCCTAGGCCAGAATACCGATTATACCCCCTTAAGCCTAGAAGAGTCTAAATTTGAAGAAACCCCTTTTGTTAGAAACCCTCCTATAACTCCACAGCGAAGATCTGTTATCCCTGAGAACCGATCGCAGTCCGAAAGTAACCCTAGCTTGAGTAGTCCTGTCGCAGGTCAGTCTACCTCAGAAAGTTGCCTTCCCCCTGTTACCGGTTTTCCTCCTCCCCCCCCCCCCCCCCTCGATCCACTATGGCCCATGTAAATGATGATATCAAGCTTCCATTCTTTCAAGGAACTGGATCAGAGGATCCAGAGCAGTTTTGGTTCCTATGGGAAGCTGTTTGGATTGCTAAGAATCTTATGGATCAAAATACAAGAAGAGTGCAACTCGTCACCTCTTTCAGAGACCGAGCTTTGACCTGGTTTATGAAGTTTTCCAGTACTCAGAACTATGTCTTGGCCGATATTAAAAAAGCAATGATTAAAGAATTTAAGAAGCCTAAATCAGAGTCGCAGTCTATAACTGAACTAAAAGAAATTCAGCAGAAGCAAGGTGAATCAGTTTGGGACTTTGATCAGAGGTTCAAGGTTCTGCTGGATCAAGTTAGTTTCACTATTGGACCAGAACAGCATAAAGAATGGTTCATTGCAGCACTGTTGCCTCATAACAGGACTCCACTTATGCAACAGAAGGTCGCTGATCAGCAAGAGGTGTTGGAAATTGCCATGAAACTTGAAACAGCTCCTATCGGAGATAATTCTGGAATAGCCCAAATACAAGCACAGTTAGCATAAATGGCTTTGGAGCTTCGCGTCATGAAGAAAGGGAAAGCTACCCGTGAAGAGGTTTGGTGTACATGATGTAGGACAAAAGGTCATGACAAAGAACAATGTCCTGTAGTAAGAAATTACCTGAATATTGGTGCATCGAATCTATTTAACCCTAATGTCCTAATTTGTGATATTTGTAGAATAACTGGTCAGCATTGACCTGAAGATTGATACCTGCTGCAGAGATATGTTCAAGTACCTAAGAATCCCTACTGCATGTTCTGCAAGTCAGTTGGACACAACAAAGATGAATGTCACAGCTTTGATCTCATGAGAGAGCGAACCTATTATGGTTATAGGGTACAACCCAATGGACAAGGCAATGATGGATATGGTTACCATGGTAGTACATCAGGTCGAGGTAATTTCAGAGGTCGTAGTCGTGGTGGTATGCCTGGAAGAGGTCGAGGCAAGGTTGTTTGCTATAACTATAATCAGGCAGGACATGTAGCTAGAGACTGTCAGAATCCAACTACAGCATGTCGATATTGCAGAGCCATCGATCATGTGATTGAGCAATGCCAATAGTTGATAGCTAAGATACAAGAAAGAAATGGTGCTCCTACTCAGAATGTTCAGATGATTGCTATGGAGAAGAGACCTGTCCCAGCCATTAACGTTGTTACAAGGAGTGGAGCTACGACACAAGTGCAGAATAAGGAGAAACAACCTAATGAGGCTTGGGTTCGTAAGACCCCAGAGAAAATTCCAGCCTTCGATATTGCAAGAGAAAAAGGAACATTTATGGAAGCTAAAAAAGATTTTTCTGACCCAAGGACATCAGTAGAAACTACGCAACAGCATCAACAACAATCGCAGTTTCAAGAAGCTTCACCCGATCAAGTAAGTACACTAACATCATTTTTATAGAGTTGTATGAAGCTATTAAGAAATCAGAATGCTTTGAATGAGTTACAGAAAGTTATTCAGTCTTGAGAACCTCAGCGAAGCTCTGATAGAGGAAAAAATGTTAATAGAGTTAGAAGGACTGGAAGAGAAATGAGATTGCATGCTCAGATAGGCGATTATGACCTGACGGATATCATTTTAGACCTAGGATCAGAAGTGAATGTCCTAACTAGGCAGACATGGGAACAAATGGGAAGCCCTACGCTTGAATGGTCCCCTATATAGTTGAGATTAGCCAATCAACAGAAGATTGTGCCCTTGGGAAGATTCCCTAGTGTACCAATAGACATTGATGGAGTCAATACATTAGCAGATTTTGAAGTCATTGAAATAATTGATGATAGTAACCCCTATCCAGCATTGCTAGGAATTGAATGGGCACTAAACAATGATGTAGTAATCAACCTTAAGAATAGATAGATGAATTTTGAAGGAAAAGGTTTGAGAGTCATAGTACCGTTAGAACCTTCTCAAGGAGAAAGGTATACAGAGCCAGTCAGAAATGAAGATTAGGATGTTTTGGATCATATTTACAACATCACAGCTAAAGAAGAAGACTATGTTAACCCTACTACTGAAGGTATAATGGATTGGCAGTGTGACAGTTCTTGCATGACTGATTCAGACGAAGGTCTAGAGAATTGGTAGAATAGACTCTATGAGCTACATGGACATCGATGTGCAAGAATTACCAAGTCTATCAGATGGGTTAGCTCACAGCCAAAGATATTACCTACGTTTAATGGTTTGACAGACCCAGAAGATTTTATTGTACAATTCTCAGAGCAAGTACCAGACTCACAGAAAATGGAGACTCTGGAGTCAGTATTCAGAGCCACAGCTGCAAGATGGTGGAATGGTCATAAAAAATATATTCATAGTTGGAGAGCTTGTCAAAAGTTTCTTCGCTTGAGATTCATGGAACAACCTCAAGAGGTGCGAAGCAGATTCAATGGTAAGACTAGCCCTCAAGAACATTTGGAGCAGTGTTATGAAGCATGGAAGCATGTACCTTGTGAAGAATGGGTACATAGGTTTGTACACACTCTAGAACCTGTACCAAAGAATTGGTATGCAGAGGTAGAGCTTCGCCATGGTACTATAAGTTGGCTTAGCCTTGTTGATAGATTTGTGCTCACATTTTATATTAATGAAGATTGCCCTGCTTTGGACGCAGCTATTAGGTTGATCCATACTAAGGTGTTTGATGATAAAGAAATAGCCGAGCACCAACTTGATTGGAAGGAACAAGGAGCTAATGCAGTAGAATGTTATAACTTCGCCATTGATGAAGATGACGACCCGTGCAACATTAATATTCCTGAGTCAGAAGGACACTATGAAGTACATGGACCAGTAGTCGAAGCACCTGAAGTAGCTCAGCCCTTGAAGACAAGGAAAGTAAACATTGGATCAGAAGAAATGCCTAAGTATGCTACCATTGGAGATTACTGGGACGAAGAAATGGTAAGCAAAGTGATTGAACTCCTCCATGAGTATCAGGACTTATTTCCGACAAAGTTCTTAGAAATGAAAGGTATCCTTGGTGATATAAGAGTGATAAAAATCCCTTTGAAACCTAATGCGAAGCTTGTGAAACAGCGCCCTTATAGGATGAATCCTAAGTATAAAGAAAAAGTCAGGATGTAACTAGATAAGATGCTCACTGCAGGAATCATTGAGCTTATCAAAGAGTCTGAATGGGTCTACCCTATGGTGGTACAAGAAAAGAAGACCAAGGGAGAAATTAGAATCTGTGTTGATCTGAGGAAGCTGAATGATGCCTGTTTACATGATCCTTTCCCTACTCCCTTTACAGATGAAGTTTTAGACAATGTCAGAGGTCAAGAAGTGCATTCCTTCACTGATGGATTTTTTGGTTACCATCATATTAGAATTGCTCCAGAGGATCGACATAAAACAAACTTCACTACAGAAATGGGATCTTTTCAATACACTGTTATGCCCTTTGGATTGAAGAATGCACTTGCTATGTTTTCTAGAGTAGTCATATCTGCATTTAAGGAATTTATTCATAAGTTCTTGGAAGTTTAATTTGATGATTGGACTATCTTTGGTTTATTGAAAGATCATATAGCCAGTTTAAGACTTATGCTGGACAAGTGTAGACAGCATTAGATTTCATTGAACTTGAAGAAGTGTATCTTTTGTGCGCCTTTTGGAATTTTTCTAGGTCACATTGTATGCAAGCAAGGATTGATGGTGGATCCTACGAAGATAGCCATTATTGTGAACTTACCACCTCCGAAGTCTGTTAAGCAACTTTGCACTATGTTTGGTCATACTGGATATTACAGGAAATTCATTAAAGGATATGCTCAGATTATAGCCCCGATGGAAAAGAAATTGAAGAAAGATATTAAGTTTGAATGGACATCTGAATGTCAGGAAAGCTTGGACATTCTGAAAGAAAAGATGGTAACTGCCCCTATCTTAGTATTCCCTAACTAGAATAAGGAGTTTCATGTTCATGTCGATGCATCCTCCATTTCTTTAGGTGTAGTATTGGCTCAGTCAGGTGAAGGTAATATTGATCACCCTATTTCTTTTGCAAGTAGAAAATTGTCCACAACAGAAAAGAATTATACTACGACAGAACGAGAAGGTCTAGCTATGGTTTATGCCTTGCAGAAGTTTTAACATTATTTGTTAGGATCTCATTTTAAGATGTTCACTGACCATTCTGCTTTGAAGTATTTGGTTAACAAGCCTGTGTTAGGTGGAAGGATATGTAGATGGATGATTTTGTTTCAGGAGTATGACTTTGAGATCATAGTTAAGCCAGGAATACTTAACCTGGGGCCCAACCACTTGTCGAGGCTCGAGTCAGGAGAAGAACCCACTAGTTTGGACAAATTTCTTCCTGATGCCCAGTTGTTTGCCATCCAGATGGTTGACTACTATTTTCAGGATATTGTTCAGTACTTGTCTACAGGTTTTGCACCCTCTGAGATGACAACACAGCAGAAGAATCAGCTGGCGGTTAGAGCAGCTGACTTTACCTTGATAGAAGGACGGCTATATAAAATGGGACCAGATGAAATACTACGTAGATGTTTCTTGGAGCATGAAAAGCCATTGATTTTGGCTGAGGCACATTCTAGAGCAGCAGGAGGTCATTATGCAGGAAAAGCTATGGCACAGAAGATTCTGACAGCTGGATTGTGGTGGCCCATGATTCATAAGGATGCAAGAGAGTATTTCCACAGCTGCGACATCTGTCAGAGGACAGGTAAACCATCCAGGAGGGATGAGATGCCTCTGGTTCCACAGGTAACTTTACAAGCATTTGACAAATGGGCTATTGATTTTGTTAGACCATTCAATCCCCCTGCAAAGAAATATGGAGCAAGGTACATTATTACAGCAACTGATTACCTTACTCGTTGGGCCGAGGCTCAACCAGTCAAGGACTATAGTGCTGCTACAGCTGTGAATTTCATCTTTGATAATATTTTGTCAAGGTTTGGATGTCCTAGAATTCTTATGAGTGATCAAGGATCACATTTTCTGAATAAGACTATTGAAGCATTGACTGAAGAATTTCAAGTATATCATCAAAAGAGTACTGCCTACCATCCTCAAGCAAATGGAACTGTCGAAGCCTTTAACAAGATCCTTGAGCATGCTCTAAGAAAGGTTTGCAATGTTAACAGGAATGATTGGGATCTTAGAATTCCAGCAGTATTATGGGCTTATAGAACCACTTGTAAGAAGTTGACAGGCCATACACCTTTTAGGCTGGTATATGGACAAGAAGCAGTTATGCCCATGGAGTACATTGTTCCTAGCCTCATAATATCTGCCTTCATAGGGATGGATGACCCAGCTATGTTAAATGAAAGGCTGGCAAAGATACTGGAACTAGAAGAAGACAGATTCATTGCAGGTTTCCAGCAGCAAGTGTAGAAAGCTAGAGAAAAAGCATGGCATGATAGACACATTAAGAAGAAGCAGTTCCAGAATGGTGATGTTGTGCTCTTGTACGACAATAAATTCATGAAGTTGCCAGGTAAGTTCAAGACACATTGGAAAGGACCATACATAGTTCAGAAAGTTACTGATGGTGGTGCAGTTCAGTTAGTTAAATTGAATGGAGAAATGTTACCCTCCATGGTGAATGGAAGTAGATTAAAGAAGTACAGGGACAAGCCTATACCCCCTGACCCAAATTAATAGCAAGAGGAAGAGTCTAAGTACCAAGAACAGTTGAAATTGGGTACTAGACTATAATGAATATGTTCTCAGAGAGATTTGGCAGATTGTGGAAGCGTCGAAGGTTGTCGAAGAAATTCTGTTGTGGGTCGAAGTTCGAAGTTTTGTTGAAGCTTGTGTCAAGATGGGTCGAAGGTCAATATGGTGAAGATGAAGTTAGTGGTTGTGCCGAAGAAGAAAGGTGTGTCGAAGCTTAAAATATGACCATTGGAAAAAATTATATTTGGCAGCGCCGGTATGTTAACTGTATTAACTGCATGAAATGATGAGATTTTGGGAAATCTAGCGTCGTTTGGACAAGATCTATAGCTGCTCTATCATATTTGGTGTCTTTAATGCACAATTATGGCAGAATTGGTTGTTGGATTCTATAAGAAGTCACCCAGACCTACGAATTTCGCATTACGCATTTTCTTGAGTTGAGTCCATGTCATCTGATCGCGAAGTCCAGGAATTGTTGAGCGAATTTAGAGAGAGGGGTCTGCAGAACCTTGTGAGAAATCCACCTACCTATGCACCTCGCAAAGAGACTCCCCTAGCGCTGAATCAGCCAATGTAGACGCGATCAACCAGAAAGAAATATAAGGCATAAGTTTGTTCTAAGCGGAACGAAGAAAGGAACAACCCATTAGGGAAGACACCATAGGATCCCATGATGAAACCTCCTGGAGAATTCAAAGACATTGGTGAGGATGAGAACATTGTACCATAGCGTCCACCATATCTTTCACCTATGCGACCAGGAGTTCAACCACCTCGGTGGACAGCCAAGTTCACGTTACGCACCCCGTCGCTGCCATAAGGTGTGCACTTGGTCGGAACAATGACATGGAAAGTAGATTGGCTTAAGTATGCAGACCACGATACTAATGATCGCGGGAAATTTCCAAAGTTTGCACCAGGGAAATACCTGCACTCTGTCCCTTACCCGGAGACTGGTACGATGCTACTGGAAGTGAAACAGTGGGTTGCTGGCCTGTTGAAGATGCTCAATGTCCCCCACTTCGGTCGCAGGACGCAGGTGACCATGGTGGTCAAACAATTATTGGCATTGGTGCATGATGGGCACCTATGGATAGGAAACCAAAAAATCATTATTGATGGAGAACTCATTCACCGGATCACAGGCTTGCCGAAGGAAGGGCCTGATCCTAGCATTGAGTTCATGGGAAAGCATGAAGACACAAAGCTAGCGCAGAGCATGAAGGAACGCTTTGGGCTGACTAAAGGAAAGTGAGGGTATCAAACCTCGACCATCCAACATCAAAACATTCGCTTCGTCGTAGAGCTACTAGCATGCAAGCTAATGCGGAAGTGTAGACCAAATGAAGTACCTACGCCGATTGTTAGTATTGCTGCGAACTGTGCCAAAGGTTACAGTTACAATTGGGCAGTGTGCATTGCTAAGGAGTTCCTTGAAGATGTCTGCGATGCGTAGGAGAAAGGTAGACCCTTTCATTACTCATGGTTGTTAGTGCTTATTGCACTGGTAGGATGGAAAGAACCTGCCGAGGCACAGTTTGTTGATGTGCCTCCGCACATGCTTGGCACAGCAAGATACGCATCTCTGTGGGTGTCCCAGGATAAAAAATTCCAGCACATGACAAACTACGTGTTCACCTTTTACACCATGAACATTTCATATGAGATCCTGAAGACGCCGCGGCTTAGTAATGAGTTATTTTCTCAGTATGCGGGAGTGGCCAATTTCAGGGCCGACATGCATCATGTCTTCATCCAGGCTCGCGTAGATAGCAAGCACAAATGGTCGAAGTTGCCATACGTGGTGAACGAGAAAGACATCCTCGCAGTAGTCAAGAAGTGGCTGATTGAATGGATGAAGGACATAGGAACAAGGCCCAGCATACCAATCCCCCTAGTGACAGATGTGGGCACAGGTCCTAGTCAGACGCAGCAGAATGACCCACTCGAAGAAAGTGACGAACAAGATGAGTCGGAGCAGAGTGGAGATGACCAGGGTGGAGATGATGGAGCTGATGAAGAAGAAGAAGAATCGGTCAAAACCATTTTAGACCCCAATCGCCCAGATAAGCGCAAGTCTCCTGAAGCAGAGGAAGTGACGAAGCCTTCATTGAGAAAGAAAGCTAAGGCGTCAAAGGGAAAGAATATTGTTGAAGAGCCCGCTTTGACGATGGAAGAACTTGATCAGGCTCTGACGAAATCCACAAAAGCATTAACCAGCAAATGGTCAGAGTTTGCAGCTATGCACCTTGATGCACTCGCTGGCGTAGCGCAGCGAATTGTAGAACTCAAGGAGTTAGAAGCAAGATCAGTGACTGGCGTAGCAGCACCTAGTACCCTAGCAAGCGCGTAGCTAGATACTCGGCAATGTCCTGCCAGAAATAACAGAGGGAAATTACCAAGTGCAGCCCTTATAATAACTAACGCAATATCTCGATCGCAGATGAGTATGACAGTTGAGATAGACTACGCCAAGTTGTCTATGTCGGAGCTGCATACTTGTCAGCTGGAAATCATGAACGAGATTCGAGAGCACGATAGCTACTCACACAGGTAGTTGGAAAATTCCATGAAGCAGATTGAGAGCCTCGCTGCGCAGATGGAAGAAGCTGAACAGAAGAAGAGGGAAGTAGAAAGCAAGCAGGCTGCATTGGCACGAGTATTGGATGAGGCATGTCGAAGTCTCCCTGACTTCAACATGCAGGCTGGAGAGGAACCAAAGCAGAGAATTTCCAAGCTGAAAGACTATGCATAGCAGTCTAGAAGCGAGATAGAAAAGATGAAAACAGAGCATGAGGCTCAGATTGCGGAGCTTCAACTTCACATCATTCCTGAGAGTCCACCAGAGGTCAAGGAGTAGCGCTGCAGAGATATTCAAGCCTCAGCAACGAAGATCTTAGATCTAGTGAGCAGTGCATCAAAGTTGCTAGATGAAAGTGTCAAGGCCTGGGTGAACTTGTAGGACAACCTAGAGGTAGAAAAGATGCAAGAAACTATCAAGTAGTGACAGACAGAGCTATATGTAGTAAAAGAAGAGATTAAGACATTGCCTCCTATGCAGAAGATGCTTAAGGTAAAGCAGAGCAATGAGCTCCATCAAGAAACTGAGGCATGTAGAAGGAAAGAAACACTATTGGCGAACTCTGTCCAGCCTCTTATTAACGAGGCCCTAGAACTGAGCACTGCTATGGACAGCCAGCTCAAAGTTTTGAAGGAGTATGATGCATTCGCATAGGAAAAGACCTGCAAAGCATCTACAACATCATTGCAGGAGATAGTGGAGAAGGAGCAAGAAGCCGAAGATATCATGCGCAGCCTCAACAAGCAGTTTACTATCTTTGCCAACAAGATTCTCTCTCCGGAAAAGGAGCAGAGTGTCCCAAGACGGGATCCTAGTGAGTCTTAGGGGCCTGTTGGGGCGTGGACCTTCAAGTTCCTTAATTTTAGCAACTCCGCGGTTTTGGTGTGAAGCTTGTAAGCGGAGTTGCGGTCCAAAATAGTCTTAGGGGTGTCGAGGTTGGGTAGAACCCCTCTTTTTGTAAATAACCCATGGTTTAAACTCATGGTTTTTAAGCCCATGGTTTAAACACATGGTATTGTAATAGTGCACTTGTATAAATAGGCACTTATGTAAAGGAGAAAAGAGCTTTTTCGAAGGTTTTTGGTATGATGATAATTTGATGTGAAGAAGTTAAGGCTTAGTTTGGGTTTAAGGTTAAGTCCCAGCTGTGTGCGTGGACGACCTCTGCAGCTGAGTGCGCAAAGGGTTTTGTAAGAAATGATCTACAGCTGAGTGCACAGAGATTTGCAGCTGAGTGCGCAGATCAGAACTGTTGTTTGTAAAGAGTTGAATAAAACGTAGTTCTATGGACGTAGCCCCTACACTGGGGGTAAACCACGTACATCTTGTGTTGTGGTGGTTCCTTTTTGTTTTGTGCTATTTTGTTTTATGCAATTGATAAGTAGGTGAATAATAAGTAAGATATATTGTTAAGAATTAACTTCGCTGTGAATTCCCAGTTAAGGGTTGAGCAAGTAACTGTTTGTTTATCGAAACTGCGAAGCAAATTAAGTGATTGTCAAAGCTCTATGTTGTATGATTAATATTTGTTAAGGCTAAAGGTACAGTAATATCCCTCTTTTGCCTGTAGAAACCTGATTCTGTGGCACCCCATAGTTGTTTCGGGTGAGACTGTAACCTGTTCACAGGTTGTTGTCGAAAGGGCCAACACTGTGGGTATTTTTGTTGGTTAAGATAATAGTATAAGAACCTGGGTTTGCCCTAAGTAGCCAACACATCTAGGGATAATTGTTACTATTGACCAGCTTGATTTCTGTATGCCAGATGCTACTACCTCTATGGCTAATAACATCCCCATGTTAGTCCAGTCCCCTCCTCCTTACCAGTCGATTGGGGTAGGCATGTTGAAGGATTCATCCATTATGGGGATTTTTCCGTCCACTCCTCCTAACATGGATTCCGCGACAGTCCAGATTGCCTCATTCGATTGTGATCCTAAGGGAAAACAATTTGTTGAGTCCACCTCATTCAGTTCACATGAAGCAATGTATGACACCATTCAAACCCTTTCCGATGATGACACTGATGACCTTCATCTAGTGGCTTCAGACCCTTACCATTTACCTTACTAGTTAGAACCATCTCTTCCTGTTCTGGATTATCTCTCTGAGATTTTTCCTTCCAACAAGTCCATTATGGAGATCATGAATACAGATGAGTCCATTTGGGAGGATCACCATCATAGATCCATGTTCCTACCCAACACCACTTTGGTTAACCATGATTATGCATCCATGTTTCCTGCTGATATTGTCAATGTACCCCAAAGTCCTATATTGTTGCAAGACACAAATTCTAAAGGAAACCTTTGCAACATTACTCAGACGAATCCGATTGACATATCGACCAAGCCTGATACCATCGAGCATGTTCATGTTGGACAGAACAGCTCAACAGATGAATGTGAAGCATACAGGGCACTTTTCAAGGAATTTCGTGATATTTTTTCCTGATCCTATGAAGAGATGCCGGAGATAGACCCATCCATAGTGGTCGATGAGATTAAAACCTATCCCACAGCCAAACCTGTCAGGAAAAAACTAAGGCAAGTCCATCCTCAGAAGGCTGCAGCTATTAAAGCTGAAATAGAGAAACTTCTCAAAGCTGGGTTTATTTATCCCGTACCATTGATGGAATGGGTATCGAACGTTGTCCCTGTTAATAAAAAGCAGGGCACTATTAGAGTATGTATCGACTTTAGGGATTTGAATAAAGCTTGTCCCAAGGACAACTTTCCTACTTCGCACATCCATTAGATTATCAACAACTGTGCTGGAAGTGTCATCTTCTCATTTATGGATGGCTTCTTTGGCTATAATCAGATTGAGATATTACCCACCGATCAGCAAGACGGCATTCATTTGCCCATGGGGAACCTTTGTATATAAGAAGTTACCTTTTGGCTTGAAAAATGTTGGAGCCACATTCTAGCGTGCGATGGCCTATGCATTTCACAATATTAAACATATTGTTGAACCGTACCTTGATGACCTCCCCACTCATTCATAGCGACGAGAGGACCACCCTGGTCATCTTAGAGAGATATTCATGAGATGTCGTCATTATAATATATGGCTCAATCCACATAAATTTGTTTTCTGCGTTGAAATGGGATGTTTGCTAGGTTTTTTGGTCTCTAAAGATGGCATCCGGATCGATCCCTTGAAAATTGCTGCCATTTTAGCTCTACCAACCCCAACTAATCTTCTTGAACTCCAAAGTTTGCAAGGGAAGGAAAAATTTCTCCACCATTTTGTATGCAATTTCGTCGAGAAAACACACAATTATATGCGTCTCCTCAAGAAGAACACCCCGTTCTTCTAGGATGACTAAGCCCAACATGCCTTTGATAATCTTAAACATGCTCTGACTCATTCACCCATGGTACACCCCTCGGATTATTGAAAGGACTTTCTCCTGTATATTGCTGCCTCCTCTACTACCATTGCTATGGTTTTGGTGCAAAAAATTCCCAACAGTCAGGAGCACATTATTTACTACGCTAGTAAGAATCTCATGGATTCTGAAACTTGATATTCATGTGTGGAGAAGTTAGCATTGGCCACGGTCATTGCTATACAAAAATTTTGTCACTACATTTTGCTCTACACAACCACTATATTGGCAGACCAAAACCCTATGTATTACATCCTGATTCATCAGGTGCTCGAGGGCAAGTACTTCTGATGGATAGTCATACTTTAGGAGTTTGATCTGGAATTTTCCAAAGCCACATCAAAGAAATCATTGGTCTTTGCTGAGCTCATGTGTGATATTCCCTGTACTTTGACAGAATCTGATCCTAGTGATTCATTTTCGGATGAATTCTTGTTCCTGATTAGCACTACTAATCCATGGTATGGATATTTCCTTATTTATCTCCAAACACAACGATTTCAGCAGCATTTATCCTGTGACGATCGCCATCGTATCCGTCACCATGTGAAATACTATCTCATCCTGAATGATACCTTGTATAGACATGGGATTGATTCTATTCTCCGGTGATGCCTCACCCATGAGGAGGCTGAACACGTGTTGAATGATTTCCACTCTAGAGCATGTGGCGGTCATTTATCTAGGATGGCTACAGCCCAAAAAATCCTTTGCGCTGACTATTTTTGGCCTTCCGTCTTCAAAGACTTTCATGAGACTGTTAAGAAATGCCCACCTTGTCAACATTTTTATCCCAAAAAGCACACCCATCCTGCTCCGCTACACCCAGTCATTGCCATTGGCCCATTTTCCAAATGGGGGATTGACTTTATGCATTGTAATCCTACCTCAGCCAGGGGGCATGGTTACATCATCATAGTTGTTGACTATTTTACAAAATGGGCTGAGGCCATGCCTACATATGCAGAACATGGTAAGACTACCGCTCTCTTCTTGATCAATCATATCATAGCTAGATTTGGAGTCCCGCAGTCCATTGTTACTGATCACAGATCACATTTCTGTAATCAAATGACAGAGGAACTGAGTGCCAATCTAGGTTTTCTCCATGAAAACTCTACGCCATATTAATCCACAAGCTAATGGTCAGGTAGAGGCCATTAACAAAGTTCTGAAAACTATGCTTCGTCAGATGGTTGGAGATCATAAATCCAACTGGCACCACGTTCTTCTCTCTACTCTTTGGGATTATAGGACTTCGATGAGAACAACCACTGGTTTCACACCATTCCATCTTGTCTATGGACTCAAAGTTGTCTTACTGATTCGATCTCAGATTCCATATTTACAACTTTCCATCAAACTTGTCCCAGACACTTCTGTAGAGGAAGAAAGATTTTTGTACTTGAATAACCTTGACGAGACCCAGAGAGATGTTTCCTTGGCTAATGAGGCACATAAGAAATGCATCAAGGTGTAGTATGATAAATCTATCCAACCTTGTGCCTTTAACGAGGGTGACCTAGTTTTGACTTATGACTAGAGATATGACAAACTAGGGAAGGGTAAGTTTGAGTCTATGTGGTACGAACCTTTCATCATTTCTAAATTTCTAGAGAAAGGAGCCTACGAGCTCGTTGACTATGATGGAATCCCTTTGGGGAAACCTCGCAATGAGTTGTACCTGAAAAGGTACTATGCCTAGGTATTTCTTGGATGGTATCTTGTATATATGTATATTGCTTGACTTTCAGTGTGCTTTTAGTATTTTCAAGATGGTTTTGAGTTTAGTGTCTGCATCTGTTTATACCATGTTTTGGTCATGTAGAGCAAATGGATTTCTATGGCTTCGCTAATGGTGTTTGCCGCCACACCTTGAATCTCGCCTCAGCTGCTTGGGTCCTTTATTCCCCGGCTGAAGATTTGGTCAGTTCAGGAGTGGTTTGTATTGGTCCCGCTACCAATAGCATCGTTGAGTATCGAGCAGTCATAGGTCTTCTGACTGAAGCTATCTCCCACAATGTTCGCAATCTGATAGTCTTTATGGACTCACAACTTGTGGTTTGTCATCTAAACCATGTCTACACCATTAGAAATCATGTGCTTCTTTGCCTCTTGTTACGGAGAGAAATTCCTATGGCTTGGGGTACCACAACAGATAGCTTGACTCCAAAAATCAATCCTTTCCAATATGCAATAGAAATTAAATATCTAACACTAAAGGATCAGGCCTTGTACCTTATTCCAGACGGTTGAAGTAGATCCCCCTTGAGCTTTCCAACTTCATCTTGAATTGATAGATCACTTCCTCAACAATAGGAAAACAAGACAAGCATACTATATATATTGGTGTTAGATCTATTCTGGCATATATAATAAAAAATGTACAAGCATTTGAAATCACCCATGGATGAAATATTCATTCCAACATACATTATTGGATAGGAAAAGATATTTCTATTAATATAAAATCAGAGATTACAATGGATACAACCTCTGTCGGCACGTCTGGGAATCAGAGAAACTGAATCCCCCACTTGGGCCTCCACCACCTCAATCCTCCATCTCTCGATAGCAAGCTCACAAGAAAAAGGCAAGCTTGGGAAGAACACAAAAGTGCTCCAAGGGACAAAGGGATATAGAATCAAGCACAAGTTTCGGCAACAATGGACTATAGTTTCTTTGCTCTCAATTCTCTCATATGCCTTCAATGTACCAAAAATTTCCTTATATAGCTTTTCAAAGGGGTAATGAAAGGTCGAATCCGAGCGATCTCAAGACATAGGGAAGGCCAAGAGTCAAGTGAGTTGGATCCATGTCAAGGAAAACTCCAAAAGGATTTGGATTATGCACACATCCCGATGTATGTGGTTTTAGGGGTCAAACCCGCGTATATAAACGATTAGGGGTTTAAAAGTTGCGTATATCAATTTTCACATGTTTTTAGGAATGGTCAAGGAAACATCAAAGGACAAAAAATGGTCGAAGGGGTCTAAGGAGTCTACAGAGGGACAGGGGAAGGCCATACAAGTGTGATTCACCTAGAGTGGTAAAATCAGCTATAACAGATGCCCCCTAATGTGTGAGGTCAGAGGGGTCATACGATGGCCGAAATACATTATAAGTCCATCCTAGAAGTGGAGTGATCAAGGATCCCAAATGGAATACCAACCACCCAATAAGCATAGTACAATGATACAACTCTGCACATACTACAAATACATATAGGAGTCCCAGATACATAAGAGTACAACAGCCATGAATAGGCATGATACAAGATATCACATAAGTGGTCATCACCATGTACAATATACCTAGATCAGAATCTCCATAATGAAGATATAAAAAGGATGATGATCTCCATAATAGCCGAAGATATACAATAGATCAAGATCTCCATAATAGCTGGAAATGTCTGACATATACTAGAATCAAGTCACAAGAGTTGAAATCTCATGAACACTGGCATGATCAAGGAGGTAGCATATAAGAGATGCCACCAATCTAGAAATTCTTCTACACAAACCACTACGAGTACATGTCCTACTATGTGAATAGAGGTGTCAAGGTCAAACATAACAGTCCATCGTCTGATTACCAGTCATTGATGTATACTTTTAATAGACATGAGATCACCCATCGATAATGAAAATGGGAATCAAGGTACTAGAGTGCAAACTAACAAGTGTGAATAAATGTGCTGAGGTCAAACAATTGAGAGGATCCATTGATCAGGGGACATTGATGTATTCCCAAAAACTGTTGATGGTGAGAGAACCTGCCACTGATGACTGCAAGTCTCAAGGCACTAAAAAATGACTCTAGATTCCAATCCCAGAATAAATGAGCTAAAGTCGATGGGATGAAATCCGCTGGAAGGAGGGCATTAAGGCATCTCCCATCATCCAACATGAGGTACTCAGCCAAGCTGTATAATGTGGAAGGACTCGATCATAAGGTGCACGAACCAGTAACTGTACCAGGAATGGCCAACATGCAAAGTCAAGATAACTGAGGAATGGCTGACTCAGGTTTCAACTTCCTTTGAACAAGAGCATAACGGCATATGGTGACTTACATAAAGGCAGCATAGACTCGATATGCAAAACTGGGACATCTCTGTGACATAGGAGGCATCGACAGAGGTTCCATGGGGACTGGAAGCTTAACTAGTCGATGGAGATAAAATCAGATAAATGAGTATAGCTCCTAAAGTCAAACTCTAAACCCAACCAACTGATGTGATATACAATGCTCTGTTCGAAGGCGACACGACTCGACAGCTGCCAAAGATAACATCTTTCCTTGTCCTGCTTTTTGGTTTTTTGATTTTTTTTGGACTTTTTCAAATATTTAAAAATCTTGAAAAAGAATAAAACTGCTTTATAGTTACAGACTAGGAGGAGACAAGTGTCATAGGGGCAAACAAACTAGTTCCAAGTAGTGGAACATACCTATGCTCAATGCGAGGATACATGTGTAGGATAGTGACACTCGGGGAAAAATCCCCTCCCGGTAAAAAGGGAATAAAGCTGCAAAGGATATATAAAATGGCTCTGCATGGCTAGACATGAGACAAGCTCGGGCTATATGGTTGAAACTCAATGTCAGGGAAGCCAACATAAATCTCAATAAGGCAGGCAAAGCTCATGATAATGCAATTACAACTTGACATAAGGGAGTCCTGAGGGAAATAGGCCAACAACAGATCAAGAGGAGTATGAGGCTCTTGCGAAATGTCATGGAAATACTATACAACAGACTCCCACACCCTAAGGGAAAAAACGTCAGCATGGGCACCAAATGAAAATAAGGCACTAACTAGGGTACCCATCTAAGGTCAAGCTCTACCACTCATATCATGCCACTTCTAAAATAGCAAGAAGGTTCCGTGACATAATAGAGTGGGTTCGTACCTAAGGTGATAATGAAACGGTCATAAGGTCATGCAAAATGAAAATGGTGATGAAACCTAACTTATATGCCAGTTTAGACATGATACCTGAGATTGACATGAACGGGTCAATCCAACGGCTGAAACGACACTCAAAAAGGTCTCCTACATCATAAATTAGGTCAAACACGGTCCAAAATGATTAGAAATGGTCCAAACTATAGGAAAGGGGGTAAAAATTTTCAAAAATTTGAAAAATTTCTATAAATAGTAAAAAATTCAAAACATTATAAAACATTTGAAAATTTTACCCAATTGAGCTCAGATTTTCAATAGCAAATTCCAGGAGATCCAGCTAGCAGAATCCACTACCGTTTCTTCCAGGTACTTACCCATGATCTACTCTTCCATTTTGATGTAATTTTTATATAATTCCATGGTGATTTGGGATTTCTAGGCCAATCCAAAATAGGTGCTGCGGCCCACATGGAAATCGAGGGTTTTTTCGCGTATAGGGCTAGATATACGTGGAAAATTCCCTCACAATCGCGTACATACACCACTATTTGGGAAACAGTCGCGTATGAGGTTTTTTAAGTATTCTAATGGGAAAAATTGCAATTTTTTGTGTAGGATGGTCCTAGAATGTAGAGAATGTGAACATGGTGATGTAGAGGAGGCAGTAAGGGCCAATCTAATGGCTCAACAAGTGCTACGTGCATGTGGGCTCTACAAATTTTGGTGTCTTGGTGACTTAAGGGCCAAACCAGGACTATTGCAGATGCTGGTGGATTACTGGGATCCAGAGTCAGAGTCCTTCCAGATAGATGGGATGTCCCTCACCATAAAGGTGGAGGACATATATTTTATTAACGGAATTTCCCAATGGGGGGAAGTAGTGAATCTACGTTCTCACGGGCTCGGAGGTGACTTGACTATAGATGAGTACATTGCAATGTACTGCTATCCGGACACAGAGAATGTGGGGAGTCAGATCCCTACTAACTCCATACAGGTGCTGGGCCTAAAGGCCATCCTACTGACACTGGGTAAGATAGCAGGCTTGGATTCACTCCACCAAGCCTCATAGCCTCTAATGTTCTATGCAGTGGAGTGCATGAGACCCACAGTTTATGACTGGAGCACTACACTACTGAGCAACATGAAACATCAGCTCAGTGAGTGTAAGATGGGAAGAGTGCAAAACTTCGGTTTCAGCAGCATACTGAGCACGTTTTTCTTCGAGCATGTTCCAGGATTGAGCCCTAGAGTTGACGTTCCTCTACACGGTGTTCAAGATCTATCCCAATGGCATTGGGTCGATGCGATGCATAGACTAGGTGGAGGTAGGGTGTCCAACCCCTATCCAGCTGAGTTCTTTCCATGGTGGCGACGACAGATAGTTGCCATCGATGACTACCCCTATGGATGGATAGATTTTTTGGGGGGCCCGGACATGCCGCTACCACCAAGATCGACATACGGTGACATAGGTAACGAATCTCGACCCTCTCTTTAAATTTTTGAGTTATTTAATTTTTTTGTGTTTTTTGATTATATGGAATCAAAAGACATGTTTTTGGGTGATAATACATAGTGACATCTACCATATGCATGCAGATGTGGGACCACGGTGGCCTGAAGGCTTCCCTTGTCATAGACAGAGGGGAATATGAGACGATATCATGGGTGTGGATGTGGAGCGGACGCTCCAGAGCATTCATACCGACTTTGTTATGCTGACACACAAATTTACCATGGCACAAGTTAAGGACTTTACTGAGGCTATGCAGCACCAGGTGGTGGGTGTACCATGAGCATGGGTGCGATTATTCTGACGGCTATCTAGAGCCATAGTGACATTCCATGATCACAACCCCCCTCTTCCTCCACAGGCTTAGATACCTGAGAGTGATACATTTTGTATTATCGTGTATTATATTTTGGTGGCTCGAGAACCCAATTTTTGTATCATGACACTATGTATTACCACATTTTGGATGTTTATAATTTTTTTTATGATGATCGGTTTATTTATTTACATGTGTAAAAAAAAATTGTTTGTGATGAATTTATTGTGTATGAAACAAATGCCAATCTAACACATAGTTAGCATATGAGTCAGCAACTTGATTATTAATTCTTGGAATGGGTATGTATGTTATATTGTCAAATTGCCATTCTAATAATCTCATACATAAGAATATTCTTAATAACGTCAGATCTCTAACATGGTACAAACCATTAAGCTATGACACTACTAACTCCGAATCAAGACATACCTCAAGAGAGAGAATGCCATCTAAAATGGCATCCCATAGAAGCTCAATAACGACACTATATTTAGCAACATTGTTTGAATATGGTCGTAAACATACGCCTCCTGAAGACAATACCTGACCCATAGGATTATAAATCACCCAAGAAGCAAAGGCTGAGTGTTGAGTGTGACGGCTCGCACCATCTACGAATCCTATGTAGGTGGAAGATTCCATTGACATCTTCCAAAAGAAACATAAACTAATCACAAACCTGATCACTATAAGAAAAATACCTAAGTACGCAAAAAATGTACAATAATATACAATAACCAGGATTGGCTAAAAATCATGCATAGTACTTCTTGAGATAGAGCCCATTCCTAGGCTTTCCAAGGCCGTTCCCTCATAATCCACTAACTCATAAGTGCCCTTCTCTAACACACATTTGATGACGTAAGGACCACGCCACATGGGGTTAAACTTTCCTGCCCCCAAGGGTTCTTTCGGTTGATCCCATAAAAGGACCAAGTCTCCCTCACTAGACCTCCTTGGATGGACAGACTTATCATACTGGACCTTTATGCGACGTTTATTTATTTCTAGAGCCACCAAGGCATCTCGATGCTACTCATCAAGTTGCTCAAGGTGGATGTGTAAGGCCAAGAGAATAATTGCAAATTCTATAAAATTTCAACTTATCCCCCATGTTTCTTCATTCAAGACACTGAAGGAAGTATATGATTCTTTTAAAAAGATGTTCAAATGAAATAACATCAACTAGTAGATGGATTTAAGGAACCAATTGAAGAATGTGAAGATATGGAACTCTGAGACTATATAGTCTTAATTCACAAGGGTTGCTCAAATTAAGGAACAACTTGAAGCAGTTGAAGAGAATGTCTAATAAGTAGAAATTGTAATGACTACCTTGAATGGTCTCCATAGATCATGGGACTCATTCATTCAAGGGATTTGTGCAAGAAGGAGGCTGATATCTTTCAGTGGACTCCGAGAAGAATGTGCACAAGAAGAAGCTCGACTCATGAAATGAGAAGAAAAGATGGGAGAAACTAAAGATCAATCTCTCACAGTTCACACCAGGAAGAACTTCAAGAAGGAGAAGAAGGACAAGAAACAAAAGAAGAACAAAAGAAAGACTTCAAATGTTAGATGCTACACTTGTGATGAAAAGGGACATTTTGTAAGATATTGTCCCATCAGGAAAAAGATACATTATGCTCATAGTTCCAAAGATGATGAACCAACAAACAAAATATTTAGACGAGAGAAGGATGATTTGGATGAAGAATATGTGGTAGCTGCAGCACTTATGAACACTCTCTCACAGGAAGAGAAGCGATTGGAATTATTCATAAATATGTATGAACATGAGTCACCACACAAGGTGAAACTTGGGGATGATTATCAATGCCCCATAAAAGGGAGTGGAGAATATTCATACAAGCTTGGCTTTGAGAAATCCTTAAATATGAAGGATGTGTTATATGTTCTAGGATTAAAGAAGAATCTTCTCTCCATCTTTGCACTAGATGCAAAGAGAACTAGGGTTGCGTTTGTTGATCGCCAAGTTTTGATGTGGCCTAAATGAAAGATAACTGAGAGGATGCAACAATATTTGGATAATAAGACGGAGGCTTGTACAAGATAAAGGGCTATCCTAAAAAATCACTGCTTCATGAGTCAATTGAACCAAGCGACCTGTGGTACATTAGGCTTGCACATGTGCACTATAGAGCACTACCGATGGTAAACAAAGAAGTTTTAGGATTTCAAGAGATATAGGTAGAGCATGAAGGAATTTGCAAAGGATGTAAACAAGGAAAGAATGCAAAGAAGACATTTCCCTACAATGAGAGAAAGGTCAGAGGAATACTGAAGATAATACACTCGGATGTCTATGGACCCATGTCTTCTAGCTCATTAAGTGGGTATGTGTACTATGTTTCCTTTATAGATGATTTCTCATGTAAGACTTGTATATATTTATTGAAAGGGAAAAGTGAAGTTTTCAGTAAGTTCAAGTAATATAAATCCTTGTTCGAGAACCAGACTGATAGGAAGATCAAGATTCTACGATCAGATAATGGAAGAGAATTCACATCGAAATAATTTAAGGAACTCTGTAGAGAGTCTGGGATTAACAGGGAGTTTAGAAATCCATACAATCCTCAATAGAATGAGGTTGCAGAATGAAAAAATTGAACCATCATGGAAGTAGCAAGATCAATGTTGCATGACTAGGATCTTCCTATGCACCTTTGGGAAGAATAAGTAGGAACAAATGCGTATGAACATAACCATACTCCTCATTGAGTACTTGAAAACAAGACTCCTAAAAAGGATTTCTCCAGAGATAAAATAGAAGTCAGCCATATGAGAGTATTTGGTTTCTCATTATACATACATATCCCAAAGGAGAAAAGGACTAAGCTCAATCCTTCTTGGAGGAAGGGTATATTTGTAGGATACCATGATACATCAAATACCTACCAAATATACTTCCCATGATTCAAGAATATCGACATTAGTAGAGATGTAATATTTGATGAAGACTCGGCATACTTCAAATCTAGGAGGACACCTATCCAGGAAGTCAAGAAACCTGAAGAGATGAGAGTCCAAGATATGGAAATTGGATAAGCAATTCTGGAAGATCATGAATATCATGACATAACACAACCACAAGAAATAATAGAGACAATCCTTGAGAAGGACTCCCACAAGAGGAAACCAACATGGGCATAGGAGCTTATATGAGAAGCTGAAAGGTATGGCGCTCCAGAAGGAATACATAGAGAGAGAAAGAGGAAAATTCCCTACAATATCTATGTGGCCCTGTTGTGTGACATCATTGACAGAAAACCTTCCACCTATGAAGAGGCTATAGAAAATAAATAATGGAAGGATGTTATGATTGAGGAATATCAATCGATCATGAAGAATGATTTCTGGGAGATGGTTCTGATACTGTAGAAGAATTTTTTCATGACTTCAAAATGGATCTACAAGATCAAACATGCTGTAGATGGAAGTATTGATAAATACAAGGAAAGGTTTGTAGCAAGAGGCTTCTCACATAAAGAAGACATAGAATATGAAGAGACATTTGCACCTGTGGCTAGGTACATGTCAAAACCCCAATAATTTCTGAGAATTTTAATTTTTTTTAAAATGCATACAATTTTAATAAATGCAGTCACTAATTGTTTAATTAGTTATATGTTACTGAATTCATTATTTAAATTAACTTTGATTTTGTGTATCTTTATAGAACAATTTCTTTTCAGTTTACTGACTTGTTTTCTTCTTGCGACCACAAGGTGGAACTGTCATGAAAAACTGGGCTTACTTAGCTTTCGAGCCAACGCAGTAGTTTTCCTTCTCTTACAAATTTACAGGTAAGAGGTTCGGGTGCTGCTTATCAAAATTCTAAGTATTCAATATAAATTCGTCGCACAAAATTTAATTCAGTAGAAGAATATACATGCTAGTCAGTTTCCAAAGATTATCGAGGTAAAGCATTGAACTGTTCTTTCTTTTAAGATGTTATGGAAAGAGATTTGATTCTACTAGTATTAATGACAGCTATTTTCCTTCATGAAGTCATGATTTAATATTCTTACTGAGTACTAAACCCTTTGATGTTTATACTAATTGTCAAGTGTAAAATGCGTTAAGTATTTCTTTACAAGCACAATAAGTATGGCATAATTAGAAAGTCGAAGATCTAATTAAAAAATGTTCATAATTACTGGTTTACGCCATGATTGAATTGGCTACTGCACAGTGTAAATTGATAAGGCGTTTATGTACCAAACTCCCACTTCTATTACTTTGAAGTTTAAAGGGTTTACTAATTAATACAAGCTACCTTTAAAGATTTACGTTAGTGTTTAATGATTTGAAATTATCTGCACATAATTTGCTTGGGAACTATATCTAATTTAAGGTCAATATATCCTTAATAGTTAGATGCTAAACTTTATTGAACATTTTAAGACTTACTACATTCAATTATAAACTTTATTAGTTTAATAACTATACCATCAAGCAATTGAGGTTAACATGACAAAAAGCTATTTATCATAGAATGATTCTATAACTCCCTTCATACCCTACTATAGTATACATGCCGATTAGAATTATAACTATTGATTAAGTTATTACTTTACATTGTATAAAGGAAGTGCAAGGGGTGAACACAAGGGGTCAAAGAATAAACCATAATCCCGATCAGTTTATATCTTAACTTGGTTTTTATAGTTTTATAAGCTCTAAACAAATATCTCCTTTACTTTCATTTAGGAACTAAGGTAAGTATTTTACATAGCATTAAGAGAAGGTTTATAAAAAGGTTGCGCCAAGATAAACTATTATTCCCCCTCACCCTATGATTTACCAACAAACATTATAATCCTCTATGTATATATGCTAGTTCACACAAAGGATAAGGATCCACATTAATAATACATTCCAAACATAATTCTAAGGTTTTCGTGGTTGAATTTTATATTGCAGGTGGGTTGACAAAAGATGTAGCGAACCTTGTAGAACTTTCCATTGTATGATTCGGATTACAAATAATTGGAAACTTGGTCATTGTAACTATAATATTTCTACCCACTGCATGACAATAATTAAAGTGTTAACATGGCCTCGTTATAGCTAAGTGTTGGAGGTTTAAAGGGTAGTCTTGAACCCTAGTTTGACATTCCTTCGACGCCTTCGGGCCTCCGGGTGTTAATATAACAAGGGTGTTATCTTACCTGTGAGTACTATTGCTTCCAAAGTTATTCATACTTAGTTTATTTTGTTAAGGTATAGATAAATAGTACTCTGTTATTTATTTCTTATGCCATTTGTACTAATACTTTATAAAAGTTCTCCTGGTATTTATTTTATCTTATATGTTATGATGTTAGTAAAATAAAATAAAAACAATTAACAAACTATCTATG
This sequence comes from Pseudotsuga menziesii, assembly GCA_001517045.1. Lineage (NCBI taxonomy): Eukaryota > Viridiplantae > Streptophyta > Pinopsida > Pinales > Pinaceae > Pseudotsuga > Pseudotsuga menziesii. The sequence continues at coordinate 230,381 of LPNX011171604.1, forward strand.
ACCTATCTCATATATATATATTGTAATATTTATTTTAACTTTTATAAAAGATAGACTAATAACTATAAACCTTGTTCGAGCTCAGTTAGATAAAAATTAATGCAGGAACTAGATAAATTAACAATTGTAAGTAGATTTGGAACTAACTAGTTTCTTATAAAATAAAATCATAGTTTTACAATTGCTAATTACAGATTGGTTTCTAGACATTCAATAATATAAAATCTGAGAAGAAAATAACTGTAGAAAGAAAAACATTTCTATTGGTTCTATTACTACATACCTTAGCTAGTAAATTCTTTTCTCTGTTTCAAATAATATAGTAAAGTTTCTGGAATAGAAACTGTACAGAAAACCTGTTTACCCATCTAAATCTAGTATGGTTAGTAAACAAAAATACAGTTTCTTTCCTTGTTCTATAATCTAACATAAATGACTTAAATCTAACCCTAACTCTACTTCATGTACAGAATGCTATTGCTCTGACAGTTAAATGAAAGTATGCATTCTTTTAAACAAACTAACAATTTATTCTATAATTGCATCTATCTTTATTTATAATCTTACCACCTGTGCTGGAGTATGGTCTGGATCAATCCAGATGAGGAAAAACACTGGTGGGGTTTTATTTCTCATCAAAATGATTCTAATTACTAAAATAAACTAAGAACACTTTCATGACTAAACCCTCTAAGTCTTTACATAATAAACTGCAACATAAATTTCAATCATACACAGATATTAAAACAAGATTATTAAATAGCAGAACCTGTTATTGAGCTTGGACGACAACAGCAATGGGAGGCCGTTCCTCCCTACCAACTCCTGGAGAGCGCTCAAACAGTGACTCCTCAGAATCCCCGAGCTTGCTTTGGTCTCCCTGGCTGGAACTAGGTGCAGCAGTAATCAATACCAGTCTTCATACTCAATAAAAACCCTGAACTTATCAGTAAGTTCTCTCAGCTAACAAGCTGTAACATACCAAGTTACTGCAGATTCTCTCTTAAACACCTTCCTTATTGTTTTCCCTTTTTCCCCGATGAATTCCTTGAAGTGCATTCCTCCTGAATGATTGTTCTCCTGGAAATTATTTGAGCAACCTCAGCTCTATTCATTGGGTACTTTTAAAATATTGCCTAGGTCTTTTTGGGTTAGTTGTCATTTATTGAGCCACTTGCTCTGATCCCACTTTCTTGGGGGATCATGACCCCAAATATAGGGAAGTTGCCACCTTCAACATAGGAAGTGTTTGAGGATGCTGCCACTTGTCTTTTGCCCTCCACCTAGTTCCTTCCACCAGTTTGACTAGTAACACTCTAATTAACAGTTCTCCCATGCTGTTGTCTCCACTTTTATTTATTAATAATAAAATATTCAGAATTACATTCCACTTCTTTTGACTCTGCTGAGTCATCAGTTCCTACTTAGCATTAAATTTAACATAATTTCTTAGAAAATCAAATTAAACAATTAACATTATTTTACAAAATTGGGGTATGTGACATACACACCCCCTTAAAATATAACATCGTCCTCGATGTTACTTATGCTTCATCTTTTGCAGTCTCCTGGAACAGATTCAGGTACGCCTCCTGCATCTTACGTTCCAGTTCCCAAGTGGCCTCTTCAGGACTAAGGTGCTTCCATTGCACCTTCACCTATCCAATGGTGTGGTTCCTCAGCATAATTTCCCTCCTCCCGAGGATACAATCCGGTTCCACCAGAATTTCTCCTTCTAGTTCTACCTGTACCACATTCCAATCAACCACATGAGTAGCATCATGAACATAGTTTTTCAAAACAGAGATATGGAAAACATTATGCACTTTCAAGTTAGGTGGTAAGGCTAGTTTGTAAGCAACTTGACCAATTCTAGATAAAATTTCAAATGGACCACAATATCGTGGTGCTAATTTTGCACAAATCCCCAGTCTTAGAGAGATTTTCTTTGGGCTTACCTTTATAAACACATGCTCACCTATCTGGAACTCCTTGTGAGTTTTTTTCAAGTCTGATTGGCTCTTTTTCCGATCCTGTGCCACCTTCAAATTTTCCTGTACTTGTTTCACAATTACCTCCATTTCCTTCAATAATTATGGTCTTAACACCAGTCTATCTACTGGATTATTCTAGGAGATAAGAGTGTTGCATTTACACCCATATAAAATTTCAAATGGACTAAACTTAGCTGATGACTGATAGTTATTATTATATGCGAATTCTGCTAGATGCAAATAGTCTTCCCACTTACCTGGATGATCTTTAACATACATCCTTAATAAATCCTCCAGCACCTGATTCACTCTTTCAGTCTGTCCATCTGTTTGAGGATGGAATGAGGTGCTGAAATTCAGTGTTGTATTTAATCCCTTAAACAAGGATTTCCAGAAATTTCCTGTGAATTTAGGATCCCTGTTTGAAATTATAACCTTCGGTACTCCATGTAACCGAAAAATATTCTTTAAGAATATATCAGCTATATTGGCATCCTTGTAAGTAGTTTTAACAGGAATGAAATGTGCTGCTTTGCTTAATTTATCTACCACTACCATAATTGAGTCATTTTGATTCTGATTTCTGGGCAATCCAGTAATAAAATCTAAGCTGATCACTTCCCATTTCCAGCCAAGAATAGGTAAAGGTTGTAGCAAACCAGCCGGATGTTGGTGTTTGGTTTTCACTTGTTGGCATTCCAAACATCTAGCAATGTATTCAGCTACCTCTGATTTCATATTAGGCCAAAAATATTCTTTTCTTAGCATGGTTATAGTCTTTTGGTAACCTAGATGTCCTGAGTAAGCTGTTTTATGGACTTCATCCAGAATCAACAACTTAACCTTGGGCATATTAGGCACATATAGTTTATCTTTAAATAATAAAAATCCATTTTCATTTAGACTATAACCTTTTATTAAGCTTTCTGTAGGTTCTTCTTTAGCTGTAATTTGCAATTTCTAATAAATTTCATCTTGTTTTATCCCTTCTTTAAGCTGTTCATTTAAATCAGAAGTATAAGTGCTGATTGCTGCTGTAAAGTTCAGTTTTGCGTTTCTGCTCAATGCATCAGCCACCTTATTTTCCTTACCTTTTATGTGCTGTTTTTCAAAATCGTATTCACTCAAGAAGGCTAACCACCTTGCTTGTCTTGCGTTTAAGTTAGGCTGACCTAAAAGATATTTTAGTCCTTTATTATCAGTCATTAGAATAAATTTTCTTCCTATTAAATGATGTCGCCACATTTTTAAGGCGTGTATAACAGCCGTAAGTTCTAAATCATAAGTTGTGTAATTCTTTTCGTGAATTTTTAACTTCCTAGACTCACAGGCAATGACATGCCCGTCTTGAGTTAGCACACCGCCTAAGCCATCATTACAGGCATCTGTGCATACCACGAAATCCTTAATAGGATCTGCTATTCTTAGAATAGGTGCACTTGTCAATAAGGTTTTTAATTTCTTAAAAATTTCTTCACACTTTGAGTTCCAATCAAATTTCTTGCCATTCTTTTGCAAGGAAGTGATTGGATTTGCTATTTTTGAGAAGCCTTCAATAAATCTTCAGTAATAACCGGTAATTCCCATGAACGATCTCACATCCATTACATCTTTAGGAACCAGCCAATCTTCGATTTCCCGAATCTTTTCAGGATCGATTGAAATCCCTTCCTTAGTCACTACGTGACCTAAGTACTGGATTTCATCCTTAAAGAAGTCACACTTGCTAAACTTCGCGAAGAGTTGTTGTTCTCGCAACTCTTGTAATACTATCTTTAGGTGTTCTTTATGTTCTTCTTCCGTTTTAGATTAAATTAATATGTTGTCGATAAACACGACAACAAATTTATCTAAGTATTTATGCATTATATTATTCATTAAGCACATAAAGACAGCTGGGGCGTTTGTAAGCCCAAATGGCATTATGACAAACTCGTAATGTCCATACCTTGTTCTAAAGGCTGTCTTGAAGATATCCTCATCCTTAATTCTTACTTGATGATATCCTGACCTCAAGTCTATCTTTGAGAACACCATGGCTCCACGTAGCTGATCAAACAGATCATCTATGCGGGGCAATCGATATCTGTTTTTAATAGTCGTCTTGTTTAGTTGACGGTAGTCTATGCATAATCACATAGTTTCGTCTTTCTTTTTGACAAAGATGACCGATGCTCCCCAAGGAGACACACTAGGTCAAATGTACTTCTTATCTATTAACTCTTTTAGTTGTGATTTTAACTCATTAAGTTCTAAAATATTCATTCGATATGGAGCTTTTGAGCTAGGTACCACACCTGGCACCAGCTCAATAGTGAAATCTAGTTCCCTCCTTGGAGGTAATCCTAGAATTTCTTCTGGGAATACGTCAATAAATTCTTTTAAAACAGGAATATCTTATATTTTTAACTTATCTGTTTCATATTTACTTGCCTCATCTGTAATAGTTACAGCATAGGCTTTACATCCTTTTCTAACAGCTCTTTTAAGTTGTAAAGCAGAAATCTGTCTGATTATAGTCTTTCTAAGAATACCCTTAACCTTTACTGGTTGTTCATTACTATTTAAGCACGTGAAAGTTTTATCGTAACAATTTAAAACTACCTTATGCTGCTCTAACCAATCCATGCCAATTAGTCAATCATATGAGCCAAGTGGCAAAACATTAAGCTTAACTGTAGTTTTAAATTCATCCATAAGTAAAGCACATTATTTCACAAAATAGGTTACTTTTCTTTTTTCCCCTGTGGCTAATGGAACTAACCAGGAATTATCAAACTTATCAAAAGACAAATTACATTTTTCCACTATCTGAGGTGCAGTGTAACTAAGACTAGCTCTTGGATCGATTAAAATGGTTACAAGGGTTTGATTGATCATACCTTCCACTTCCACCATGGAAGTCTGATAGTCAGCTTGGCAGTTCTCCAAAGCTGCATTTATTCTAGGCATAGTCCTTGCTAGTTCTCCAACGATCATTTCCTCCTGCAAAGTATGAATATTGCTGACTGATTTTTTCCGGTTTGGGCAGACTGAGGCATAGTGCTGGCCATTACATTCCCATCACTTAACAGGCTCCTTACGTTCAAAACTCTTGGTAAAATTCCCATGGTTATTTGCAGCTTCCTTTCCCTTAAAGTTATTCGAATTATTGGAAGTACCATTTCTAGTTCCCTGGAAATTCTTATTGTTAGAATAATTTTTAATCTTATAATGCTTGAAATTCCTCTGGGGTACAAATTCCTTCTTCTTAAACTCAGGCTGATTGTTGTTTTTCTTAGCCTTCCAGTTGGCTAAGCCTTCTTTCTTCCTATTCTGCTCAAAACAGAAATTAGCCTTCCTCATGGCTTCCTCCAGAGTCTTCGGGTTATCATACTCTATTCTGTCCTTGATGTGATATGGTAGACAGCTGAGAAATCGCTGCACTTTAGGTTTCTCGTCTACTAGGTAATGTACATACCTAAGCAAGCTTAAGAATTTATTGTTCAAATCCTTCATAGTCATTGAACCTAACTTTAATTTGTAAAATTCTTTAGCTCTTTATTCATAATATTGTTCGGACAAAAATTTATTCTTGAAGTACCTTTTAAAGGTACTCCAATTAACTTCTTTTTCCTTGATACCCTTGACTCTCTTCAGATCTTGCCACCATATGTCTGCTTTTCCGGAGAGATTATATATTGCCATTTTTGTCTTCAGCTGATTTGAATAATTGTAGATATGAAAATACTTCCTCATCCCGGATAGCCAGGACCTTGCTTCTTCCCCTTTTTCGGTCTCTCCATTAAAATTTGGGGGCTTTATCTTTTTAAACTCCCCTGAAATTTCCTCATATGGTCGGTATTTCTTCTTTCTGTCATACAACTCAGCCTCACTACTGTCACTAGTAGTATGGTAACTTTGTCGTTCACTGAACCCTTCAGGTGATGAACTACTTTCAGTTTTCGCCAGATTCATCTTTTTAGATCTTCTTTGATGACTAACATACTCAGATTCTGATCTTCTCCTCCTTCTTTCAGTTTGGAACTTTTCTATTAAAATTTGGTTCAATTCTTCCTGAGCCTTCAAAATCCTCTCATTCTCCCTCTTGACTGATTCCATTTCAGTCTTCAAATCTTTTACAGTCTGCAACAGTTCTGAAGAGTTGGTAGTATCCTCCTCTAACATAGGTTCTCTGGGAAATTGTCTTGTCTCTGTGTCTGGAGACTCCTCCTGAGCATACTCTCCCAGCTTCTCCATTCCTGCCTGTTAAACTTCAGAAAAGAAATTTTCTGTTCTTTACATAAAACATAATATATGTTAGTATATTATCTTACTTTACTGTTCTATGGAAGCTAACTGGGCTGCATCAAGGCCTAGTGTTTGAACCTTATACTCTGATACCACATGTCAAAACCCCAATATTTTCCGAAAATTTAAAATGCATACAATTTTAATAAATGCAGTCACTAATTGTTTAATTAGTTATATGTTATTGAATTCATTATCTGAATTAACTTTGATTTTGTTTATCTTTATAGAACAGTTTCTTTTCAGTTTACTGACTTGTTTTCTTCTTGCGACCACAAGGTGAAACTGTCATGAAAAACTGGGCTTACTTAGCTTTTGAGATAACGCAGTAGTTTTCCTTCTCTTACAGATTTACAGGTAAGAGGTTTGGGTGCTGCTTATCAAAATTCTAAGTATTCAATATAAATTCGTCGCACAAAATTTAATTCAGTAGAAGAATATACATGCTAGTCAGTTTCCAAAGCTTATCGAGGTAAAGCATTGAACTGTTCTTCCTTTTAAGATGTTATGGAAAGAGATTTGATTCTATTAGTATTAACGACAACTGTTTTCCATCATGAAGGCGTGATTTAATATTCTTACTGAGTACTAAACCCTTTGATGTTTATACTAATCGTCAAGTGTAAAATGCGTTAAGTATTTCTTTACAAGCACAATAAGTATGGTAGAATTAGAAAGTCGAAGATCTAATTAAAAAATGTTCATAATTACTGGTTTACGCCATGATTGAATTGGCTACTGCATAGTGTAAATTGATAAGAGTTTATGTACCAAACTCCCACTTCTATTACTTTGAAGTTTAAAGGGATTACTACTTAATACAAGCTACCTTTAAAGATTTACGTTAGTGTTTAATGATCTGAAATTATCTGCACATAATTTGCTTGGGAACTATATCTAATTTAAGGTCAATATATCCTTAATAGTTAGATGCTAAACTTTAATGAACATTTTAAGACTTACTACATTCAATTATAAACTTTATTAGTTTAATAAGTACTATACCATCAAGCAATTGAGGTTAACATGACAAAAAGCTATTTATCATAGAATGATTCTATAACTCCCTTCATACCCTACTATAGTATACATGCCGATTAGAATTATAACTATTGATTAAGTTATTACTTTACATTGTATAAAGGAAGTGCAAGGGGCGAACACAAGGGGTCAAAGAATAAACCATAATCCCGATCAGTTTATAGCTTAACTTGGTTTTTATAGTTTTATAAGCTCTAAACAAATATCTCCTTTACTTTCATTTAGGAACTAAGGTAAGTATTTTACATAGCATTAAGAGAAGGTTTATAAAAAGGCTGCGCCAAGATAAACTATTATTCCCCCTCACCCTATGATTTACCAACAAACATTATAATCCTCTATGTATATATGCTAGTTCACACAAAGGATAAGGATCTATGTTAATAATACATTCCAAACATCATTCTAAGGTTTTCGTGGTTGAATTTTATATTGTAGGTGGGTTGACAAAAGATGTAGCGAACCTTGTAGAACTTTCCATTGTATGATTCGGATTACAAATCATTGGAAACTTGGTCATTGTAACTATAATGTTTCTACCCACTGCATTCCAATTATCAAAGTGTTAACGTGGCCTCGTTATAGCCAAGTGTTGGGGGTTTAAAGGGTAGTCTTGAACCCTAGTTTGACATTCCTTTGATGCCTTTGGGCCTCTGGCCGCTTTGCAAAAACCTTCCTGTTGACACCGTCGCTTACACTGTTTGTTAGCAGTCATTTTGCTGGTTATACTCCTCATGGGCTCATCCAATGCACTGTAAAGAAATTGTTGTAACCAAACATTTGTTTGTTTGAGCGTTGGTCAGTAAACATTTCTTCAGGGTTTCGCCATTTGCACGCTCAGTCCTGAACTCTTGAGCTGTAGAGTGTTTCTGCTTCTTTGGCTTGGCATAAGAGTCATGGCCCTTCGAGTTCAGGCTATTGGGCATATGGTTTCCTTGCCATGTAATGTCTTTATCAGGGTATGAAGTGAAGACCTGAGCTTAAATAGCTGTTGCAAATGATGTTCTCATTCTCAGTCGTGGTTGGTTGCTTATAGTGATGGCAGACTCTTTCTCTTTTGTTGTAGATGAAGGGTTTTCATTTCCTCGTGTTGGTGGATGTTTTGTTGCTCTTCAGTGGTCATATTTCCGTTAATTCTTAAGGTAAGATATAGAATTTACCCTTCGTCTTCCTTCCAGTACAGTTTTACTTAAATAGTGGTTTATAATGTACAAATTTTTTTTTTTTAACATTATGCTCTTCCTTCTTAACAGGGTCGACCTGCTCTCCTCAGCGTGAAAAGTGTGAGACCACGATGGTTGGCTACTTACGGCAAGCTTGGTTTAACCATGGCATCTTCCTCCTTGTTGGTCCTTTAGGGACAGTCATGGGTTGGTCTTCATGACCTGTAACCCTTGCGGTTTCCTTGGTTCAATTAAATGGATTAGTTCACTGTTGTTTAGGAGCTTAAACCCTTCGTTTTAGTATGGGATCTCTGGCTGAGGCCGAGAACGTGATTTTGGGTTTTATTTGATTACTGTGTAATATATATATATATATATATCAATGTTTGTACAGGATGTAAAAGCCTTACTTTGTAGATCTTGTTTAAAGCCGAGAGGCATAAAGGAGATTAAACTCTTTCCTTCTAATTAACTCCATTGTATACTTTAATTTTGGTAGGGTTTTACCCTGAACTCGAAGATATAAAGCTGTCTATACAGTCTTCTTGAAAATATCTTTTGCTATAGTACAGTTCTGAAATCAATTTATTTTACTTGTGTTATAAAATATATTGTTTAAGCTCGGCATAATGAGCATATCTAGGTTTTGTTGCTTAGATTCCCGTAATTTAATATATATTTAATTTACTCTCTGTAAATTATTTAAATTATTAGTAGCTAGGGTTTTCTGTACATTGTTAATATATTGATTTACTTTATTATTCAAGGAATTGTAAATATTTTTATATTGTTTATACTCTTCGAAGTATATGGTCTTAATGTTTTTAATGGAATTCTTTATGTAATTGTTAGTTAATCTTTGGGTACAGAATTTACATCTTAATCAAGTTTACAATAATAAGATAAGAACATTTCTTTAATTAAATAATAATAATGTTCCTATTAAGTATATAATAATAAACATGTTGTTATTTAATATAACAAGGGTGTTATCTTACCTGTGAGTACTATTGCTTCCAAAGTTATTCATACTTAGTTTATTTTGTTAAAGTATAGAGAAATAGTACTCTGTTATTTATTTCTTATGCCATCTGTACTAATACTTTATAAAAGTTCTCTTGGTATTTATTTTATCTTATATGTTATGATGTTAGTAAAATAAAATAAAAACAATTAACAAACTATCTATGATCTATCTCATATATATATATTGTAATATTTATTTTAACTTTTATAAAAGATAGACTAATAACTATAAATCCTGTTCGAGCTCAGCTAGATAAAAATTAATGCAAAAACTAGATAAATTAACAGCTGTAAGCAGATTATGAACTAACTAGTTTCTTATAAAATAAAATAATAGTTTTGCTATTGCTAATTACAAATTGGTTTCTAGACATTCAATAATATAAAATCTGAGAAGAAAATAACTGTAGAAAGAAAAACATTTCTATTGGTTCTATTACTACATACTTTAGCTAGTAAATTATTTTCTCGGTTTCAAATAATATAGTAAAGTTTCTGGAATAGAAACTGTACAGAAAACCTGTTTACCCATCTGAATCTAGTTCTGTTAGTAAACGAAAATACAGCTTCTTTCCTTGTTCTATAATCTAACATAAATGACTTAAATCTAACCCTAACTCTACTTCATGTATAGAATGCTATTGCTCTCACAGTTAAATAAAAGTATGCATTCTTTTAAACAAACTAACAATTTATTCTATAATTGCATCCTACTATCTTTATTTATAATCTTACCACCTGTGCTGGAGTACGGTCTGGATCAATCCAAATGAGGAAAAACATAGGTGGGGTTTTATTTCTCATCAAAATGATTCTAGTTACTAAAATAAACTAAGAACACTTTCATGACTAAACCCTCTAAGTCATTACATAATAAATTGCAACATAACTTTCAATCATACACAGATATTAAAACAAGATTATTAAATAGCAGAACCTATTATTGAGCTTGGATGACAACAGCAATGGGAGGCTATTCCTCCCTACCAACTCTTGGAGAGCGCTCAAACAACAACTCCTCAGAACCCTTGAGCTTGCTCTGGTCTCCCTGGCTGGAACTAGGTGCAGCAGTAATCAATACCAGTCTTCAGACTCAATACAAACCCTGAACTTATCAGTAAGTTCTCTCAGCTAACAAGCTGTAACAGACCAAGTTACTGCAGATTCTCTCTCAAACACCTTCCTTACTATTTTCCCTTTTTCCTCAATGAATTCCTTGAAGTGCATTCCTCCTGAATGATTCTTCTCCTGGAAATTATCTGAGCAACCTCAGCTCTATTCATTGGGTGTTTTAAAATATTTCCTAGGTCTTTTTGGGTTAGTTGTCATTTATTGAGCCACCTGCTCTGATCCCACTTTCTTGGGGGATCATGACACCAAATGTAGGGAAGTTGCCACCTGCAACATAGGAAGTGTTTGAGGATGCTACCACTTGTCTTTTGCCCTCCACCTAGTTCCTTCCACCAGTTTGACCAGTAACACTCTTATTAATAGCTCTCCCATGTTGTTGTCTCCACTTTTATTTATTAATAATAAAATATTCAGAATTACATTCCACTTCTTTTGACTCTACTGAGTCATCAGTTCCTACTTAGCATTAAATTTAAACAATTAGTTCTTTTGACTCTACTGAGTCATAATGTCTTAGGAAATCAAATTAAACAATTAACATTATTTTACAAAATTGGGGTATGTGACGGTACACTTCCATTAGGACCATACTTGCATTGGAAGTAGTTATGAAATGAAAAATACACCAAATGGATGTTAAGACAACTTTCTTGAATGTTGTAGTCGAGGAAGAAGTGTATGTGGAACAACCACTGGGATTTGAGACACATGACAGGAACACCTTGTTAACCCAAAAAATCCCTCACTAAGCTCTCCATGACCTACACCACACATGGACACCACTTCACGACCCTCCATTAGACCCCCACACCCTCAAAAATGCTTAAGGATGAAGAAAAGGGCTTAAAAACAAAAAAACGAAGCCTAAAATACTCTCCTAGGAGCTAATGCCCCCAAAAAGGGGCTAAAACCCTAAAAGGAGCTAAAATTAGGGTGGAAGGGGCTAAAATCCCAAAAAGGGGCTAAAGCCCAGACCAAGGGCTTAAAACCCTAAAACCCCAAAAAAACTATAAAAGGAGGGTGGGGGGTCACTCTCAAAACACTTCTCCCTTACATACTGTTATGCTGCTCGTGGATGCCTTGAGACCCTTTGTCTCTCAAGCCACCCACACTCCCTCTCCTCCATCTCCATTGAGCCATAGCTCCCCCATCCAAGAGAGGTGCTTCTTCAAGCTAGGGCATGGTGGCCCATTCCACCCAAAGAGAAGGCATAGCTTGTTCTTTGTTGTATTTGCTTAGTTTTTTCTTTGCTTTCTAATCCATGGTTTCATTTGTAAGTTTATTTCCTAACTTGTTTTGTAGGTATTTCTATTTACTGTAGCTTAATGATTTTTTGCAGGTTATTGGAAGTGGAACCCTAACCTTTGTTTGCAGAGGGGTTCTCCATATTTCTCTTCCATCTTTGCTTTTATTTATGTTCTTTACATTCCATTTTTCCTTTCAGTTTTCCCACAAGCAGGAACCTACCCTTCTGTCCTATAGACAGAAGGGAGCCATTCCTACTCCTGTAGCAAGGAGAAATCCCTGCTATAGAACTGGCGACCATACCAGGTTGATCCCACAGGATCCTTGGTCCAAATTTTTAAAATTTCAAGTTTTTCAAGTTTTTCCCTAGTTTTTAAAATTTCATGTCAAATTCAGTTTAGATCTAGTTTATTTCCAATTATTAGTGTTGCCGAAGCCTCTGATAGGAAAATCTGAGTCAGTTTGGCAATAGTACAGGTTACTGTCGGCTGGATCTGACTCAAGATCATAAAAACCCCAAATTCGAGGTAGGTCACACTTATCGGGCCTAAACAGGGGATGAGGGTGCACTTAATGGCCTGACAGGCACGCCCAAGGTGCACTTAATCCCTCGAAAGGTGCGACTTCACTCAGAAACACAGACCGTGACTATCTGTGAAATATGTGCGATCCCGTTGCCTATTTCTAAAAAAAATTGCGACCCCCTCGCCAAATTTGATAAAAAAATGTGCGGTCTGTCAATCAAAAGTTCAATTTCAGTTTAATAGGGGTTAAATTTCAGTTTAATAGGGATTCTTAGTGTGGCTCATCCGCCTCTGTCCAGCATACTAGTTTAATTTCAGTTTCTGTTTCAATTTCCTGCAATTTCTTTTACAAACAATGTGTAAATTCCAAACAAATTCTAATGGCTTAATTAAATGAATGTAGCTCAACTAAAATCAACCTAAAACTAACTGTCTTGCTTACCCTTCCTCCTCAACCCAGTCATCACCCTCGGGGGTATTCTGGGATACGACGAAGGGCAAGCTCGTATAGACCTAGTCTCTTCATTGAATATTTTTCTAAACCACTAAAACTGGATGACCTGGAAGGTAAAGGGGATAGAGAAGGAGGGATTGTCATGGTGCTAAGCATCCTCCCTATTGACCAACCTTACATCTGGGAGGTGACTATGGATCTACGGATGGGCTTAGTCCCATTGTTTTGAGATCCCATCACCTTCTCTTGGTTGAAGAGGAATATCAGTGTGAGGTAGTCATCTTGTTAGGCCATAAACATTCAGGGTTAAGAATTGTATTTGTTTACAAATTTCTAATTATTCATTACATGCACAACAATATGACGAGTTCATAAACCATTTGCAGCTACCAAATACCATAAAGATAGACAAACAAATACACCATACCAAGTAATCAACCCAACTCAGTTCATGATGCTGAGAGAGCCTTAAAATTTATCAATTTACACTAAGTACAAACAAATCTGCAGTCTTTGAGGACATAAGTCCCTGACTGCTTCAACTATGGGAAGTACTTGGGCTCTGCCCAGAAACTCATTGTGAGGAGTACCACAGGAGCCCCAAAGTAGCTGGCCACTGAGAGGAATTTCCAAGCGAAACAGGCAACGACCCCTTCTGATTGAGTAGAAACACCTGTGAGGAAAAATCCAAGCAATGTCTTCTGGCAGTCTTGGTGGCTGAGTGACCACCTACAACCAATAGGAAGCCACTGAAACCGGGATCTAAATATCATTCCCATCAGTTTGATAAACATTTAACAAAATTGATCCCCCATGCTCTTCCTCACGCCTAAGAGGTGAACCACCACCATTCGAAACATTGAACCGACACCGTCGAGCCTATTCTCGATCACCTCACACACCATCATAATTCCACACAGCCTCTGATTCAGATTTAGACCCGTATCAGTCTGAACCTGACCTCCATACTGCACCATCAAGCCCCATGGCTAGCACAAACCTGGATCCATTTTCCGGCATAGCCATAGCAAGTGGACCATGTCCACACCACAACTTGTCACCAAAAACCCTGTAGGTGGCCCAAGCATAGTCATGCAAACTATCATCAGTCAATTGCCACCACCCATAGTGACCAGCCAAGTTGGCCCATCTGCAACACACGAGGGTAGTGGACCCTCCACCTACACTGCCCCTCCTACCACACAGGGGGCCAATGGACCTTCCACCTACATTTCCCCTACTATCATACATGGGGGCAATGTCCCTGCCATCCATACTACCCCCCCACAACACTTGGGGGCATTGGCCCATCCACAATGGCGCCACCGCAAGTACCCCCAGCTGTGTAGATTCATTATGCACCTACAAATCCCACCACCATCGCAGACCCATCCCACATCAACTTGGCGTCAAACCTACCTTTCATGGCTCGTCTGAACTTGCCTGATTTGGCACATTTAACAAACGACCCCATCCGCCACCAAGCTTTCTGGCCACCCGTGCCAACTAAGCTTCCATCAGACAACCCCAAGTTTGAAGGCAAAGCAGGGGAATGTCCCCAAAACCACACAATGACATTCCATCTATGGTACTCATCAAATAGAATCATAGATGATTCCATCAGACTGAGGCTATTCCAACGCACCCTCACAGGTGCTACAGCCAAATGATACATTGAGCTACCACAAGCCAAGTACCCTGATTTCAACTCCCTAGCCTTCATGTTCCTACAGTATTTCCAACTCCCTGTCATATATGACAAGGGGGTGGAGATGCTATTATCCTGCCATCAAAACACTGCCACTCATATAACTGACCATATCCATGAGTGGCAGCGACTCCGTAGCCTATGTAAAATACAACTTGATGACAAGATCTTCTTGGATTAGTTCCTTAAGACCTTGCTCCCACCCATAGCAAAGGACGTCGCATCCGAACATCCTCAATCCGAAGAAGAGGCCATACTAAAAGGTCAACAGTTTGACCTCATCTATGCTCAGCCTGGATACCTATACACCGTCATCCTAGATGCTCCCCACGCAGGAACCTCTTACCGTGATGCACCGAGGGCATCCCATGTTGCAGATGGCATCATAGGATCAGTTTCCCAACAGCCACAACACCGACCGACACCACCTGTAGTTCCATCACAACCAAGCAACACTGCTAATGTTTCTTACCAAAACGAAGCTCCGGACTACGCTAGAATGATGTCCTAGTCTGGAGAAACAACTTCCTACGCACAGCTTGTGCCACCATAGTAGGCTCAGGCCATGGCTTGGCCAACACAGCAGTATGTGGGGAAAATACCCTCATTTGTGGCACCACCTCCAACTCAAATATACTATGCACCGCCTCCAACTCAAATCTACTATGCACCGCCAGTGCAAGCGGTTCAAGCCCCCGCCCCCGCTCCACCCGCTCCGTTGGGACAAGTGTTTGTACAAGAAAACCGTCCCAACCAGCCTACCCCCAACAACCAACAAGGGAAAGCTAGAAATAATCGGCCTTGAAACTAAGGAAACAACCAACCACAAGGAGCCGGTCAACAACCAAACCCTCCCAACAATGTCGCGGCAAACCGGCTAGCTCAAAACCCCCCATGACCAAACGCACCAAGACGCAACGCCCCATTGCACACAAACCAACCATGCACACTCTGTGATGTTTATTGGCACTACACATTCAAGTGTCCCCTCATGGATTAAGCAAATCAAGCCATTCAGAATGAGGTTCAACAGGCCTCCAATGCTGCAAATCAAGACCAACCCAACTCAGCACCATAAGGACCTCCTCCTATGGTGCTTCAAAACCCACTACTGGTCCAAGGGTTGGTGGCAAGTGCACCTCCTCTGCAACCCTATCCCAATGCTCTGGGGGCACCTCCCATGGCCAAAATAGGTGTTCACCACCTGCTAGCCATGACAACTGAAGAGTTCAACTTACAAACTAGACGGAATCAGTACAGTACCACCATGGAACTCGCTGACACATCAGCGGCCTCAACGTAAAAAAAATTCAACCTACCTCTTTAGTTACCCCCATTCCTGCGCCCCCCCATATGAAGGATTGCCAATAACGCCACGGCTAGAGCTAAAGTGAGCTATAGCATTGTGGATGATTTGGCCTAAACACTAACTGCCATGTCCGCTCTTGAGGTACTTAAAACATTCCCAATGAAGTGGAAAGCCTTACTAGCCGCCCTTGGGGTAGTAGACCCCTCCGAATCCAATTTGATCACATTCGACATAGAGAATGGAGAACCGTGCATGCCATTCACCATCACCTTCCAAATCTCGGTGTCTATCCGGAACCTGGTTGTGCACCGATGCATAGTGGAAGAGGGAGCATCCACGTGTGTTATGTCTACCTTGGTTTGGGAGAAACTTGGATCACCAATTCTACAACCATCCTCCACAACTCTGCGGGATTATGATGGACATCTCACTAAATCCCAAGGAATCCTCCCCCATGTCCCCATCAAATTAGCCGGGAAGACAGTGCTAATCGACATAGAAGTCGTCAACTCTCAACTGGACTATAACCTTCTCCTCGGGAGAAGCTATATGTACACCATGTGAGTTGTCGCGTCAACTTTCTTCTGTCTCATGATGTTCCCCCACAAAGGGAAGACTGTGATGGTTGATCAACTCACTTATCACGATCCGCAAGGGTTAACGGCACCTGCTAATGTTATCCCGACCATTACCACTATTGAGCCACAAGGGATGACTACACACGCCAATGCCATCCTTGAAATCAGCACCATGGTTGAAAACACACAAGCCTCCCCATTGTTGAATGTGGGCCCTAGGTTGTTTTCCAATACCACCATGACGGCTCCTTTCCCATTAGTCTCACCACCACCGACACAAAATGAAACTGTGGACTTGTGCATGGTCTCATCCAGAACCACTGCACCCAAACAACAACCGTAGCCGCAGCCCCAACCACAACCACAACATCGTCTGTAGCCGCAACACCAATAGCAACCGCAACATCACCTGTAGTGGCAGCATTACGCACAGCAGCAAACACAACCGCATCCCCACATGCAACCAACAGGGAGTTATCTGGGATCATCTCCAGTCCATACAATCCCCTTCCTCTTTGCCCCACCTGGTATTATGAGCAAACTAGTAATGGCCACTTTAAGCTTACCCAACTTTTCATTGGGAATTTCAGTGTGGTATCTTGATCCACCGGCTCAACCAGCAATGCCCTAGGTTGTTTTAACCCCGGTGTAACCCATCATGGTGGAGTCTCACCCTCCACCTGGCCCGCAAAATCCAACCGTCGCACCCGCACCCGCACCGCCCCACCTGAAAAGGGCTAGGGGCAAGAATGCCAAAGGCACCGTAGAGCCACGACAAGTCCTACCTTGTGCCGTCTGCGAACAACAGGGCCATCCAATTCAAAACTTCCCTGAAATCCCAATGATCCATGCCCATTTAGATGCCATGACTACAAACAAAAACATGCTTGTGGTTGAACTCCCAACCGCACCGATAGTTAGGAACAAGGCATTGAGAACAAACCATGCTTGTGCCCTTTGCGGCTTCTATGGCCATTACTCTCACCATTGCCAAGACCTGCCCAAATTTTGAATGGCTCTAGCTGACCTTCGTTAACATTCCCTTGAGTCTGAGATCACCTTGATCGAGGAAGTTCACCCACCACCTCCTTCGTCAGACACGATGCCCATTTACATGATGTCTAGTTCCATCTACCCGCTCATCTCCTCCTCCACCGACGGTCCATCAGACCTATCTCTTCATTTCTTCAACAACGATGAGGAGATACTTGAAGCTCTGACCACCCCGAAATACCCATTGGACGACATGCACCATCGCTTGTTCTTCCCCCCTGAAGAACTTGTGTCATAGTTTGACCAGTTTTTTGTGGAGACCAAAGATTTCATCCATGGGAAGGTCGATTGGTTCAAGAACCCCATCCTAGTACTAGATTCCTTCGAAGAAGGGAATATGGCGAACATTTTTCCAACCATTAAAATCGACATCTCAACCAATTCTAATATTGTTGAAGAAATCATGTTGGGGGCATCTTTCTCCCCGGAAGAGGTTAATTCCTACAAATCTCTCTTCCAAGAATTCCATGACATCTTTGCCTGGTCTTACACCGAAATTCCCGGCTTAGATCCATCCATCATGGAACACCACATCGACACATGGCTTGATGTGGCTCCCGTATGCCAAAAGCAACGACCAATCCATCCATCCAAAGTGGCTGTGGTGAAAGTTGAGATAGAGAATCTGTGCACAACCGGCTTCATCTACCCCATTGAATACACCATTTGGGTTTCTAATCCTGTTCCCGTGAATAAAAAACAGGGTACCATTCACATTTGCACAGACTTCCACGACCTCAATGGGGCATGTCCCAAATACAACTTCCCCACACCCTTCATCGATCAGATCATCGATGCATGCACTGGACATGAAGTATTTTCTTTCATGGACGGTTTTTTCATCTATAACCAAATCCAAATCCAGAAAGAAGACCATTACAAGACAGTATTCACAACCCCATGGGGCACATTCGCTTATCAGGTCATGCCCTTTGGCCTAAAAAACGCAGTAGCCACTTTCCAACGTGCCATGACATATTGTTTCCATGATTTAATTCACACCATCTTGGTCTACCTGGATTACCTGACCTCTCGATCACCGAAACAAGCACAACATATAGACGACTTGCGGCAAGTCTTTTTACGTTGCTGCAAGTACAAAATTCACTTCAATCCCCTCAAGTGAATTTTTTGTGTCCCAGCAGGTCGTCTACTCAGATTCATCGTATCTCACAAAGGGATAACGATAGATCCCCTCAAAGTTCAGGCTATCTTTGATCTTCCCCAAAAAATTGGCACCAACTGCAGAGCCTCTAGGTAAGGCCAACTTCCTTGCCGCTTTGTACCAGAGTACGCAACAAAAGCTTACAGATTCATTCGCCTACTCTACACAAAAATCCCCTTTGTTTGGGATCAGCAAGCACAAGAATCATTTGATGCACTCAAACAAGCCCTGGCTTCTGCACCATTACTTTCAGCACCAGATTTCACCTGGGACTTCATTCTCTATGTGTCGGCCTTGGACAACGCCATTTCTAGAGTCTTGGTCCAAGAAGATGATGCTCGCCATGAGCACATGATTTACTACATCAATCAGAAGCTAACAAGACCCCCACTGTGATAATCACCTGAGGAGAAATTAGCCCTTGTTTTCGTCTTGTCAGCCTAGAAGTTGCACGACTACATCATTGCAAACCATACTCATGTAGTGGCTGATTCAAACATAATGCGGTACCTCTTAAGCCGTTGCCTTCTACAAGGTCAAGCGGCTAAGTGGGTAGTCATCCTCCAAGAATTCAACCTAGAGTTCATGTCCCCAAAAAGCACAAAGGCACTCGCGCTGGCCACACTCATGACCGATCTACCCCCATTACCCATGTCATCACCCCCCAAGGATGATCTCCCTAATGATTTTCCATTCATCATATCCACAGATGACCCCTGGTATGGAGACATCCTTCTTTACTTACGCACACAAAAGTTCGTAGCACACTTAAACCGTGAGGATAGGTGACGCATCCGACATCAAGCCATTCTCCACTTGCTGATTGGAGATGTTCTATATCGTCGAGGCATTGATACCATCTTATGTTGTTGCCTCGAGACCATCCTCAATGACTGCCATAGTGGAGCCTGTGGTGGCCACCTTTCAGGCCTAGCAACCGCCCAAAAGATTCTACATGCCGGCTACTTCTGGCCCTCCATCTTTGTCAATTGCATCGAGGTAGTCAAGCATTGCCATAGCTGTCAGCTCTTTGCCCCAAAGGAAAGAACCCCCCCTGCACCGTTACACCCCATTGTCATAGTCAGGCCCTTGTGCAAATGGGCTATCGACTTCATGACAATCAACCTTGTCTCGGCTAATGGTCATAAATACATCATTATGGCTGTCGATTACTTCACTAAGTGGGCAGAGGCCATGCCCACATTTGATTGCAAAGTTGAAACTGCAACACACTTCTTCTTTAACCATGCTATTTCACAATTTGGTGTTCCTAAGCAATTAGTCTCAGACCATGGAGCACACTTTCAAGATGTCATATAGGCTGAACTGTCAACCATGTTGAAATTCGAACACCAATACTCATCTTCCTACTACCTCCAAGGAAATGGCCAAGTGGAAGCAGTCAACAAAATCATCAAAACAATGCTCTGAAGGATGGTAGGAAATCATAAAACCAATTGGCATCACATGCTATTCTCTGCTCTATGGGCTTATCGCACATCCACAAAAACCGCAACTGGTTTCACCCCTTTCTGCCTAGTACATGGCATTGAATCAGTGCTCCCTATAGAGTTCCAAATCCCATCTCTTTGCCTCGTAGTGGAACTCCTTCTTGATACTTCACCTTTAGAAGAGCGACTCCTCCAACTTGAGAAAACCATAGAAGACCATCGAGCTGCCCTCCAAGCCATTGAAGCAACGAAAACATGATCAAAGGTCTACTATGACTCCCATGTCCACCCTCGCACCTTCAGTGAAGGGGATATGATTCTAGTCTACGACAAACCCAATGATAAGTTGGGAAAAGGAAAGTTTGAGTCGATGTGGTATGGCCCGTACGTCCTCCACCGTTGCCTCGGAAAAGGGGCATACACCCTTATTGACTCTAATGGACAACTCTTGGAGAAACCCCGCAACGGGATCTACCTTAAGAAATTTTACACTTAACATCACCAATGAGTCGCTTCATTTTCTTTTCTTGTTTTTCAACGTTTTTTACCACAAATTAGGGGCAGCGCCATTAGCTGCTACTCCAAAGTCACCTGGAATCAGTTCAAGACACCTCTCACATCTTTGGACTCAAACTTCTATCTCTTTATGAGACCATCGTCTCATGTTTAATAAATCAATTTCAGGACCATTTCCCACAAGTCACCTCGATTTACGAGCCATGACATGACGATGCGAGTGTCTACGGACCTATACTTGTATCACACTTCCCGATCACTACTCATGTGAGTTCTCGAGCCACTGCCCGTTAAGGAATGTCATTTTTTACTTTTATTTTGTATTTTAACACATAGTTGTCTTCCCCATTCACCGCACCTTACATAGACTTCTGGACCATTGTCCACAAAACAATTTACTTTTCTTGTACATATTTGGCATATAACTACCCCCTAATTTGCACTCACATTGCATGTACTCAAGTCCGTCCACCGCAACAAACACACGCGCTCTCCTGACCTCTGTCCAAGAGCCACCTTGGTTTGCATGCCTTTTCTGCATCGACTCGTGAGCCTCTGCCGCAATCTATCCCCTGCATGTATTGGTATGTTTAAGAGCCTTTTGCTCCATCCATACTGCATGGATGACCTTTTGACCACTGTCCACCGTCCCAACATGGGGCACCGCCTGTGCCACTGCAATCGGTTGACCGCACTAGAGTTTCGTTTAAGCTCTTTTCTGACTCCTAAAAACAATGAAAAGATAGCCGAGCGCAGCTGCTTCCTTTCTTTCTCGCTAAAGTATAAGAAAGGGCGTCTACATCATCTTGTTTACCTCCTTTTGCGGACCATGTAGACCATCAATTGAAAAGGACTTCCTTGGCGTATTCTAGCCAAGATCGTTCCCCTCTGCATACTTTTATGCTTTCTCGGGTAGAGGGGCCGCACTTTATGAAAAATCTCACCACAGGTTGTCGTTAAGCTTTTTTCCATCCTTCTCATCAAGAAAGTATTGTTGAGAAAAACTTGGTTTCATTCATGGTTGTAAAAGCATCTGAATGATTGTCCAGTCAGTATAGGTTTAACCTTTTCCGGCCTGATTGGACTACCAACGGTAAAGAAGTCTCTCATCCCCCAAAGGATGGGCGAGCTCTCCTATGTATACTTTTATCCTTTTTCGGGCACAGGAGACTACCAATGAAAAAGAGCCCCCACCAGAGTCTTCTTCGTGCTTTCAGACTCTCTAAAATTGAAAGCACCATCGAGCATTTACCTTCTCGGGCTCGCCAAAAATCCACGAGATCATACCATAATGGTGTCCCTAGACACCACCCCACAAAAAATAGTTTGGCAGCATTCCCACATTGGGTCGCCTTTATTCAGAGTACTCTGCAATGAGTTTTCCTTGGATCCCATCAATTTCAAAAGTTTCTACCTCCTCCAAGCATTTCCCATCTGTAGTGACATTCCCGGTATTACAGCTTTGATCCCAATCCCATGAGTCAAGTTTCATTTGCTGCCTGGTCCGCCCTACCATCATACTCTGAAAAAAGGAATTTTGAGTCCACCACACTCCCCCTGCCCCTATTCAATTATTTCCCTACCCTCCCCCCCCCCTTCAGTGGGTCAGTCCGTAGATTGTCTCACACCTTTCGGTTATCTCCCTCGCGCTCCTGGTCAAGGAAACATAATTGCCTTGACTAGGGGCAGGTCTCCCTCTATCGATGACAACACATATATTCTAGAGGATAGACCTAGAGGTCCCTGTATCCTGGTTTCATTAACCTCATTGATGATTTCCTTGGACCACTTAAGAGAAGTCCTTAGTGCCTCTTAGGATGGTTGTTTCTCACGTGCTCGACTCCAACTACATCATCACACCATTGAGATTCATACAGGTTTTGGTCCGCACAATACTTGGTCGAATACACCGGATGTCACCTGAATCTAGCACATTGATGAGTCTACTCAAGGGACCTAAACAGGTTATGTTCCTTGTGATTTACGGGTTGCATTGGAGACAGTGTTCAGAAGCCCTAGCAGTGCTTCGATATACCTTTATGATTGATGCAGCATACTTGTACCACAAAGGCTTTGACTCTCAATCAGTAAGTCCACATAGCTATCTACTGTTCCAGATCCAGTAGACCATCAGTCATGAAGATATAGCATTCCATGAGAATGTCATGGGTCCAATGTACCAGATCAGTATTGTATTCAGCATGACATTAAGGCAACCATTATTGTATCATTAGTTGTATATGATCGACTCTTGTATTTTAGAGCATAGATCAAATTATTCTTTTGACATTGTCACGAGCATGGGGATGCCCGCCTCGTCCATATACATGTCACACATTATTTGTATCTCACCCATTGATGGGAACCATATTAATACAAAAACCAAAAGCCACCATGCCCCAACCCCAGAAGCACCACCTCACCGCAGCAAATCCTATGATGTCCGTTGGCCACATGATGAGCTCCTACCCTCACACATTAGGGGGCAATCTGTTAACCCAAAAAATCCGTCACTAAGTTCTCCATGACCTACACCACTCCACGACCCTCCATTAGACCCCCACACCCTAAAAAATGATTAAGGATGAAGAAAAGGGATTAAAAACCCAGAAAGGAGACTAAAATACTCTCCTAGGAGCCAAATCCCCCAAAAAGGGGCTAAAACCCTAAAAGGAGCTAAAATTAGGGCAGAAGGGGCTAAAATCCCAAAAAAGGGGCTAAAGCCTGGACCAAGGGCTTAAAACCCTAAAACCCCAAAAAAGCTATAAAAGGAGGGTGGGGGGTCACTCTCAAAACACTTCTCCCTTGCATACTATTATGCTGCCCATGGATGCCTTGAGACCCTTTGTCTCTCAAGCCATCCACACTCCCTCTCCTCCATCTCCATTGAGCCATAGCTCCCCCATCCAAGAGAGGTGCTTCTTCAAGCTAAGGCATGGTGGCCCATTCCACCCAAAGAGAAGGTATAGCTTGTTCTTTGTTGTATTTTCTTAGTTTTTCTTTGCTTTCTAATCCATGGTTTCATTTGCAAGTTTATTTCCTAACTTGTTTGGTAGGTATTTCGGTTTACTATAGCTTAATGATTGTTTGCAGGTTATTGGAAGCAGAACCCTAGACTTTGTTTGCAGAGGGGTTCTCCATATTTCTCTTCCATCTTTGCTTTTATTTCTGTTCTTTACATTCCATTTTTCCTTTCAGTTTTCCCACAAGAAGGAACCTACCCTTCTGTCCTATAGACAAAAGGGAGCCATTCCTGCCCCTATAGCAAGGAGAAATCCCTGCTACACACCCATGTGTGCAAATTGAAGAAGGCCTTGTATGGATTCAAACAAGCACCAAGGACATTGTACGACAAGATGTATAGCTTCCTGATGAGCTTGGGATTTACCAAGAGTAAAGCAGATTCCAACCTCTACTTCAAAGTGGAAGACAAAATACCAATGATACTTCTGCTATATGTCGATGACTTGCTTCTCACAGGTGATGAGGAACTCATGAAATATGTAAGGAGGAGACTTTCTACAGAGTTTGAGATGAAAGACCTAGTTATTATGTACTACTTCTTAGGCATGGAGGTGTGGCAGAGTGCAGATGGGATTTTCCTTGGTGAAGGAAAGTATGTAGTGGAGATTCTGAAGAGATTCGAAATGTTGGACTACAAGGCAATAGTCACACCTATGGCATCTTACATGAATATTTTGAGTGATGCTTCATCTGAGTCGGTTAATGCCATGATGTATCATCATATTATTGTCTCATTGATGTATCTGATGAATATGAGACTAGACACATGCTTTGCAATGAACACCTTGAGTCAGTAACTGATGGATCGAAGACATGTTCACATGATAGTAGAAAATCATGTTCTAAGGTACCTAAAAGGTACAATGGATTATGGGATCAAATATGATGCGAATTAGAAGATTAACCTACATGGTTATGTTGATTTGGATTGGGCAAGTAGTGCCACAGATAGGAAGAGCACCTCAGGTTGTTGCTTCAATTTGGGATCTGGCATTATCTCTTGGTTCATTAGGAAGCAATCATGTGTGGCGTTGAGTACAACCGAGTAAGAGCATGTTGATGCTTGATTGGCTAGTTGTGAGGTAGTGTGGCTATGACATTTTTTGTCTGACTTGTTTGATATCAAGTTGGATGTGAATTGTATCTTCTATGACAATCAAAGTTGTGTGAATCTATCCAAAAACCTATTTTTCCATGACAAGTCAAAGCACATCGAGATCAAGTTCCACTATATCAGGGATATGGTGTAGACAGGAGCAGTGAATCTCTAGTATGTGGAAATGGAGGAGCAGATAGCTGATGTGTTGACCAAGCTATAGATAGAGTAAAGTTCGAGTACTTTAGAGAAATAATTGGTGTGATCCATATAGAGACCCCTCGAAAGAGGGGGTGATGTGTTCAACATAACTAGAGAGACGGGTTGTTTGAGCATAACATCTTGGGGAAGACAGTAGTTTTCTAAGACGTAATCACTCCTGTAGGTTCTCCTTGGATAAGTCCTCACAAAGCTCATAGGTTATCCTTGGATGTAATCAATATTGATGTGTTTCTATGCTAGAAATAGCTGATGCATAATATCTCACATGGGAAATGAGACAGGTTGTCCGAGCGGGAAAATCCTAGTCAAGCAGGATGCTCAGAAGTAATCAGTCCTGTAGGTTTTCCTTGAATGTAATCAGTCCCAGTGAAACAGGATGCTTATACATAATCAATCCTATAGGTTGTCCTAAGATGTAATTAGTCCTGGAGAAGCTCGCAAGTTATCCTTGGACGTAATCAGTCCCTTGATAGGTTATTCGAGTGTACGCAGGTTACTCAAATGTAACAAGTCCTATGGGTTTTTTGAGTGTAAAAAGAGCCCTAGAGTGGTATGTAGGTTACTCGAATGTAATACACATCGAAGGTTTTCTAAACATAAAATATCTTGGATGCAGGTTGTTCAGATGTAATAAAGCTTCTGATGTAGCAGGTTTTTTCTTTGTAATCAGTCCTTGCATATATATCTATATATGTGTTTTCATATTGATATGATAAGGTCACGAAGCACGAGAGGTGCACCTAGGAAACTCTTCCTTTACGGGTAGAATGCAGGTTGACCATGTAGAGATGTAATGCACTTAGTTTGATCCTAGGCGATTCTCACATAGTAGAAGTTGCAGGTGGTCTTAAGGACATGAAAATATCCTGGCTTATTCTTATGGTGAAAGAACACTCGTGGTCTGCATCGAATAATATTTTTTATTTTATTTTATTTTTTTATTTTTTTTTTTCTGTGCAGGACAAAATATATGATTTGGATACGATGAGAATATGAAGGTAGGATATGTAGGTTATTGTTGTGGCAATGTAAATAATTTCCTGAACCATTCCTATGAGATGGCTTGCTCGAAAGGTGATGAAGACCTGGATGAGGACTAGGCCTACACCTAGTCGAGAGAGGGTTGGCTCTGTAGAAACTTCTTGTTATAGCGGATTTCACCACTCCAGGTGAATCACACTTTGTATGGCCTTCCCCTGTCCCGCTGCAGACTCTTTAGACCCCATGGACCATATTTTATCCTTTGATGTTTCCTTGATCATCCCTAAAACTATATAAAAAATGATATATGCGGCTTTTTACCCGATAACCGCATACATACGCGGATTTGACTCTTATAACCGTGTACATTAGGATGTGTGCATAGTCCAAATCCTTTTGGAGTTTTCCTTGACATGGATCCGACTCATTCGACTCCTGGCCTTCCATATGCCTTGAGATCGCTCGGATTCGACCCTTCATTATCCCTTGTGAAGCTATATAAGGAACCCCTTGGTACATTGAAGGCATATAGAGAGATTGAAAGCAACGAAACTATAGTCCATTGTTGCCGAAATTTATACTTGAGTCTACATTCCTGTGTCCCTTTGGAGCACTTTTATGTTCTTCCCAAGCTTGCCTTTTGCTAGTGAGCTTGCTATTGTGAGATGGAGGATTGAGGTGGTGGAGGCCCAAGTGGGGGATTCAGTTTCTCCGATTCCCAGACGTGCCGTCAGAGGTTGTATCTATCTTGTAATCTCTGATTTATATTAATAAGAACTATCTTTTCCTGTCCAATGATGTGTATTTGATTGAATATTGTATCCATTGGAATATGTCAAATGCTTCTACATTATTGATTATATATGCTAGAATAGATCTAACACCATGATATATAGTATGCTTGTATTGTTTACTTGTTGTTGAGGAAGTATTATATCAATTCAAGCTGAAGATTGGAAAGCTCAACAGGGATCTACTTCAACCGTCTGGAATAAGGTATGAGGTCTAATCCTTTAGTGTTAGCCATTTTATTTCTATTGCATATTGGGAAAGATTGATTTCTGGAGTCAAAGTTGTCTGTTGTGGTACCCCAAGCCATAGGAATTTCTCTCCGTAACACTTCTTATGAAATATAGTACCATTTAATGATCGATAAGAATATGATGGTGGAAGAAACTATGATGATGACTTTATGACTATGTTATGAATACTTAATCATTCCAATGGAGAGAATACCTTCCTAGTTAAAAGGGAATGTTGATGTATTTGTAAATTCCGAAGATATTCTGATGTATATTATCATTGTATGTTGTTGTACATCCATTGTAGATGTGTTTACCTCCTTGCATGATGTATTATGTGTCTAGACCTTGAGGTATAACCTCCGTTTTAAATTGGGGAAACAGTCCCCAGTGTAACATCATGTAATGTGTATTTGGAGTCTCTCTCGGAGAATCCAGGCTTAGGGAAGACATGTGGGCCCCAGTATTATGTTTGGTCATACACATAAAGGGTATAAACAAGGAGGGTCTCTATCTCATTTATACACACCTCACACTCTCAATTACGCATGAGATAGAGAGAGAAACAAAGGAGGAGAGATAGATAGCTACTGAATACTTCTTATTAGCGGGTTTGAACATCTCACTATTCTGAGGAAGTTTGTGGGGTTTTCTCCTTTATGGTTTCCTCGGTGAAAATATTTGTGTCTCGTGTATCTTTTATATGTTATGCATTTTTTTGTACTTGTAATTCTTTCATATATATATCCTATATAAACTAATTAGATATAAAGAAAAACTAACACTATATACTCAATTCCTTCCTTAAACAAATGATACTAACTATTTTCTCTATAGAAAAATTCCTTTCGATCATATAAGTACAAGATACCCAACACAATCCCACATATATCAAGTGGAACCAGATCAAATTTAACTTCATCTACAAGCTTGGATGTTATTGAAAGATTTAGATCACATTACTTTGTTACTTGTAATATTTTATCTTTGCATACCCAACATAATGGATAATGCTTTCTATGTGATTTTGTTGTCAATCCTAACTGCTTAACTACTTCTTCTAAAATGAGATTAGCTTGGGATCCACTATCTATGAGTGTGTCAATATTACATTGTTTTTCAATTAACTTTATATGAAACAATGCATTCATTTTCCTATCCTTACAACCGATATTATATTTAAAAGTAGAAGTATATGAAGAACCAATGTTAGAATCATTACCAACAATAGATTTACCTTTCACACCTACGATTGTCATCTTTGTTTCTTCCTCATAATCTGATATAAGGTCCTCAATGATAACCATGGCCGTTTTCTTCCCTTTCTGAACCTTAAACCACTTTGGTTTCAATTCTCAATTTAGTGCCCAACACTTTTCTTCTTCATTCCCTTTCTTTTGGCAATGCAAGCATGTAATCCTCTCATCATCTTTCCTCACTATAGTTTAATGCTTACCTTTCCCTTTCCCCTTACCTTCTTTCGACTAGCTAGATTCAACTGAGGAAAAGTTATCATGAGCATTCTTCCCTTTCGATTCAATGTGTATCTTGCACACATACCTCATCAATATTAGTAGGAATAAACATAAGTATTGTATGACACAAATAACTATGTAATCCTCCAATAAAATTTAGAATAGTTTCTTGACTGTAAAGAGGTATACCAAAAATCAAATCTCTCTTTCTAATTTCTTGAGTGTATTCTTGTACATTTTGACCTTTACCTTGCCTTAATTTTTACCAAACCATCAAGTCTTGCTGCATGTAGCCTATTGGTTAGAATTCCTTCTTTAATGTAGTAGTAAATTCAAACCAGGAAAAAATAATTTTACCTTTTGTAAGGAGGTATTACTGTGTCTTACTCTCCCACCAAATGAGTGCAAAGCCTCCAAGATGGAGAGTATCCAACTGGATCTTTGCACTATCATCGGCAATCTTTTGGATATTGCAATACACCTCAATCCTCCTGACCTAATCATCCATCTTTTCTGCATTAAGTTCACCATTATATGTAGGAAAATCAAACTTAATATCAAGTTTCAAATAAGGTAAATCAGACTTAGTATTCTCAGGTTGTTTCTTTGGATTTGAAGAAGCAATACTCGAACTTTCAAAAGAGGAAGAAGAAGATGGACAAGGAGGATCGGGAGGGTCTCCTCCTTTTTCCTAGTTCAATAAAGCATTATTCTTTGCTTTATCCTTATTCATTTTCTTCTTTTCCAATATCTCTTAATAATATGCAAACAATTTTTCTACCCTGTCTTCCATCTGATAGAAATCCTTATGGAAATCCTTCTCATCTTCTTCTCGGTAGTCTTCATCTTCCATTTTATTTCTTCGATGTGTACGTCCAATCTCTAGATTGAAAGTCTTAAGTTGTACTTCACCTCGCTTAATCCTTGATCTAGTTAACATTCACACTATGCAATTCCTTGGTTAGCATAAGCTGATACCAAACATGATTAGAACCTGGCAGGATATACTAACACTTGATTTTTCTTGTGAATTCTCAAACAAGTTAACTTGTAAAAGGACTTGAAATAAAAAGCTTATCAAAGGCTTAAAGATAACTGGAAAAAATATAAATGAACAAATAATGCAAAGCATAAGAATGTGGACAATGTATGATAACAAAGTTAAGTCTTTGATGGACTACGTCTCTGGGTCCAGCTCCAATGAGGACTGATCTTATTAGTCTTCAAAAATATTGGAACAAGTAAAAAATGCCTTCATCCTTCAACAAAAGAGACTTATGCTTCAACAATGAAGTCCTCTCAATCTCCAAAAACTATCAAGATTAGCTAAAAGACTCTTACAAAGGTAAGAAAATTTTACAAAGCCTTTACAAAGGCATAATGTCATATTACCATTCTCTCCTCAAAAGATTCAACCTTTTCATGCCTTTACAAAGAAACACATTGATTTATATAGCCAATTCTCATAACTTCAATCCCCAAATTCCATGGGATTTTATCCAAAATAAATGGGATAAATATCCACCTAACATGGATAAAATAGATATTAATCCCAAAATATGTGGTAAGTTAAAACCATATAATAATAAAAGATTCAAAGAATGTAACATTTGGAATAGGCGCTCCCATACTTAGGGATAAAGTCCGTCCGAAATCAAACTTAAAACAAAATATGCACACATCCCTTAATAATTGGCATGCTTGGCACATTGGTTGAAAACGTTGGCACTGTACTAGGAGGCAATTGCGGGTTCAAATCTGCGGACCTCTTCTCCTATTTCTATTTTGTGTTGGCACATTACACGTGGTTCTTGTTTGGTTCCACATTAGTATGTGGTTTTTGTTTGGTTCCACGTCAGTTCTATGGTTATATAATACAAAGTTTAAATGTAGAATTTGGGGTCGAGGTATAAGCCCTCAACCCCTCCTTTTTCCCCAATAAGCATTCCATATAAATTTAAATATAAATTGTATTCTATATGGTTGAGAATCATTGATGGGAATATTTTGTGTTGGCACATTACACGTGGTTCTTGTTGGGTTCCATGTCAGTATGTGGTTCTTGTTTGGTTCCACGTCAGTTCTATGGTTATATAATACAAAGTTTAAATGTAGAATTTGGGGTCGAGGTATAAGCCCTCAACCCTTCCTTTTTCCCCAATAATCATTCCATATAAATTTAAATATAAAGTGTATTCTATATGGTTGACTTCCTTTTTCCCCAATAATCATTCCATATAAATTTAAATATAAAGTGTATTCTATATGGTTGAGAATCATTGATGGGAATAATGGAGTATGTGGTTCTTGTTTGGTTCCACATCAGTTCTATGGTTATATAATACAAAGTTTAAATGTAGAATTTGGGCTCGAGGTATAAGCCCTCAACCCCTCCTTTTTCCCCAATAAGCATTCCATATAAATTTAAATATAAATTGTATTCTATATGGTTGAGAATCATTGATGGGAATAATGGATAGGCGGATTATGTGGATTCTTTAGAGGAGAGAAGGTTGGGGGTTCCAACCTTTGCCTACCATATGTTTTTGGTGAAAAAAAGTACATTGTGTCTAATCAGACTATGATGTGGAAACCTTTGATTGGTCCATGTAATGCCATATGTACCATAAACATTCCTAATGGTGCTCTGTTAATGTTCCACATCAGCGTCATTTCAAAATGTACATGTTTTGTCAAAAATTCAGAACATAATATCTTTCACATCCATAATTAGTTTGAGGTGAAACAAATGTCACTAGAAATATCTCATCGAGCTCTACACCGCTACAAGATTCTGTTCACAAGTTGAATAATTTAATTTTGATCTATCTTAGAGATCCTCTTGGATCATGGATGATGCCAGAAGTTGAAAATAGGAGGAGTGGTTGTGGATTTCCTGTTTTGGTGTGTCGACCCCTGACTGTCGATGTTAAAAGTAGGTAGTTAAGAGGGAAAATATGTGTTGTTGGCTCTATTATGATGAATCTCAACTTCCAATGTCATCAAATTCAGGATTGGCATGGATAAGTAGGAATGGGAATGTTGAAGTTGGGATTGGTAGGAGGAGGATCATAGACAGGTTTTAGGTTGTCAGATCTATCTATTGGAGTGAATCCTAGCTGTCAGATCTTGATAAGGTGTTAATTTACACTGTTATCAGTTCATTAATGATTTTTAGCCTGTGTTTAAATTCTATTTAAGCTTGTTTAATCTTATTTGATTCTACACTTCTGTATTTTGATCCTATTGTGGCTCGCGGATGATTTTTTAAATGATGACAATCAATTGTTTAAGAAATTTTGGAGTTCTATTAGAGCTTTGCAAGTATTTTATCCTTCGATGGTTATTCGTTTGGCTGTGTAGAGCTAAGGTGCATTACATGTGTGTATAAGCAAGTGTTGTAGAGAAAGATTGGTTATATAAGAGAGTGAGCACACTCCTCTTAGAAACCATTTATCACAATTCATACCTCTATTTTGGAGCTCTTGTAATTTGAATATTGTGTTTTTATTTCCTTTCAAATATCAAGTTTGTGTTTTGTATATGGGTTCAAACCCTTCAATATTTTATTAAAGGTTGGGTCACAAGAAAAAATGATCGATTTCTTGATACTATACAGTCATACTATTCATATTCAAGTCAATAATTATGTTTATATTCTCATGTCGAAGCTATATCTCTAAAAAATGAAAAGGAGGTCATTTTTTAATATGTAGTTACTGATATGAGTGAACACACATGCTCTCCTAGATCCTCTAAAAAAATATGATTTTATTATTGACCTGCACTTGGATCTCTATTTGTTCTTTGCATCCAACAAATAAATAATACTTCCCCCCCTCTATTTTAACTCTATGAATTCATGATCAACTCTCTATGGAATTCTTTTCCATCCTTTATATTCAATAGAAAAGTAAAGCTCATTCTCTTAGTTACAATCTTCCAAAGTATGGTTATTCCCCTTTTTTGAACGACTTTTATGTTCTACAAAATCATGATTTATGTACATACAACTCATCCCTATACATATTTGATGCCATTCTGACCTTTTAGCTAGATCAATTCAAGTTGATTAAAGGGATTGTGATTTTGCCATTTATAAAAGGGAAATGAATAATTGTGATATCATTCTATTGCATTTCATTTATATAATGGTTGAGTTTCATAATGACAATGTAGTGACATATATGATTTGTTGGCATATATAATATATGGAATGAAGTGGTGGAATTGCAGTGTTATTTGGCGTTGATTGCATACACCTATTTTACAGTTAATAACATAATTTCTTATTAATTTAAATGAGTTTCCATAGCAGAGGTTATAGAATATATAGAATAGGTAGAGGTAACAGGGATCATCATGTTTGGTAGGAGGGGAGGAGGAGAAGAATAAGGTTTTATGTTCACTTTAATGTTGATTCTAATGAATTTGTCCAACTTTACCAAACTATTCACTTGTTTTTGGGAGCCTCTGCTTTTCTTGGCTCAACACCACCCATATCGCCAAGAATTATTAGCCATATCCATGGATTCATCATAACATGACACATTAAACCATGATAGAGAAGCCCTTTAAAATCATATTGAAGTTGTAAGAAATAGAAGTCTTAGTATGTGTCCTACACTAAAAACTATATATATTCCATTTTGAATCTAAGCAACCCTAATGTGTATTGTATAAAAAATACAACAACTAGTAGCACAAATAAATAAGTGAAAGAATCACTAGCACCAGAGAAATGAATGTTCAAGGGAAAGGCATCACAACTAATGACATGAATTTACCTATCCTCCCTATTAGTGGAAGAGGCTAAAAAAATTGTGAATGTATAATCAAAGGAAATTTATAGTGCTAGAAAAAACTATATGCAAATTACCAAGCAACATGGAAATTTGATTAATGAATTACAACAAAATATAGTTCGTATTGTTATACTATTAAACATTAGAGGAATTTTGGGGTCTAAAATGGGCCTCCTAAGGAAAACAATAAAATAATAGTTAAAATAATAAAATAATATTGATTAATTTTGGAGGAAGAANACACTGAGATATGTCGAAAATACAAACAAAAAAAGTAGTTTTTTTTAATGACAAATATGTCAATTCAACCATTATGATTGACTTATTTTTATTGAAATTCTATTGGTTCTTGAATTCCAACTCACAAAAAGTTATTTTGGCACGTTTTCTTATAAGGCCCATTTTAGACCCCAAATTACTACTTTTTGTGTTTGTATTTTCAACATATCTCTCTGTGTTTTTACTCAAATTTCGATTGGGAGAGCTCGTTGGATGCGGAATTTGATTCCGCATCCAACGAGTACCCACACTGCATACTTTTGACGGACCCCGCTACCCCAAAAACAAGAAATACCTGAAAAATGTGATGATCACTTTTTTTTAGGTATTTCTTGTTTTTGGGGTAGCGGGGTCCATCAAAAGTATGCAGTGTGGGTACTCGTTGCATGCGGAGTTAAATTCTGCCTCAAACGAGCTCTCCCACTTGAAATTTGAGTAAAAGCACAGGGAGATATGTTGAAAATACGAACAAAAAAGTAGTTTTCTTTTATGACAAATATGTCAATTCAACCATTATGGTTCACTCATTTTATTGAAATTCTATTGGTTCTTGAATTCCAACTCACAAAAAGTTATTTTGGCACGTTTTCTTATAAGGCCCATTTTAGACCCCAAATTTCCTCTAATGTGACACTTCTTCATCTGAGTAATGACTCCATAATGTCATTACACAAAAGGAAAACATGGATTTAAGTGGCCTTAACATTATATATGAGTTGGATCTTGGATACATACTGATTACTTCAGCATTACCACTTTTTATAGATGAGATTGCCTTGCACTCGCGGGTTCTCTTATAGCAACTCGTTTGTCACTCACAGTTCGACCCATGTACAACCCGCATGTTATCTCTAAGAAGTTGTAATCATGAATTCCCTTTAGGAAAGTAATGAGTCACTCACAATTTGCTCCACATAAACCCACGAGTTACTTCAGCATTACCACTTTTTATAGATGAGATTTCCTTGCACTCGTAGGTTTATGTGGATCCACTTGCGAGTGAATCGCGACTTTCCTGAAGGGAAGTCATGATTACAACTTATTATAGATAACATGCGGGTTTCACATGGGCCAACCCGCGAGTGACACACGAGTTTCTATAAGAGAAACCACGAGTGCAAGGAAAGCTCATCAATAAAAAGTGGTAATTTTGAAGTAATCGGTATGTATCCAGGATCAAACTCATCTATAATGTTAAGGACACTTGAATCGATATTGTCCTTTTGTGTAATGACATGATGGAGTCTTTTTTTTAACAGAAGCCTTGAATGTATTGTATTAATAAAAAAGCTGCAAGAAGATAAGTTTACAAAAATGGCAAGACTTTAACCTACAAAGTTCTAGAGGGACCACAATAACTGAGAAAGAAAGATCAATACGAGTTTCCTTAAGCTTACTTCTATGCCTAAAAATGTTGCTAAATCCCCTCGAGGGGTGTAAATGGTAAAAGACTCATAAAACAAGAAAACAAAAATACATGTAGTACCCATGGGGCTAGACTTGCTCCTTCTCCTTGCCCTTCTTATCTTTGACAGGCTGCTCCACTGTAGCCTCCTCTATTGCATGGTATTTTTTTAGATTATCATGAATGTAGATTCCTTGGTTCATGTCCACCATTTTTTTCAAATCATCCTTCATGTAGCCAATGTTTTCCATTACCTCATAGAGGTCGTGATGGTTGTATTCAATTCAGGAGTCTTGACTGTCAATCTGTTGGACCATCTATTCCATATTTTTTCTATTTTCTTCCACACTTCTGTTGATAATATCATACAACCAACTCATATTTTTCTTTATGTCCTTGAGGGTGTTCTGGATATCTTCCAGAGTGGCTCCTCTTCCTACCATAGCTTCCTGCACGACAGCTAAGTCTACCTGTAGCGAATTTTCTAAACCTAAGATGCTAAGTGTTTTTAGAAAACGAGAGCAAATACTTACTCTATTCCTTTGTTCTATCAAACTTGCAGCCCCAACATTGTTTTGCGTGTGTCCAACAGCTTGGGGAGACTCATCCCAAACTAACTTAGATCCTAGATGGTCGACAATGTTGTTCCCTTCTTAGTCTAAACAAACCTTGATATTGTTGACAAAGGGATGAGAAATTCCAGTCTTTACTTGAACTAGTCTTTTTTCAGGTCCTCGCCTCCACTGTTCTCTTCCTCTATATCAATTTTATTCTTTTCCTTATCTGGAGAAACAAAAGAAAACACTATACCTACATCCACAGACAATATACCAGAATTATCTTTGACATAAACCTTATGGAATACAGCAGATCCTTTTTCGAAACACGAAACTAAATGAAATAGATCCTAGGAAGGAGAGAGTTTATGGAGTTGCGCCATGGTTTGTGCAAACCATTCATTCAAAAAATTAATACTTGTACTACCTTTAAATTCCTTCACATGGGATTGGAGGATGGCAGTTGATAGCCATGCTGCTTGCCAGTTGGTTTCCTTCCGAGCAAAAACGTTTTGCATTCTGTCGTTGCCAAGGAGAGGGAGGAAGGCTCAGTCCCCAAACTGATATTTTTCCATACTTTTCATGAAATTTTGATTTTTCTTCTTGCTAGGGGGTGGAGGCAAGAGATCCAAAGGATCCTGGACAGACTTACCATTTAACTTGGGGTTCCTATGGAGGCACTTAAAAATTTATTTATTCTTAAGGAACATAGAAAAGATTGAAAATAATTTAATTTACCTTGGTCATCCCCATTTCAAGCTTAAATCCTTGATTTTCCAGTTTATCTGCCTTAGCATTATTGCCTCAGAGAATGTGAATATAGGAAGCTTGAGTTTCCCCGGAGATATGTTAAATTCACTTGTATATTCTTTTGGATTTGATAATGCCTCTATTGCTTATGTTGTTCATTTTCTGTATTACTTGCCACGAATCCCCAATCACTATTATCTTTGCGATGCTAAGTTTCCTTACCAGGTACATGTCATAGTATAGAGCGAGCTATTCAGCTTCATTGTTGGTTTTTCGTCCAAGTCCCCGGGCATAAGTAGTCACAATTTTTTCTCTGGGATCAAAGATGATCCCACACACACCTACCTCCCCAAATGTTGGATTCATTACTCGAACAGAGAAGTGCAATTTCATGGTATAACACATATGTAGAATGAGGTGTATCAATTGATGGATCTAACCCAAAAGGAATCAAAGGAAAGGATATCAAAAAGGTTGATTAGCAACTAGACATATTATTTAATTCTTCCTAGGGAAATGCAATGAAATTGTGACAACTTAATCTTGTGGAAATGTTCAGATATAATGGGCTACATAGCCTCACCATTTTTTATAAGGATGAATGTAACACTATACAATTGATTTGACCAAAATAACTAGACCATGAAAAATCATAATCATACCTAGTTGACATGATAATTTTGGAAGGGAAACAAGATCGGATGAATTAGAGGCCTTCCTCCATTTCAAAGAAAACAAATTGGAGAAAATCCTAGAGTTGAGAACTTCATTTGGAGAAAAATCCATATTTGAATCAAGGGAAAGTCAACAAGAGTGGTTGGGAATTGTTGGTCCCTTCATTTTGATGGAGAATAACTAAATTACCATGAACTCAACAAACAAAGAATTTAGAGTTGTGTCGCTAGGAATGAAGAACATTATCAACAATAAATGCTATAAAAGATTGTGAGTTATTGAAACCAACATATCATGCATGACTTCACATGGCTGAAGAGTATATTATAGGAATACTAAATACACTTAGACAAATCTAGATAAGACAACAATTGGATCATAAAGGAAGAACTAGGAGTAAGCTAATATGTTTCTTTGTTTGAATGAATCCTCCCACCTAAGCGTATAATTTTACAATTGTAAAGGTTTTGGTCTATTTGGATTTGGTTATTAACCATATAGGAGTCAGATAGGACCTAAGCCATATTTTGGATACAAATTCATTTCTATTGTATTCTAATGAATGAATACATGTTATGTAATAATGAACTGAATTGTGTTGGAACCTAATGGAATGAGGTCCCTCTTTCATTTTTTGGTTTCCATTATGCTATATGGTGATTATGTTATTTATTTTAGTTCCTCATATATTATGTTGCATGATAATGTTTTTCTTATTTAGATGTTGTGTCCTTATTCTTAATCAATGATGAACCGGATAGTAGTCTTATGTAGTTGAATGTATAGAGGGAGGTTGTGGTCTAATGCTCATAAGTTTATACTATTATTGGTTTTAAGTATGATTCCTAGAATGGAAAAGGATTTTGATAGTCACATTGTTTAAATTCTGCATGATCTTCTATGTCTAGAAACATCACTTTGGGTGAGACATTCCTCTTAAAATGGTTGAAAATGACAACACCTAAACTACAAAGAAAAACCATTATTGAACATTGATGTGGACCTGGCTCTCAAATTAAGCCAACAATCATTATTATTTTACATAAAGAATAGTTATAGTAGCACTAACAAAACCTTAAACAACTTAATAAAATGAAAAACGAGTTATAAATAAGGAAAATCAATAAAATCTAAATAAGTTTAGACTTTAAATAAGAGTGAATCTTACAACAAATGGAAGAAAAATCAATAAATACACTAAACTTGAATGGTCAAGAAACTAAGGAGTCAAAGAATCAAGAAACTAAGGAAAAAATTACAATAATGTTGACCAACTAAATAGTCCCTCCCCTTTCTTATTAGACTACACACAAACGTGGGAACGCATTGATGATAAATATTTTATTGCAATTGAAGATTGAGCGTGAAATAATTTATTGATGTTCCATATTTCGAGTTATGAAATTGCATAAATTGAATATGTGATAATGCAATTTAAGAAGGACATTTATATTCCTCCTGAAATTTGATTTTATAAATATGATATTAATTTGATTTCCACATTTCATGCAGTGGCTAATGTTCTATTACCGTAGGCTCATATTTATCTACGTGGTGATGTAGAGAGTTACATTTTTCAATTGGAAATATGTTCACACGTGTTATTTCGAAGAATAAAGATATGGCCACGATTACTTGTCTAATCAAACAATGGTATAGTTAGGGGATCAACAAGAGCATCATATTTCTTACAAGATTTGAACATGGGTAGAGAGGGTAACAACCATTCCTCCCAACCATCCAAGTTACATCCAATCGACATGTAGAGAATCACATTTAATATGCTTGGATTACACATTTCATATATTTCATTCATATTTAAGCTTATTGAGTTCAAAAATTTCGCTAATTACTCATGCTTTTACTGTAAAGTTGTCTTACATTTAAATTTTTTAGTGAAATTAATTTTTATTAGTTAACCTAACCACCTTCTCTATAATAAAAACTAAATGATTTCCAAAACCATGTGACAAATTTTAGCCATTTAAAAAGTGCATCTTTTAATGAAGTAAAACATATTTTAAGATCCCTTGATTAATGAGTGTAATAAAATATGATACATGGTAGAATTGGAGAAAATGTTATATTAATTGTACAGGATATGACATCTTGTTCAAATATTTCATGTGCAATATTTATATTCACATAATCTATATTCTTATATAAGAGGTAATTCACAAAAATGACTTAGGGTTCATACATGTTAGGAGATGAATTCAATATCTATATATACAATATTCTTCTTATAGGGTTCATGACTAGGCATATGTGTTATTTGTATGCGATACGCATGAAGGGAAGTTATTCGAGGGGGGTTTCTAGGCCCCTACTCCAAGGGTTCATGGGAGGATCCCTCAAAGAAAAAAATGTCTAGACCCTTATATTGTATTTTGGTTCCTTCTAGAACCCTCATGTGTATCATATTAAAGGGAGTGACGCCAACATTGTATCACAAAAGAAGAAATCATTGTAAGTTTTTCCTCGAGTAATAATAAAATATCAATGTTTCCATTGCCATGTGGTTTTACCTATGCATAACAAGGTTGCCATGTAAATCTCATGTTCTATTGTTATTGTTGTTTGCTTCATTTCTTCTAACAATACCCACTCTCTATTATGTGTTAATGGATCTCCATGCTCTATTCCAAACATGACACGGTATTGCATACTACAAAAATGATGGAGAAAGTGAAGTGATTTGAATGAATGACTATTCACAACAATTAGTGGAAGAGATATAGTGCCCCTTAATGAGAGTTGTGATTTACATAAGATACAATGATCACAATCCATGAGAATACATAATTCTTAGTGATTCCATTGAAAACTCTAGAAGTGTATTCCATGCTTCCCACTTGATGTATATGTTAATGAGCATATCACCCAATTGTGGATATACCATGGATTCCCTTGAGATATAATTAATGGGGGCATCGATGAGTTTCCCATTTCCAATGGTTTCTTCTACAAGAGAGAAAAATATGTAGAGGAGTCAACAACAACACTACCACTATCATTTTTTCATGTAAAATATGTGCACTACCTCGTATGTCCCTATTTGCATGGTGTTAAGCCACAGTGGGTAAAGACTTGTTGGCCGTATTTTATGTCTATGGCCAACAAAGGAAAACTAACCCACAC
The DNA here is from genome assembly GCA_001517045.1 of Pseudotsuga menziesii. Lineage (NCBI taxonomy): Eukaryota > Viridiplantae > Streptophyta > Pinopsida > Pinales > Pinaceae > Pseudotsuga > Pseudotsuga menziesii. The sequence continues at coordinate 270,461 of LPNX011171604.1, forward strand.
AAGCCACTTAACACAACCTCCGGTGTGTTTAGTGTAGCTAATTCTCGTAGGTTATGGTCCTGCTACCATCTAAAGTTTTACTCTCTTAAGGAGAGTCTCTCTATAAAAGGTATTCTTAAAAATTATCAACAAATAAAGAGATATCTATCTTTAAAAGAACTATCTATTTAACAACTGCTAAATTAAAGCTTATTATTAATATTTACTCTATAATAACCTATATTGACCAAGAGAAACTTTTAATAAATTACTAACACCTATTGTACTGTAAGTTATGATGTTGAAAATATAATATATATATTCTAAGAAAAATCTCATTAATATATCATAAACTTATTTATAACAAAAATAATGTCACAATACAACAAGTTCTAATTTGTTTAATATATGAAAGATGATAATAATAAATATTCCTATATTAAAACATCTATAAAAACAGATGATAAAAACCGTAATTATATAAATAATGACATAAACATTATATTAAATAATAAAATTACTTAACAATAACTATAAACATCATTCAATCAGAAATCTAGACAGAGCATATTCGAAAGTAAAATATAATCAATACCACACAATACAATGTGTACGTAAATCAATATATGAAAATAAAATGTAGAAGAGAATTGACATATATGTATATAATTGTATCAAAAAAATAGGAACAATAATGTTACCAATTTCTTTAGATATCACCAAAAACTCATGCCAACACAAGTGTTTACTATGACACAAGAATCAGCTTTAAGATTACAAAACTACAATTATGTATGACAGTTTTTTCTTCCTCTAGAATCCCCTATCTCAAGTCATCCTCGTGACTTATATATCCAAATAAATCAATTGTTTCTAGAATTCTATGGATCTGTCTTCTAAAGATAAACTATTTAGTTTTAACAGCTGTCAAATTAAAACAAACGACTTTCATAATCATTTTGTTGATGAAATATTAAAGTATCACAAACATCGAAACTATTCCCTAAAATATAAGCCACCTGGCATCTAGATCATTACAAGAGGTAATTGATTTAATAGCTAGTAACAAAATTCTCATAAGTCCATCAACATCAACAAAACCAAAACGCATCCATGAAAGATATGAAAGAAGCCTGCAATACAAATTTAACAAAACATTAAATCTTCATTTAAAATCATATCCAATAAATAAAACAACAACAAATAAATTCTAAGCGTGCCTACAAAATATTTGATTATGTAGGTATGCTAATTAAATAATTCACTACCTGTTAAATATCAAAAGCATGTTGAATGTAAACTGAAACAAAACAAGTTTAAGTTGTGATATGCAATTTGGCAGCTCGTCGTGCCTCATATAATCTGGCCTGAAGTTGCATGATGTTAATCTTTTGTTTCTCTCCGTATTTGAGTAATCGTTCATTTGCAATGGCTAAGGATCTTTTTATGACCCTGTACTTATTTTTCTTCAATTGCAACTCCTGCCATATGCTCACCAATAGCAACAAATCACCTTTGAGGTTTTTAATTTCTTCCTTCATGCCCAATGCATTGGAATAAGATTCTTTCAATTCTATTTCTAACTGAGACACTTTACCCTTAAAAAACTATTAAGAGTTATTTAGAGATTTTTTCACTCCAGGAAGGCAAGGAATTTCCGGTGAATGAAAGCTTATACTCAGATCTACATGGAGATAACCCATCAGTAAATTCATCAGGAGAAGTATCCTTGGGATTATTTACCTCTAAACTTTATTCATTACAATCGCTATCATGAGCAACTTCACAATTTGTAAACATATCCCCATCGTCAATGATGACTTCTACTAATGGAGGTTATTTCTATTGTTTTATTGTTGCAGGGGTTAAGACCTTATCCATACTCCTAGTAAATCGATGAGCACTTACAAAGATAGAATCTATTTGTTTAGGTTTGATTCCATAAAAAAGAATCGAGTCTGCATTTAGACACTTGACTAATTCTTTGGGATTCTGTATAGGTACTTTACATATTCAAACACGCTGCGAGGGACTGACAAAAATTCCAACCATTGGAATGGGATTACCCTCTACCAAATTATCTCCTAAATCCTTCGATGGGGCATGTTTACAAACATATATTTCTTTATGGTTTGCATTAGGATTTAATGAAGAAGTTTCATTAACAGAGGGTTTTCTTCTCTTCTGTCGAGACTTAGAGATAGAAGGAGGCCAAAATTGAGTCAGATCGAATCTATTTTCAACTAAGATTTGGTCCCAACTCTTACTAATCACGGACAATTGGTACTGTATCACTATTTTGAATAAACTATGATGGAATAATCTTCGGTCTTGATCTCCTATAGTATTTTGAACCACATAAGCTATCTTTTCGAGGATATTGAGCAGGAATCAAGGTAAATTTATGCTAGAACCTATGAATTCCATTAGAATCCTAAGGTGATAAAAATACACAGAGAAAAACATATCATCACAACTTATGTACCTTGTGATTAGATGTAGAAGTGGCCTCCATTGACGCTTTAGGAACTTTGTCGAATATCCATGCTTATCATTGAAATCCTCTAGCAAAGGAAGAAAAAAGTGTTTCCATTTAGCTCTGCTAATTTACTTCTGTTTGAACCACATCTCACCCTTATGTGGTAGCTTCGTAGATTTTTCTATGAGGTCCTCAAAGAGACTAAACACAAGTTACCAACCTGGGAAATGTTATATTTAAGCGACATGGAAAATTATCGAGTTAATTCTATGTTATTCGTGTTAAAAATTCTAAAGAAGTCATCCCAACCAATTTTATCAATCAACTGTGCCGATTTGGGTTCAATATCTAGTAATTCACTTCTGGCTAGCTCAAATATACACAGGGGAGCCATTGTATCAACACTTAGCTGGTAAACAAGGTAATGGTGATCATCAATGCAAATGGGAAACATGAACCAGGTTAAGTCATCTCTCTGTAAAAACCCCAATTTCGATGGCCCGCACAACCAAAACAATACCAATTTCATCCTAGGGTTTGATAAATTGAGGCAAATGATGATATAGGAAGCAAAATTATGGCTTTTTACAAGCATTATAAATGGAGATGACATATGAAATATCGTTTATATAATGAAATGACACAATGATAATGGTTGTACCATGATAAACAAGTGTCAAACATCGTTTAATGATAGTATGATTCATGATTCAAATCCAAGTTAGGGTAGCAAAAAATGTCACAAAAATTCGCAAGTAGTTTCATTTGCATGAGTGTCATGGTAGTTAGAATAAATTATAAGTGCAATTTTGAATAATCAATAATAATTTAGACATAGTTTTAAGATAATGTGTGAATTATAATGAATAAACATTATTAATCCAACCATCACATAAGATAAAAAATCACTATATCACTTTTAATTTACCTAGAATGAAAAACAAACTATAAAGACTTAGTGTAACTCATGAGAAGAGCACGTAGAAAGATGAAGTTAAAATCATAGAAGCAAATTTGAATTGGTTGAAAACTGAGATTAGTAGGATGTCGATTTAATGAAACATTAACTGAAACAGAATCATCATCAAACAATATATAATCAAGAGTTAATATATACAAAGAAAAATTGATTATATAATAAGTAGGTTTAACAACTCCTAAATTGAATATCAATAATACCTCAACAACAAGAAATTGAAATGCTTGCAATGATTTTTACCCTAGTAATTGATGTTTTTAAATTCATAGTACCTTCCGAATCATAGATTCTGAAGGCACTCTTTAATAATTTTCGCAAGAATTTATTAAACAGAGAAACAGATGTCATTTTTATTGACTAAAAACAAAATAAAAAGTGAGAAGGTTGTTGGTTGCCAACAAATGGCGACATACCTGGGTGAGCCAGTTATCTATGTTCATCTTGCTATAGACAATGAAGTAAGAAATGGTCTAATACTTACTCTGTGAGACCAGATAATCTCATTTTGATACAAACCTTTTTTCAATGATTTTCATAATTGTAAATACCTTTAGAACTTTCCTCCATGTCATCTAATAAATCTTTTTGTTTGAATATAAGCCAAGTAATATTTCCTCGTCAAAATGAAGTACTCAAAAATTAAAGATAATCTAAACTATTAGTATAAATATATAACTATTTACTTCTCTGAAAATATATCTGGAACCTTTTCCATTTATTAAAATCATTCATTCATCATCATCATATATATAATATGATTTATGTTTTATAAAATAAGGAATCACCGCCCTAGCTTGGTAACCAAATTACAGTGTCACTCACAAACACCATCAGAGATGAATCAACTGGATCATTACTGAGACCCCCTATATCTTGATCATAAGACCAAGATCCACTACCATAGCCTGAGAAATGAATTTTGGTAATGGAATACCAATGATGTCCATGATCCTTAGAGGAACGACTCATTACTAAGACCTTTTGTTCCCAATTTCATAAAACAATAATTTAAGATGGAACAGATCAAGACACTTTTGAGATTGTAAGTGAGTTTAAATATGACTGATAATCCAAATTCTTAAGTATTTTACAAGTATAAGGTTTTGACGAGATAACTCCCCAATTATCTGTACTATAATAATAAAATAGATTGTACAAGACTAGTTCTAACTGTATTTACAAAAATTAAATTTTAAAACATATTCATTTCATATTTAAGAAAATCTGATCAGACTGAATAATATGCAAGACCATACTTGACTACAATTACTTAGAGTGAACAAACAAACTGAAATTCAATTCACGGGGGTTTATTTATCTACAGATACCTTCTTTGATAGAACATCTAGATTCAAGCTTTCAAATATTTCAAAGGGTAATGATTTTTGATAATGATCTAGGTCTTTTGCTGAAAATAGATGATTTAGACAATACTTGGAATCACTTATAGAAGGTAAGAAAAGATTAGGAGGTAGAATGGATTCAGTACCATAGACTAGAAAGAAAGGTGAATTTCCAATTACATATTTTGTAGTTACTATGTCTACCCAAAGTGCATTGTGTAAGGAAGTATTGCAATTTCGATGATGTGTGGCAATAGTTCTCTTTAGAATCTTTAGTAAGTTTTTGTTGGAGGATTCAGCTAAGCCATTACCCTGAGGGTAATAAATTGTAGAATATCTGACTCTAATTACCTTTCTCCAAAGAAAATTCTGTTAATTCAACATAAGAAAAGTAAGAGGCATTATAAAAAAAAGATATTTAGGCACACTAAACTGAGTAATAATAGAGGATTCTAAGAAAATAACAACTTGATTGGTGTTTACTACACACAATGGTGTAGCCTCCGCCCACCGAGTAAAATAATCATTTGTAGTGATATAATGTTTACGTTGCATAGATGAGGGTGGGTTGATTGACCCTACTATATCAACACCCCATTGTTGAAATGGTATTTCCACTGAAACTGGTTGTAGTGGAAAAACAGGTTTTTTAACCCTTCCTACATTTGTTTGTCAATCTTGAAATTTTCTAACGTGTGCATAAGAGTCTCGGAATAGAGTAGGCCAATAATAAAAAGCTCTTAATATTTTATGTGTAGTAGTTTCACCTCCAAAATGGCCACCTGCAGGACTAGAGTGTAACTCCTTTACATTGTTTTAGTTTCATATTTATCAAGACAACACAATAATACACCATCTGAGTTTTTTCTAAAAAGGGTGTTATTAATCAACTGATAAGTAGCTGATTTTAATATTAAGGCCCTTTTCTTCTTTGGTTCTAGGTTATCTATAGAACTCCCTGTTTCTAGAAGAATTCTCATGTCAGAATACCAGGAATCTTGAGGATGAGGAAAGAAATAGATTTCCTTTTTCAGAAAAGACTCATCTATGTTAACATCAAAATTATTTACCAGCAAATGAGGTGAATCGGCTACAATTTTACAAAGACCCTGCCCTCTAACCACTAAGGAATGTTTGATCTCAACATCGTATTCTTGAAGGGTCATCATCCAAGGTGCTCTTATATCACCTAAATCTTTTTGTACCAACAAGTTCCTTACCGCATGATACATAACAACTACTTTAGTTCTGGATTTTAGGAGATAAGGTCGAAAATGATTTATTGCTCTAAATACAACAAATGCTTTCTTATCAAATTCATGATAACTTAACTCATCTCCTTTAAATTTATAACTCACAGAAGATATAGGAACCTCGCGTTTTTTTTAATTATGTTGAGTTAACACAACAATGTATGAACTATTTGAAGAAAGAGTATAAAGTATAAAATCCTTATTGAAATCGGGACTTAGAAGTGAAGGAGCTTCAAATATAGATTTTATAATTATTTTGAATGACTCTTTTTCATTGTTACCCCAACTAAATGATAACATCCTTTTTAATCATGTTTTGCTGAGGACGTACAATTTTAGAGAAGCTAGCGATAAATATCCTAACGAAATTATTTTTTCCCAAAAAGGATTGCATATCCCTTTTGTTGGAAGGATATGTGATATTAGATATGGCCATATTTCTATGAGGATCAATCATCATTCTATATTTGGAAACTATGCAACCTAACAAAATCCCTTGGGTTACCGCAAAGATTGTTTTATTAGGCTTAAGAGATATCCCATACCTTCTACAACGTTCAAAAACATTTCTAAGATGAGAAATATGACCAGGTTGGTGTTTAGAAAAGACAGTAACATCATCAAGATAGAAACATACTACTGATTAATTACTCCCCTAAAAACTATATCCATTGCTTGTTGAAAATTTTATCCAACATTAATCAAACCGAAGGGCATCTTTCGATAGGAATAAGTTCCCCATGAAGTTCTGAATGTAGTTTTTAGTTGATCATCAAGAGAAACTAGAATCCGATTATAACTTGAAAAACCATCAAGTAATGATAACATCTCAAATACATAAACTTTTTGGAGGATTTTCTCCATAGGAGGGACTGGGTAATTATATATTTGTCATGTCTTGTTTAGATTACGGAAATTGACACAAACTTGAATATACCCTTTCTTCTTCAGAACCAAAACCAGGTTAGCCATCCACTAAGTATGGCATACCGAAAAAATGGTTTTGGTGACTAAGAGTTTATTCAACTCTTTCTTAATTTTTTGTTCGAATGTTGGATGCATTTTCCTAAGCTTTTGTTGCAAATGATTTGAAGCTAGTTTCATTGGGATAACATGTTGCATGATCTGTGTATTGAAATTTTTAAGGTAATCATACATCCATGCAAAGACGTCTATGTATTCCCTGAAATTTTTTATAAAAGTTGATTATTCTAAGGAGGTACAATTTGTCCCTAGATTGGCATGTTGAGGATTGGAAACCATCCCTAAATTTATAGTTCCATACCTTAAGCAAGAACTGTTTGTTTTACAGCTTGGGACCGCCTTAAATTTGTCTTGGAGATCATAAAAATTTTCCAATCTTAAAATAGAGTTAGGGATAGATTTTACCATGTCGAGAGATTTTTATATTAGACAGTGGGTATGAATTACCAAAAAATTGTGTAAGTCATCATCGTGAGTGATTTCATCAATAACAGATTCCTTGAAGGTATATCCATTCATTAAGAAATTTAATATCTGTATATCATAATAAAAAACACGCAAATTAGTAATATTGTCGAGTATTGATGGCCTAAAAATTAACTCAATTTAAAAAATGTTAGGTGAAAAATCTTCAAGTGAAACTAATTTAGAGGCTAGATCAACTAATAAATCAGCTTCTTAATTTTGGAATCTAGGAATGGAATTTATATTAAATGCTTCGAAATTTGAAATAAGGTTCCATACCTCTTTTTGATAATTCTGAATATGTTCGGAAATACAATGAATTGAGTTATGTACATGCCAAAAAATAATCTCAGAATTACCATATACTACCAGTACTTTGATGTTTAGATCTAAAGCCTTCTTCAGACCTTGGATAAGAGCTTCATATCCCACTATATTGTTAGTGCAGTTAAAATCTAATCTACAAACTATACATGTTTTATTTCCTTTCGAATCAATTAGAAGACAACTGGCACCAACTCCTTCTTTTGATTTTGACCCGTCAAAATATAACGTCCAAGGAAAATTATTTGCAATCACCTTACTATCACTAATATATACATATCTCTGATTATATACAATGTTTACAAAATTCCAAGATGCAGAATCAAGCTCAATATAAGTGACATTAGAAATTTTAGATTGTTGTTTTATACCTGCAAATGGAGAATTTTCATCCTTAAAATTTCCAAAATTTAGTTCACAAGTGTAGTTTCCCATGATTGAATTAAAAAACAACACTGGTTTATTGGTATCATGTAATTCTATTACAATATGCTTTAAATATCTTTCTCTTCCAATTTTAATCTGATTAGCTTTACCATTTTTAGGAATCCATAAGGTTGACCAATCAGTTGAGAAAAACCCATTCATATTATGTGACCAATCTCTGTTTAAAAATAGTCCATAAGCATCAGCAATGTCGGCAAAAACAGTGTCTATGATTTGATAAATGATGGGTTGCTTGCAAACCTGATTATCACATTTTTATTTCTCATGATACCTTCACATTTGAACGATCTAATTGTGTAATCTGTGTTTCACACAGAGTATATTTTTCGTTTAGAAATATTGAAAATGACAAAGGAATTACATTAGATGACGCTTCAAAATCTACCATACAATTATGCACATTTATGTTATAAATTTCAAATGTGAGGAGAAAAGGAGGACTTCTGGATTTTGAATTTTTACCTATAAATGAGGTTTTATTGGCTACTAATTTTCCTTTACCATTGGAAATTAAATCACTATTAGAATTAGTGTTAGCAACTGCATTACCTTGGCTATTTTGAGTAATTGAACTCATTATAGGAGTTATAATACACCCATTAGGCATAGGATAAATCTGAAGTAGATCATACATATTAATATTTGCACGTAGCTTTTTCAAATCCTTAATAATATCATATTGCAAATATAACTTTTGTGTATTTTGAATGGGAAGAGACTATTTAGCAGATTGAGGATTATTATTTCCTTTAGTTGGGTTTGATATTGATGCTCCAAGACTACCTATTAACCCCTTGCTTCGAGTATTATAAGCATGTTTCCCTAGGGAAGGAGATTTACTTTCAGCATCTTTATTTAAATAATCCCAAAATTGCCCAACTAATTGTTGTTGTTGTTGTTCTTTAGGTTCATCTTCATTTTTAGAATTTTCTTCTTCTTCCTGATCAACAACTTCTTGATTTGAAGAAGATTCAGGCATAAACAATATTGCTTGAATAGTATTGAATATTTTCTCATTGACTGCTACATCAGGAAGAGGATTTGTTTTATTATTAGTAACCGTGTTCTTCCTAAATTGGTTCCTAAAATACCCTCTAAAAGAAGAACCTTCTCAATTTGTCTTTAACCTACCACTTCGTTTGTTAATTCTTTGATAGCATTCTGAAGTTTTTCAACATCAAATGATTTGTCCTTATTTGAACTTGATTTTGATGGGAAAACAACACTGGTTCATTGGTATCATGTAATTCTATTACAATATGCTTTAAATATCTTTCTCTTCCAATTTTAATCTGATTAGCTTTACCATTTTTAGGAATCCATAAGGTTGACCAATTAGTTGAGAAAAACCCATTCATATTATGTGACCAATCTCTGCTTAAAAATAGTCCATAAGCATCAGGAATGTCGGCAACAACAATGTCTATGATTTGATAAATTGATGGGTTGCTTGCAAACCTGATTATCACATTTTTATTTCTCATGATACCTTCACATTTGAATGATCTAATTGTGTAATCTGTGTTTCACACGGAGTATATTTTTTGTTTAGACATATTGAAAATGACAAAGGAATTACATTAGATGACGCTTCAAAATCTACCATACAATTATGTACATTTATGTTATAAATTTCAAATGTGAGGAGAAAAGGAGGACTTCTGGATTTTGAATTTTTACCTATAAATGAGGTTTTATTGGCTACTAATTTTCCTTTACCATTGGAAATTAAATCACTATTAGAATTAGTGTTAGCAACTGCATTACCTTGGCTATTTTGAGTAAGTGAACTCATTATAGGAGTTATAATACACCCATTAGGCATATGATAAATCTGAAGTAGATCATACATATTAATATTTGCACGTAGATTTTTCAAATCCTTAATAATATCATATTGCAAATATAAATTTTGTGTATTTTGAATGGGAAGAGACTATTTAGCAGGTTGAGAATTATTATTTCCTTTAGTTGGGTTTGATATTGATGCTCCAAGACTACCTATTAACCCCTTGCTTCGAGTATTATAAGCATGTTTCCCTAGGGGAGGAGATTTACTTTCAGCATCTTTACTTAAATAATCCCAAAATTGCCCAACTAATTGTTGTTGTTGTTGTTCTTTAGGTTCATCTTTATTTTCATAATTTTCTTCTTCTTCTTGATCAACAAATTCTTGATTTGAAGAAGATTCAGGCATAAACAATATTGCTTGAATAGTATTGAATATTTTCTCATTGACTGCTACATCAAGAAGAGGATTTGTTTTATTATTAGTAAAAGTGTTCTTCCTAAATTGGTTCCTAAAATACCTTCTAAAAGAAGAACCTTCTCAATTTGTCTTTAACCTATACCACTTCGTTTGTTAATGCTTTGATAGCATTCTAAAGTTTTTCAACATCAAATGATTTGTCCTTATTTGAACTTGATTTTGATGGGATTTCAGTTCTTTTACAAGGAAAATTATCGATTTTCCAACTCCTTTTAGGTTCATATGTTAGAGAATTTTTTTCAACTTTGATAGCTTCCTTGAAGGTTTCAACTAGTGTATCCTTGTTGGCTTGTTTAACAAACAAGCCTAAATATTTTGGTAATGACGAAGCATAATTTTTTATAATAATGTCTTCTGCCGGTTGAGAGCTGACATGTATTTTGTTCTTCAAGGTTAAATATTTGATTAAAATCCTTAATCTGCTCCTTATTACCTATTTTGATGCGAGATAATTCAAGAGCTAAGGCAACGAGTTTTTTATCTTCTACAAATTTATGTAAGAAAGCATGACTAAATTATATCCAATTAGTTATGGACCCTTGAACCAAATAAAAGTACCATGCTAATTCCGTTCCTTCAAATGTTAAAGGAAAAAGATGACAAACTAAGTCTTCATGTTGTACATTCATGGTTTGAAAAACAAGGATGAACTTATCTATATGATTTTAAGCAGGTTCTTTATTATTTGGATTGAATTTAGGTATAAGTTTACTTGGATGTTTAGGCAATTGATGTTGAATTCCAGGGACTACAACTGTGCTCCTCCTTAACCAAGGCAAAGGAGTATTGGTAGGATTAGGTGGATTACCTCCTCCTTCTCCTTCGATGTTGTCTTCTTCAAAATCTAAAGAATTTCTATGATCACTAGGTCTTGGACTATTAGGTGGAGAATATAGAGTAGATGGTGGTTGACCATAACTATTGGAAGGGATGAGCCTTCTTGCAGTGTTAGTTTCAGTGACCCATCTTGATGAAGGATTGAGTTGATAACTTGGACTACCTAATCCTAACTCATGAGTTTCTACTGAAGACTAATCGGCTACAGAAGATGATATGTTATTTCTATTATGATGAGGTAAATCGAAATCAATAGGGGGTATTCCAGTTTGTTGAGAATAAATCCTAGTGAGGACTCTTCTAGATTCCCCTAAGTCTTGTTCAATTTGATGACGTGTCTAGGGATAAGAGACACGATCTCATTCTAATATTTCCCTAACTGCACTTGTGAATGGTGAATCATTGATTTCGATTTGTGGATGAACTGATGTATCTTAAATAACAGTGTTATTAGATTCATTGATCGATGAAGGATCTGAACCAGTTACAAGGTTGTTTTGAACATTTTCAGCCATTAATAGTTATAGGCCCTCCATCTAGCACCATTTGTTGGCTATATTTTATGTTATGGCCATCAAAGGAGATCTAACCCAAACAAGGCGCTTAACACAGCGTCTAGTGTGGTTGGTGTAGCTAATTCTCGTAGTTTATGGTCTTGCCACCATCTAAAGTTTTTATCTCTTAAGGAGAGTCTCTCTATAAAAACTATTCTTAAAAATGATCAACAAATAAAGAGTTATATATGTTTAAAAGAACTATCTATTTAACAGTTGTTAAATTAAAAATTATTATTTATCACTACTCTATACTAACCTATCTTGGTGAAGAGAAACTCTTAATAAATTACTAACACCTATTGTACTCAAGTTATGATGTTGAAAATATAATATATTCTAAGAAAAATATCATTAATATATCATAATCCCAAAGAAAATTATAGTAATATGTAATAAACAATAACAATAAACGATTATTATTTATAACAAAAATATCGGCACAATACATCAAGTTCTAATCTGTTTAATATCTGAAAGATGATAATAATAAATATTAGTGAATAAAACATATATACAAACATATGATAAAAATAATAATTATATAAATAATGAAATAAAAATTATATAAACAATAAAATTACTTAACAATAACTATAAACATATTTCAATCGGAAATCTAGATAGAGCGTATTCAAAAGTAAAATATAATCAATACCACACAATACACTATGTACATAAATCAAGATATGAAAATAAACTGCAGAAGAGAATTGGCGTACATGTATATAATTGTATCAAAGAAAATAGGAACAACAATGTTACCAATTTCTTCAGACATTACCAAAAACTCATGACAGCATAAGTGTTTACTATGACATAAGAATCAGCTTCAAGATTACGAAAACTACAATTTTGTATGACAATTTCTTCTACCTCTCAAATATTTTATCTCAAGTCGTACTCGTGACTTATATATCCAAAAAAATAAACTGTTTCCAAAATAATATGGATTTGTCCTCTAAAAATAAATTATTTAGTTTTAACAGCTGTCAAATTAAAACACGCAATTTTCATAACCGTTTTGTTGATGACATAATAAAGTACCATGAACATCTAAACTATTCCCCAAAATAGAAGGAACTTGGAATCTAGATCATTACAAGATGTAATTGATTTAACGACTGGTAATGAAATTCTCGTAAGTCCATCAACATCAATGAAACCAAAACGAATCCATGAAAGATATGAAAGACCCTTACAATAACAATTTAACGGAACATTAAATATTCATGTAAAATCATATTCAATAAATGAAACAACAATAAACGAATTCTAAGCATGCCTATAGAATCTTAGATTATGTAGGTATACTAATTAAATCATTCATTACTTGTTAAATATCAAAATCATGTTAAATGTAAACTAAAACAAAACAAGTTTGAGTCATGATATGCAATTTGGAAACTCGTCATGCCTCAGATAATCCGTCCTAAAGTTTCATGATCTTAATCTTTTGTTGTTCTCCTTTTTTGAGTAATCATTCATTTACAACGGATAAGGATCTATTTACGGACTTGTACTTATCTTTCTTCAATTTCAACTCATGCCATTTGTTCACCAATAACAACTCACCTTTGAGGGTTTTAATTGCTTCCTTCATGCCCAGTATATCGGAATGAGATTCCTTCAATTATATTTCTAACCAAGATACTTTACCCTTAAGAACCTGTTTAAGAGTTCTTTGGAGATTCTTTTCACTCCAGGAAGGAAAGGAACTACTGGTTAATGAAGGATTCTGCTCAGATGTACATGGAGATAACCCATCAGTAAATTCATCAGGAGAAACAGCCCTGGGATATTTTACATCTAAATTTTATTCATTACAGTCGCTATCGTGAGAAACTGTAATCGTTCATTCATTCTAATCATTCATTCATTATAAAGAAGTTTCCCCAACCAATTTTATCAATCAACTGAGCCGATTCAAGTTTGATATCGAGTAATTCACTTCTGGTTGGATCGAATCTACACAAGGGAGCCATTGTATCAACACTCAACTGGAAAACAAGGTAATGGTGATGATCAATGCAAATGGGAAACACGAACGAGGTTAAGTCATCCCTTTGTAAAAACCCCAATTTCGATGACCTGTGCAACCCAAACAATACCAATTTCATCCTAGGATTTGATAAAGCGAGGCAAATGATGATACAGGAAGCGAAATTGTGATTTTGTATAGGCATTATAAATGGAGATGAAATTTGAAATCTCGGTGATATAATGAAATGACACGATGATAATGGTTGTACCATGATAAACAAGTGTCAAACATCATTTAATGATAGTATGATTCATGATTCAGATCCAAGCTAGGGTAGCAATAAATGTCACAAAAAATTCGCAAGTAGTTTCATTTGCATGAGCATCATGGTAGTTAAAATAAATTATAAGTGCAATGTTGAATAATCAATAAACCTTTAGACATGGTTTTAAGATAATGTTTGAATTATAATGAAAAACAATATTAATCCAACCATGACATAAGATAAAAATGTGCTATATCACTTATAATTTACCTAGAATGAAAATCAAATTATAAAGCCTTGGTAATTCATGAGAAGATCGCATAGAAAGATAAAGTTAAAATCATAGAAGAAAATTTGACTTGGTTGCAAAAAGAGATTAGCAGGTTGTTGATTTAATGAAACATTAACTGAAACTGAATCATCATCAAACAATATATAATCAAGGGTTAATATATGTGAAGAAAAATTGATTATATAGTAAGTAGATTTAACAGTTGCTAAATTGAATATCAATAATACCTCAACAACATGAACTTTGAATCCTTGCAATTATTTCTACCTGAGTAATTGATTTTTTTAAATTGAGAGTACCTTCAGAATCATAGATTCTAAAGGCACTCTTTAATAATTTTTTCAAGAATTTATTAAAGAGAGAAACTAATGTCATTTTTATTGACTAAAAACAAAATAAAAAGTGAGAATGTTGTTGGATGCCAACAAGACTCGAGTATAATACAAATTTGTGTGAGTGAGATGGTCCAAATTTTCTTTCAGGAAGGAAAATTAATGAAATGGGGTGCAATTATTTATATCTTCTCAATGTGTACAACAAAACCCTTCTCACAAAAACCTCCTCTCCCACTCCTTCATGATGTCGAAACCCCAAATTTCCAATACATATTCAACTATATGGTGTGGTAGAATGAATGATTTTTTTGGTAATCGTTCTATGTTGAATCTATATTAGTTCATCTGTTGACTAAAGTTATTTTCCAATTCTCCTGAGTTCTACATTAGAAATCTTTTTTATTTATTTCTTTTTCAAATTAAAATATAATTATGTGGCATACAATTGAATTAGATATTGATAGTCTTATTGTCGCACTAGTAGCGACATGAACTCTTTTAATGTTGACATGCTTTAATAATGGTCATCGTCACTTCATCTGGCCATCATTTATCTCATGACCAACATCGAAGACCAACCTTGACTTAGCCTATCGACAAACTTTCTCCCCTTTACCTTGCTTGCTACCTCTAATTAAAACATAAACAAATAACACACAAGTCTGATAGAACTTGTTGGTACCAACCAGGCTATAAAGACAACCAAATTTTCCAAGAAAACAAATAACCTAGAAAAATTCTATCAAGAACTCTACAAATTTACTACAAGATGAGGTAAAAAATTGTTGACATAACAATGTAAGTTCTGCAAAGCTCAAATTAGTGTGGAAGTGATCCTTCAAAGGATCGAATATGGATTCAATAAAGACAAAAGAAGATAGCATTCAGGATCTTTTGTCTTAAATATTGAAAACTTACTTCTAATGCAGCTTATGTTGTTGTCGACTTGTATCGCCACATTTTGGGTTCGATGGTGGCTCGGTCTGTGCTACTGGTCCAGCCTTCAATTTGTGAAACCTCTTAGTTTTCACCTTCATTTATTGCCTCTCGGTGACTTCCTATCCGCCACCTTTTACTTGCTTCTATACTCGTCGCAATTACAAAATACATCTTGGTTAAGGACTAAAGAAGCACATCTTTTAAGCAATGCATTGACTAGCTTCCAAATGTGTTTAGGGTCTTATTGGAGATCATGATATTTTGTGTTGGGTTATAGTTCAAATATATGTAACCATGCCACATTCATAAACATTTTTAAATTGTTATCATGCATAAGCAAAGTGGAAATTCGACCTACTAACCTCGACAGGTATTCGTTGACACGTAACACTCGTTAATTAGTGGGTCAACATGGATTAGGCTACAACATCATCTCCCATGTTAGTTAGATAAATATCTATGTTGTACAAACATAAAATTAACATACATAATTGAAATCCTAATCAAATTAATCAATGAGTAAAGAATTTTTTTTGAATGTAGCATGTGGGATCAAAGATCAATGAATAGTCCATTAAATAATGTTAGACAAAAAAATGTCTTTTATTGGCCCACTTATATGTCTCTTCCCATTTCCTAGTGATAGGGAAACAATGAGAATTACATCTATGTATTTTGTATCTCTTTATAAGTAAAAGATACATAAACCACCATGACATGTATCCTAAAGATAATTTCCAAGTTGTCACTCATGCATAAAATCAAATTTAATATTGATCCTAGGACAATTGTTCTCAAACCCTAAGTCTCCCAAAAACCTAGCTATCACACAATTCATGAATATTTTCCATTCAAACACATGTAATTTAATTGTTGATACACATCTCAGCTTGGTGTTAGTTTAAGCTATGCAAAAGGTAGCTAGGAATATTGCATCATTTGCTTACTCCCTTTCAACATTGGCAATTTATTTCTAGGAATGTAACATTTTTATTCCTAATGATTGATTTCCACCACAGTTTTGTTTTTTCATTGTTATGGGATTTTGACATATTGTTAAGTTCATTTCATATCATAAACAACATTTATAAGTGATCTTATCAATTGTTTTTTAACAAGTTTGGTGTCTCTTTGGTTTCAAATATAAGCTGTTAGTGTTATTTAAAATGAGTTATTGAGTATTTTGAAGGTCTATGTCGAAATTATTTAACTACGAAGAAGGATAAAAATAATATTATTTTGAATTTTTCATATTTTTTTCCATCTAAATTTGTCATAAAATCTCTGCTAAAATTGCAATTTTTCATTGTTATTGACTTTGGAATATTGTTAAGTTCATTCCATATCATAATCAATATTTATAAGTGATCTTAATAAGTGTTTCTTTGAACAAGTTCGGGGTCTCTTTGGTTTCAATTAGAACTTATTAAGGTAATTTTAGATGGGTTATTTAGTATTTTGAAGGTATTTGTGGAAATGATCTAGTTATGGAGAAGGATAAAAAAAATATTATTAATTTTTTTTATATTTTCCATCATTTCAATTTGTCATCAAATCTTTGCTAAAATTTCATTTTTCAATTGTTGAAATAGTTGTTTTTAATGCAAATATGAAATTCTTCAAGTTTTCCATCACTATAATTCAATCATATAACTTTGTTGAAACTACATTTTGGATTGTTGAAATAGTTTCTTTTAATCCAAAATGGATTTAACACTATTCAATACCCCTAGTACAACCTAACTATGCAATGTTAATTATAAATATCTTCAATTCCATCAATCCAAATTTTTTTTCCATATTTTAAATAAAAAAATGTTGGTCTCCCTTCCCTTTATTTTGGGCAGCAAGAAAAGGTCAAATTTGTAAGAATTGTTTTTTAATCTTATGTTACTTGTAACACTAGTTCGAAGTCCAATTCAAATTTGTTAACACGACACTCATCCAAGGCCTTCATTTATTTATCCAAACTTCTCCTTCTAAGTGGGCTATGCATCTTGGTCCCAATCAATCCATCAACTTTCATTTCGCAATTGATTTGTGTTTTCTCGTATTAAAATTAAGGTGTGTTTTATATTCCAACCCTTGGCCCTTTTATGAGTTACCTTTGTCTCACCTTCATCAACCACTTCCCTTGCATAAGTTTGAAGGATTTATCAAGTATGTACAACAATTACATTATAAAATCATTGCCATTTCTTCTTGTACTCAAGATAAATAGAAGTAATTAATGAATTTTTGGGTTGTATTTGTTTGAGATTTTATCAATTTCCGTGTGCATATGTTATGATGATCATTTATGGTCTCATGTATGGGACTAAGTCTTAATGATAATACAAAACAATAACCTCAATAATGACACGGGGGCTTCGCTGACGGACAATGCCCATATCACGTCCATTCATATTGGGGGTTTATTAATTATAAAAAAACCAAAAATTATATTGGGGACATATTAAGGGTCGAGGGAGTTATTATATGTGCCTAAAAAATATGCAATATATAGGGGGTTTTATTATCAATCGACGCAGAGAAGCGGCCTAAAAATATCAAACGAAGCAGAGAAGTGGCCCACCGAAACAAGAGCGGGGGTGGAGTGAGGGAGAATTGAAAGAGCTCAATGATAGTTGCAGAGGGGATGGGGAGAATTAGGGTTTTGAGTTGTGAGAAACATCTAGCTACAGAGGGTCAGATCCAAATCCAAAATCCATCAGATGCGTTGGAAATATTGAACCAACCCTTACCCTTTCTCTTTTTATGTTGATCCAACACCAGCAACATATCCAGTGAAGGAAAGCTTAGAGAGTTAAGGTATGGAAACTCACTTGGTGGATACTGAGAGAATTCATTTGTATTGCCATTATTCATCCTACTAGAATCATTGAAGTGCCATAAGAAGAAAGGAAAGAACAACTCATATTGGAAGGAAGGAGAGCATCTACACTACTCCCTTAGAGAAATCCTATGTTTCCTATACACGGTAAAGCAACAAAGTGAACAGACATAGAACCAAACTTTAGTTACTACATATGCTAGTATGTGACTGGGCGATCTTTTGTATTCCATGTAATAAGTGGGAACTTGGGTGCAACTTTGTCATTTTCGGCAGCTGACTCCTCAATATATAGTTAATATCCTTGATTTACAGGTCTACATGATGTAGTTATAAAGCTTGCATTTCTCCCAGATGAAGCAAATAAAGAAGGGTGAGCGATGGAAAAATTATCAGTAACAAACACAAAGGTCACATAATAGCCATCATCCCATCTCGCAGCATCAAAGTCATAGTTTCAAATCCTAGCCATGGAAGTAAGTGCAGGTGATATTACTTTTACCCAAAAGAACTACCGGGAGCAAATGCAGGGGCAAGGTTGGGAAGAACAATCACCCACAGAGACAAAGTCAACTGATTGAGTGAAAGCAATAGTAGAAAAATGCATTGATAACCGCTTAGAATAAGGAATATAAAAGGATTTTGGCTCATTCGTCGGGAATTTTTAAAGGTTTAGGGGTTTAGATTATGTGTCCTACAGTCATTGAATTCCAATGTCACAATATTATTATCATATGCATTTTACAGTGTGGAAACATGCCTTTCATTTCATCTAATAATTATATACTTGTAAGCCAACATCATCCATATTGTATATCACTATAGACTGATGTTATTTCATCACTTTCATTTTTGTAGATATTACACTTGGAGGAATCTATGTCCCAACTGAAATTTATCCATGTTGTTGGAACAAATTGAAAATAATATTGTTTATCATTAGTTGTTTCCACTCTTCAGATGCAAAGAACAAAGAACATAAATATCCATCTAGGAATACATTCAAAGTTTGTTTATCTTTATTTACAATAGACTCATGTGGTTGTTAGTTTAATGCTTTCAACGATTTTCTATTCCAATTGCAAAAGAATCTAGAAAAAAATTGTAGTGTATACTAATATATAATATCAAGATGCTATAACGATATTATCTATATGAAGAGATGAAAGCCCATGTTTTCTTCATAGTGAGCTAGTACATCATTCTTTATGTTTGGAAGGTACACGCTTGCCACAGTGATATGAAATATTGACTAGGATATGTCAATTTTTTTCTTATATATGGAACCTTTTTCATGTCTCTAATAACTTCACTAAAGAATTGTTATACATCTCGAGCAAATCTTAATGTATTTTGGCTATACTTTTTTCAAGCCTCATGCAACGTGCATTCAACTTCACTGTAACTAGTTCAAACCTTATGACACTTCAACATAACTAGTTCAAACCTTATGCAACTTCACCATGGCATCATCATTCCTTTACAAAAAACCCTAACCGAAAAATTTGCAAGAGAAAGGACACCTTTTACATTTCCAAGATTCTTCCCTCATATTTGCATATAAATCTACCCCAAATCAATGCTTCAAGTAGTTCGTTAATTTTGTTCCACAAATCAGTTTTCAATAGTTCTTAAGTAGTTCCGACTCAGTTATAAAAGGTCCCCAACTTCCTTGAAAAGTGTTCTAACATTTCTCTTGACCTTAGTGGCCAGATTAGGAATTGTTGCATGAAGCTATGCATCAATCCTTTTAAATCTGAAATATCAATAGGCTGAATATCTATTCTCTAAAATGATCACACAAAAACTCTAATTATTTCATTGAAATGCATGCCTCAAGATTGTCCTTTAATCAATCCATATGGGTGTTTTCAAGGATCTCCTTCAGATTTGTCCATTAATCCTAGAACACAAGTAGATATACATTTGTACATTAGGTGAAGAAATGTCGCCCCATAATCACTTCTTAGTGTACTTAATCTGATATCAAGTTGCTTTGAATCATAAAAATTTGTTGTCATTGAAACCAGTTTGTTGGAAACTTGGAAGTGAAGACTAGCATTATCAGCTTCTCCACTTTAATGATTGCTTCTTGAGACTTCAAAATATGTAGACATGCAGTTCCTTTTTCACTTTTCTTTTGTTTTCTTAGATTATTTTTCTATTGTTTTTAAGGCACAAAAATAAGGACATAAGTCCATACAAGTAATGTACAAGGAAACCCAACATGGAGAAAAACTATCCATAGTATAGTCCATAGTATTTTTTTATATACTTCTATGAAAAAAAAATTGAAGCAAATGAAAACAAAACATATGTATCTTTGATTTCTGGATGATGTGTTGTGTAGTGAGTTGGAGCTTTGTTATTTAGATGGAGGAAAATATTTGGTTTGGACAGAGTTTCTATGTTTTTTCATCTCTTGTTTTGATCAGCTTTTGATCTTCTACAGGTATATTAAAGCTAACTGAGGACTCTTTAGTTTTGGGAGGGCTATTTGAATAAGCCACTGACAATACATTTTGTTTCAAGATGTTTCATCCCGACAGTAATATTTCTTCGTCCTTCTTAGAGAATTGAATTGAAAGTGCATACCTTGATTTCTAGCTCTTTGTTTTATTAATGAACTAATATGCATGTGTAAATTTGAATCTTTTTTTTCATTTATTTTTTGGATGCACTCACCTCATTTCGTAAACATATTATATCCAATTTTTTGAAAAAAATGTTATAATTTTATTCATTTCTTAACATGTTCTTAACCAACTAAAAGGTACACATGGATGGAAATGCAGATGGATCCAAGTGATGTTGTGGGATTCACAATTTTTATTGGTGAAGAGAATTGTTCCCTTGGCACATTGTAGTGTTGAAAAGGTTGTACATATGCTGATATCTGTGGTGAAATTGTGAATGATTAAATCGTTTATTATCCTTTTGATTTTATTGGCCCAATTGGAATTCCTTTAAATACAAAGCAAGAGCAGAAAATGTAACCTACAACAACAATTTTAGGCATTAAGAGGAAAGTAGGAACGTTGGTTGTCGAAACATTTCAATCACAGGTAATGGAAGGAATGCCAATATCTAAAAACATTGAAGGAAATGTGGAGGAACCTATGCATAAACAACCAAGAGTTGATCATTTGTCTCAGTTAGAGGAACAAGTTGTAGCGGTTGATCCTAATGTATTGGCATCTTGGGAACATAAAGTGAATAGTTTAATGGAAGAGTTTTTCAAGGAGAAGCTAACACTCAAGGTATATTCAGAAAATGGAAAACCTTATATAAATATTTGTTGTGAAATTTGTGGCATTGATTATGGAACGAGGGAAGTATACTCGGCAGCGTGAATAGTTTGTAACTTCAAAAACAATCATATGAAAACAAGGTCCCATCAACGCCACATTTCAATGTTGGGAATTAATAAAATTCCTTCATGTAACAGAGAAAATCAGACAACAATGGCTAATGATCAACTTGAGATTGATTAAGAAATCAAATGTCTACACGATTTCAACTAAACGCGAGATCCTAATTTGTTCAAGGTGGTGGAAGAAACACTTGCAAACTATGAGGACAAGAAAAAAGTAAGAGTGGAATGTACACGATGCAATATATGGTTCTCTTTGGTTCTGACAAGTGGTAATATTGTCAGTTCTCTAAAGGAACACATGAAATCAAAGAAGAACACTACTACTACAGATGAGGCTTCACATGATACAATTGTGTTGAGGAGTAGAACAGTTGGGAGACCGAAGAATCCTACCAATAATAAGTCCCAACAAAGTTTGACTAATTTATTAATCCCATCACTACCACCACCATTACATGGGGTTTCTACAAGTTCACAGGCTTCTAGTTTAGGTGTGTTAATTACCCAAGTTTTAATTTAATTGAATTTGAATTTGCACATTACTTTATTTTTTATTACTTCTTAGTAGCAGTTAGTAGATCATTTTCCAATGTGTTTTTTCATCTTATTCTAGAACAATTATCTCCCCTGATATTACTATGTTGGGGGTATTGGGATCCCTATCTTGATAGAAGACAAGAGAGATTGGACACAAAGGTTCTAATGGATGACCAACATGGTGAAAAAGTGTGGTCCATAGAGAAACATACCCGAAGAACACTATGTTATTATGGTATTGAATGCCATATTAACGGTACATACATGCATGTTCATTGCAAGAGGGTTTCTAAAATAAGAATCCATTTTGATTCATTGACATGCATTTTTTTTAAGTTGATACCTAATAGTGATGACTTTCGGATGTGTTTATATCATGAATCAAGGAGCAACATTAAAAGACTTGGGAGAGATACACGGAAAGGGAGAAGGTTGGACCATTTGACTCAAGTTGAACTCAAAATTGTTGCAAGAGACACAAATGCTACACATAGATTAACAATGCAATCTCTTTGGTGGGAGAGGACAAAGATTGCTACATTGTTTATTAGAATGAGGTCTCTAAGGGAAAAGTTGTTCAAATCTGTAGAAAGGAAGGATGTGTTCAAGTTTTGCAAGGATGTGTGTGAGGCTCATAAGCAAGGAAAATTACAAGGTAAAGATGCAGTTTGAGAATTTGTTCAAGATATATTTCAAAACCTAGTTCGTTCAAAGTCAGGGGGAAGATATAGTGCATCCACTAAATCCATTTATGAGATTATTAAGTTATGGGGAGGTCTTATATTACATAGCTTTATTAGCTTGAATTTGGATAACCCTTCGATATCTACAACTTTAAGGAAAGTTAGAAAATCATTGACATATATCCCAAGGGAGAAGGAGTACATTTTTTAGGAAATAAATTTTTTTTATGCTTCCTATAAAGCCAAACATGGTATAGATGGCCCAATTCCTGTATTCCTTACTGAAGATGAAACTATTGTGAAAAAATGTGTCAGGTGGGTAGAAAAAAGTGATACATTGGTGGGTTTTTGTGGTAAGAAATAAAAACATAAGTCCCAATCACATTTGTTGGTGACAGTTGGTGAGGGCGCTGCAGGATATGAGATTATCACAGATGCCTTCAAGAATTGTGTGATTGGCCATTATGCATGTGTTATTATTGAAAAATAATTTACATGATAAGAATCCTTATTTGGTTGTGGTTGTTCATCCAACGTGCAACAGGTTTGATGAAAATTTTGTCCATCAACAATGGGAAAAAATAGAAGACCTATGGAAGAAACATGTGGAACATTTTTAGGACCTATTATTGGTCATTCCTTGGAAGGGTGGAGGCTAACTGGGTTGTATGATGGCTTTAAAGTAACATGATTTCATGACTAGGATTACTTCCACAATGGCAAGAAGCTAGTGAATCTTTTGTTTATTGGTTGATGAGATTCGATTGTTGGACAAGAGTTGATTAGTTTTAACCATGTAAGAATGGTTTATAACAATCTTAAAGTGGATGACCACAAGCTTAAAATTGAGGATATAGAGAGGCTTGATCGCCAAAAATAGGGTTCAGCACAACATATTGCTTCAAGGCATGTCTAGAGGTGCTTAAAGGAAATGAGAAGTACAAGTGGTAGGAGAGAGAGGAAATTAGGTATGGATACCTATCTAGCAATCGTTGCTTACTATATTGATATTTTGTTGTCTCCTAGTTTGACTCTTTGGGAAAGAGTGCGAAATTCTTCAAGAGCCAATAATTTCTTCACATGATGGCTATGTTGGGTAAGAGAACAATCAAATACTAATGTTAACATTAATTTCATTATCCTAGAGGCATATCAAGATGTGAAAATTTCTTGCCACTTTGCAGTTTTTTTTATGAGATTATTTCGTGATCAATACTCTAACTTGCCATGTGCATTGCACCTGATTGGGTCAGATGTATGTGAAAATTTCTTTAGTAAATTTGGTGGCATAGTTGGAGTAGAGAGGGAATATGATTTCACTGACTTACTTCATGCTATTGGAACCCTTAATAGAGTTGTTGAAGAAGAATTGAATCCCCATGGGATTCATTTCAATAAATCTAATAAGAAACAAATGAGTATCTGGAATAAATTGCATCAATGAACAGTAGAGGAAGGTGGTGTCTTGTCACAATATGATTCAATATCCTCAGATAATAAAATTATAGAATCTCTGAAGATATGATTGGAGGATGCATAGGGAATTTTTCTAGGTCTTGGCATGCAACCAAAAAGACACACAGAAGATTCTTGGTGGTTTGAACCATGGATAGAGGATCACAATTATCCAACATTAAAAGCTCTGGATGAAGTAGTTGATATTTCTTCACCTGGTCATTCCACATTCATATTCCAATCTTCCTCTTTTATGGTACTCAATGATAGTGAATTGCAAACAATGGAAAGTGAGTGGAGGCATGAGTTGGATGGAATTTTAGATTTCATTGATGAAAATGTAAACATAACTGCCAAACCAGTGGTGGAGCTCGATGGAAAGGACATGTAAAAATTTTGTTTGGTTAGTCAATTTAATGGAAATTTGAAATTATTGAAAGATAGATTGATTAAAGTGAGGAATGGAGTATACTTCAAGCGAGATAAGAGGGACCCCCAAAAAAAATGTTGCAATTGGTTTTGGAATTGGATCACATAGTGTGGTGTTGCTTGTGAGCGAGTCTATAGCTATAGCTAAACATACTAGAAGAAAAGGTCTATCTCAAAGTATAAAGCATGGTGTTTCTTGTGGGACTTGGTACATTGGAAGAGTTCAAACAATAAGAAAGAAGGATGGTAATAGGGTGTTTGATTACCATAATGACATTGATCTATTTGATAGGACCGAAGGTGTTGAGATTCAATGTTGTTGGTACAATATAATAAAGGGGAAATGCATGTACAAGTTAGATTCGACATATCATCTATTCATACAACTTGAATCTATTATAGCAATGACAAACCTATCATACAATATCAAGAATGACATATACAAGTTAGAACAAAGCGACCACATAATTTATGAGGATATCATTAAAAATTTAAATAGGGCAGAGTTTTCAAAACATTTTAATTTCTCTTATCTTTTCATTACTATATTATAGCTTATTTATAAAGTATTGTTTTTTTGTATTATCATTGATTTCTTTGTATCAATTTCATACTCATTCTATACTTGTTGGCTTCAAGTGTGGTGAATCGTTCTGATGGAAAATGGTTGGGATAACTTAATGTGAAGTATCGATCGTCAAGTGTTTCTTTATGATTTCTTGAAGCATGGTTATTCAGGGTTCTTGAAGTTTTGTTGGACATGATGATTCATGCTTCATGTTGTTCATGTTCTTTCTGTACATATTATTCAATGTATGAGAATTAAGAATTGATTTGTTTCCCAATATATGTATTGTAAATGTTTAAATTTTGTTTCAGTGGGATTTACATATATGTTACTCTAGTGGTAGAACTGTTGAAGCAAGTGTTTTTTGAATAATGCAATCAATGAGAAAACTTGTGACCAGTGTAACCAGAGGATCAGTTCATTCAACTTTAGCTCAATGTCGTTTTGTCCGTTACACCAGTGGGGTTGTATGTATCTCCTTTTCAATACACCTGAGTTTGAATAGAAGGTAAACAATAGTAATCTCATGTTGAGCCTGCTTTCAGATCAAAACCAGAGCATAGCCACTCTCATTATTACTACACTACTGAAAACAAGGAATGAGTTGAGTGTGGATCCTTTGATCAATAAAATCACAAATTTTATGTCAGATATATCATGTGAGTTCAAGATTGTTGTTGTGGAAGTGATTGTATCTCTATGTTTGAAGTTCCCACAGAAGTATTGAACACCGAGTAATTGACATATTTTTTGTTTTTCTATTTAAATGTGACATCTTTTCTCTCTTTCCTTTGGAGGAGAGTTCATAACTATGTTGTTTGTCAAATAATTTTCTAGAATGAACTTTCTAAGTAATATACTTAGAGAAGAAGGGGGATTTGGATATAAGAAAGTTATTGTGGAATCTATTCTTATTCTCATACGAGGTATCTTAGAGGCAAAACAAAGTGGCTTTTCTCATCTTTGTAATTCATTGAAGATTGTGAATTCACTTATATTTCTACACAGGTAAGCTTTATTTACTGCATAAAATATTAACATTGTTTCATCAATTTTATTCATTCATTTTCATTATTTATACTATATCATTCTATTCCTCCGATTGATAACAGAGATAGTGTTCTTTTCTACTCCCTAGTCTCATCATATCATTAGACCATACAGGAATGATAGCTAAATATCTTGAACTGGTAAGAAGTGTAAAAAATTTGACCTTCAAAGATGGAAATGAATTTAGAGAAATATCATGGAGAAATATTGAAATTCCAGTCCATTTATGGCTATGTTTTGTACATGTCAATTATAATGCAGTATATAAAGCATCAAATATTTCTATTTATGGACCCGCTTGACTTATTTTATTAGATAATTGTGTGGATATTATTGATAAGGTATTTCTATTTCAGATTCTTGGTAATGAAGGACCAAATATTGCAGACCCTATCGTGACCCTAGAAAGTATATTCATTATATTTACAATCGAGTTATTCTTAAAAATGCATCAGTTAAAGCAAATGTTGTGATTCCTGAGTTCAAAACATTTAAATGTTAACTCTAGCTACTTAGGGTGATAGGTGTGACCAAAGAGACTAATTGAAAAGGATAATGTTTTCACCTAAATTTCATATATGCCCTGCATATTCTTTGGACTCCGCCTCATTCATTTTTCCTATGTTTCAAGCTACAACACAAGATATACAATCATTGTATTTGGGGATTTTTGTCAACTGCATTGGTAAACACAACTTTTCTTTAATATTGACTAAGTGATATGTCAAATTGTACAAAATCTCATTATCATCACCAAACCATCCGAATTTGCATAAATTAAAATCAAGTGATGAAAATAAATACCTGTCATTTTGAAATTGCGATTGTTACTATATAGTTATTGTTACAACATATTTTTAATTTTGTAGAAATGTTAAGTTAAAACAAAAGTTGGACACATTTTAAAGGAACTGGAAAAATTTCTCTTAGCAGGAGGAGATAGCTTAAAATATTGTAATGTGACCAAGGGAAGCAACAAAAAGCGCTAGCAGATATTACGTGTGGGGTATGCACGTGATCGTGGGACCCAAATGTGATGTCAAGGAATGGGCGAATGAAAACGAATGGTGGAGATCTAATCAGGATTGGATTGACGATTGACAAGTGATCCGAAGTGCAAAGTAGCATGAGAAATAAAAGGATGAAGCATTAGCGTATTATAAACCACTCTCGACATGGCATAATGTGATCAACTCCGCTGGGAAAAGTGGTAAGCAAAAAACCATTGTCTAGAGCCTCCAAAAAAGGTATTTTGAAACTTAATATAAAGGGTTGCAGGCTAAGTTAAAAGGGATCTTTTGTCGTGCTGCAAGAGGAAAGGTGGATATGAGGACAACACCTGAATTCATGCTCCAAGTTGCGTTCCAAAGGTCAACTATAAGCTTCACCTCTCACCAGGAATACTTAGTACCTTGTTATTCACTAAGTTTTCTGTTATAGAAGGGTTTCACTTTGTAGAAATGTTAATTTAAGTTCACGTTAAGTTAATGGGTTCCATATTTTTCATTTTGTAAAAATGTTAAGTTAAAGGATAAGTTGGACGCATTTTAAAGGAACTAGAAATATTTCTCTTAATGCAAGGAGCTAGCCTAAAATATTGTAATGTGACCAAGGGAAGCAACAAAAAATGCTAGAGTATCGTACGTGTGGGCTATGCATGTGATTGTGGGACCCAGATGTGATGTCAAGGAGCAGGAGAATTAAGATGAATGGTGGAGATCTGTTTGGGATTGAATCAACGACGGACAGGTGATCTAGAGCATGGATTAGCACAAGAAATAAAAGGATGAAGCAGTAGCGAATTATAAACCACTCTCGATGTGGCGCAGTGTGATGAAATCCACTGGGAAAAGTGGTAAGTGAAAAGCCATTGTCTGGAGCCTCTAAAACCAGTCTTTTGAAAATTAATATAAAGGTTCTTTAGCTAAGTTAAAAGGGATATTTTGTCATGGCACAAGAGGAAAGGTGGATACGAAGACAACACGTGAATTCACACTCCAGGTTGCGATCCAAAGGTCAACTGTAAGCTTTGCCTCTCACTAGGAAGCTTTAGTACCTTTTTATTCACTGAATTTACTGTTATGGAAGGGTTTCATTTTGTAGAAATGTTAATTTAAGTTCATGTTAAGTTATGGGGTCCCATATTTTTCATTTTGTAGAAATTTTAATTTAAAGGATAAGTTGGACACATTTTAAAGGATTTGGAAAAATATTGAGGTGTAGGTTATTAAGGATAGAGATTTCTCTTAGCCAGGCCTAGAATTTCAAATTCCCCTTCCCCATCAAATCAAAATTTGTTGGAAGTTTGGTATTTTCATTGCCTATCACTTTACGTTATTACAAATTTATAGAGTATCAATATTTTATATCAAATTTACTTAATTTTTTTAGGCAAATTTTTTTAAATGTCATGTTAAAAGCCAATATCGCAACTGTTAAACTCAAGTGATTTGGCTTAGTTATTTGGATGGAAATCTATGGATCTTCCCAATCGAATAGGAAGGGAGAGACCTATATTCCAGAAGTGATCCAAAAATAGAAAAAAAATATATCCATTTTTCATTTTATCTAACGAAAGTGACCCTTGAAAGTATATGCTTTATTGATCCTTTTGCTAAATAAAATAGGCCAAGATACTAATTACCCCAATTCTACCTCAAATTGATGTTTACTTGAAAACAATGAAATAAAACACCTTCAAACATTTTAAAATAATAAAAATTATTAAAATTTAGAAAACACTTAACTCTATACAAAAATACTTGGACAGAAGCATAAAAAACTACTCTTGAAGTCGACCATATCCTACTTTGCTTTGATGTTCAAAGAATTTTAGGATTGGAAATGAGTATGCTCCTTCTTGGTTCCCCAAATGAAGTAACAGAACCAGGATGTTCCCATTTTCCAATATTGAGAGCAATGATTTCACATGTTGTGAAGTGGATTCATGGAATTTGACCTGTGTGAACACTGGGAAGCTAATGGTGATAATAAATGAGTTAACCTGTTGATTTATCCTAGAGAGTTCAAAGAATGTGTACTCGAGTTGTCATCTTTCCACATAACGTGTCTAATTTAATGAACATGAATCCTTAATCATTTTCGAAAACCAACGTAACAACCAAGTTACCAACTCATAAGGTGAAAATTAACTAGCCTCTAGCATAGTAATGATTGTTTCCGCAGGCTCATTGCTTATCGTTGGATCTTAATATGCTGAAATTCAACGACAAGAAATGAGCCTGCAGAAGCAATCACTTCTCTGTCACAGGTTGGTTAATGGTCTCCATATCAGAACTCATCCAAAGGGTACCAGTAATTATGATGGGTAATTAAATTCAATGAGCGTCAAATCTACGAGTTTCAATTTTGCATAAATGTCAAGGTTGACATGCGATGTATACATATGGTCGTAATCGGACAGAAAATATGTGGTCAGGATAAGATCAATGATTGGAAGGTGATATGGAGCACGGATTAGTGTGAGAGATAAAGGAGATAAGCAGTAGATGACCCTTATGGAAATCGGTGGCCACCCACCTATTCCACTAGCTCAAAGCAATTGTCCATTATGGCAATTTCCTAGTTACTTTTATACGGTTTTTTGGGTCCCAAACTTCCGGGGTTGCTTTGAGGCCCTAAACAAATTTTTTTGGAAATTCGAGGGCCAAATAGTTACCATTAACATGCATTTGTCCCATTATAAATATTTAAATCTCGGATATATCTTTCCAATGGCCTATCGAGTTCCCAAATTAGAGATCGTATGCAAAAGTTATGACCCCGGGAAGTTGACTGTTCAACTTACCACCTCAGGGCCGAAAACATTATGACGATTCATATTCTAGGGTTATGTTTTGGAATTTTGGGGTTCTCTCCCTCATTCTTATTATAAATAGGCCCCTTTGTCCTCATTTTGTATTCATCTTGGCATGGATGAGCGTAGCAGCCACATCTCTTCTAAGAGATAACTACCACCATTCTAAAATTTATGTTATAATCTGTTCCATTTCTTCGATTTAATAGAATATGTGTTTACTATATCTCTATTATATTTGCAAAATGTTTGTGCTTATGATTTTTTATCTGTTATTTCATTTCATTCACACATAAATCTAGGTCAGTGGTATCAAAGCAATCTGCTCTTTGATCGTTTTTCGGTGCATGTCCCTGACGAGGTTCATGTATAAAGAGTTTGGTTTTGAACTAGTTTCACTTGATCACTCTTTCCATCCCAGTGACCTTCCATGGAGATAGAAAAGAGAGAATTCGGAGTAGGAGATCATATCAATTTGTTGCTCGAGGAATCCCTCGTGCGACAAAGAAACGAGATGATGGATATTTTCTCCCAAATCCTTCTGTGAATGTCGAGAATGGTGAATTCACCTTCAACGAGCAAGCTTTTCGGAGATGAAACCCCATTCAAGGTACAAGTTAAATTTTATATTCCTTTATTTGAAGGAAAAATCGATGTTGATGCCCTAGATCAGTGGTTGAATGTTCTAGAAGGGTATTTCTTTGTCCACAAATTTTTCGACAGGGAAAAGATCACCTTTTTGCTCCTCGAGGTTGTTCCTCATGTCAAAAATTGGTGGGATACTTATTGGGAGAAAAACTCATCAGACGAGTCTGAGCTATTTGAGACAAATCCCACTTGGATCTCTTTCATAGATGTCATCAAGGAATAGTGTTACCATGTTGGAAACTATGATGACCAGTAGACCAAATGGACCATTCTGCGTCAAGAGAGGGACCAGACGGTGTCGGAGTACACCAACAACTTTCATACCTAGCACACAAAGCTAGGTATCAAGGACTTCGAGCGACCCCTGATTCTAAAATATTGCAGTGGTCTACACCGGTACATATGAACTAAGATGGAATTCCTCGACATATCTACACTTGTATCTGCCTATCAGTATGTTGTCAAAATTGAGGAGAAATTTTGACAAAAGAACAAGCGACACTTTGGACTTGCGAATCCACTGCAGAAGCAAGGAAAGGGAAACCTTGTCCTACAGAACAAAGGACAAGGAAAGGACAACTAATCCCCACCACATGCAAAGAAATGGAATGCAAAGGAAAAGAAGGATAATGGGAAGTGGTGGGAATTTAATAAAATCCCTTGGCATAAAAATAATGACTTTCACTCAAAGTAGTCATTGGTGGCCAAGATAAAATATTCAGAATCAGATCCTGATTCTGATTCAAAACCCAATGGCACAACCATAGACCATGGGAAGCACATCATTGATGCAGACCCCACTGCCACTATTTATACCACACATATTCAAACAGAGGATCCTGAAGAGTTAGAGGCAGAGGAGCACCTCTTCCACTTGCATATGTGGGTGAAGGGAATTCCTCTACATTTTTTTGTTGACAATGCCACCCAATAGAACCTAATATCAGCAGAAGTTGTCAAGATATTGGAGCTACAGACAACACCACACCCACAACCCTACAAAATCATTTGGCTAAGCCAATGACAAGGTATCCACATTACTCAACAATGCCTCATACCATGTGGCATCAATCCTTTCAAAGACGAGGTACTGTGTGATGTGGCCTCACTTGAATCTTATGATTTTCTTTTAGGACAACCATATATGTGGAAGCATCATGTTGTATATGAGCCACGCCCTCACAATGTCATTGTTACTTTGGGAGGAAAACTGTATTAGATACACGAGACAGTTGCACCTAACATAGTATCACAAGGTAGGAATATAAGCTCCCACACTAGGAAATTATTCCTCTTTAGAATTGTGTCTGAAGGAGAACATCATATCATCTCCACACCCTCTTCACGAGGTATCTATGCTCATCAGAAACAAGAAGAAAAACAAAGTCATTTTTTCCCCATCCATCCGAGTACCTCTACGATGCAAGGCCATGCATTCAAGGTGCTCCTCTAGAAACAAATCATCCATATATCAATTACAACCCTCTTGGGATGTCAAAGAAAGGCAACCTCTCCACTTCAGTAAATGCCGCACCAAGACATCATCTCAAAACACAGTTCGAGATATGATACGGTATTTAACACAATGGAGACCATTGCTTCCTAAGGAGGGAGGAATGATCCAAATGGAAATCAGTGGCTAACCAACTATTCCACTGGCTCAAAATAATTGTCCATTGTGGCATTTTCCTAGTTACTTTTCTACGGTTTTTTGGGTCCAAAACTTTTGGGGCCGGTTTGAGGACCTAAACGACATTATTTTGTGATTAGGGGGGCAATTGGTTACTGTCAATATGCATTTTTCCTAGTTGAAATATGTAAATCTCAGATATACCTTTGCAACGGGATATTGAGTGCCCAAATCGGAGATCGTATGCAAAAGTTATGACCCCCAAAAGTTGATTGTTCAACTTACCACCTCGGGGTCGCAAACTTTATGACGATTCATCTTCTAGGGTTATGTTTTGGATTTTTGGGGCTCTCTCCCTCATTCTTATTATAAATAGGTCCCTTTGGCCTCATTTTGTATTCATCTTGGCATGGATGAGCATAGCAGACACATCTCTTCTCAGAGATAGCTACCACCATTCTAGCAACTGTATTACAGAGTGTTCTATTTCCACCATTTAATAGAATATGTGTTTATTGTGTCTCTGTTATCTTTGCAAAATTTTTGTGTTTATGATTTTGTATCTGTTATTTCATTTCATTCACATATAAATATGGATCAGTATTAGATTATAAACTGCATGCCATGTGGCGTGATGTGCTGAGATCTGCTGGGGAAAATGGTAAAGGGAAAACCACTTTCTGTGGATTCTGAAACTGGTCCCATTACCTAATATAAAAATCATTTGTCTTTGTGAAAAAGGTTTATTTTGTTGCGGCATTGAGGAAACAATGAAGACGTTGAAAATGAATGGGTCTTCGGTTTGCGTTGTTGTCCAAAGGTCAACCATAGTGTTTTCACCACCTCCCAGGTATTTCTAAAATGTTATTTCTATGTTATTTCTTACTGATTTTATGTTATGGAAGAAGCTTCAAGTTCAGTTTCCCTCTGCAAGTTCGTGGATAGGAAATAGAAGGTTATAGTTGATAGAGATGGAAAATATTTTACCCAATTCTCTCTATGTACAACATTTCTCAATACAAAGAACAGTTATGGAGTTTTAAATCACAAGGAAGAGATGTTTTAAATGTGTGGAATTTTTTTGTGTATTATTTCTCTATCGAGCAAACCTTGTATTACCCTGAATTTGTAGAGTGGTGTGTAAATAATTATTCTCCCACTGAGAGAGTAATTATGAACAAAAACGCTACTAGGATCCTTTTTTAGTTTAATGCAAATGTCATCCGTGAGGTTTTGAATGTGCCCAAGATTTTTCCTGAAAATACTAAATCCCTTAGTTAAGAAACCCTGGTCCAAGTGTATAAGGAATGTAAGTATGAGATTAAAAATGCATTTTTAATGGGAATTTTAAAATTTTTTCATGTGGTAAAGGGTCTTTCCTTTCCCGTGGATGTTCATATTTTTTGAGAAGAGGTCCAACTGGTGTTGTCAATATTAAGTCAAATATTGGGATATGATGATGACAAGTCAGTGACTGAAGTTATGATTAGTTTTTTGGAGAAGAGAAATTTACCAGAACCAGAGACAAACCAAAGCTTTTTTTTTGTTTCGATGAATTCTTAACCACCGCAATTCATTTCTAACTAGAATATTTTCCCAAGATGAGACATTTCATGTATCAATCATACTTATTGAACATGTTCCTATGCCCAAATGTCTCTGAGTTGCATTTCATCAATATAATTTTTTCGCCTGGGTTACCTGGGCAAATAAATATATTTGAGTTTGTGAATAAAATCATGGAGGAAGTATATAGAATACTTTTTGATAAAAAATTTCCCCGAGTGTTAGATGAAATGAAAACTACTTTGCATCCCTTGGCAGAAATTTGTATAGGAGACTCGTTTTTATATAAGGAATTCACGGTTGTTCATGTTTATGGTTACATAAGACCACCTTACAAATCAATTGCCTTTCTGACTCCAAGAATTTTTGCGTAAGGATTTATCATGCAGAGGTTGTGTTCATAAGAAAAACACTTTGGTAGTTTTAAGAAGTCTTCCAATGTAAAGTTCCCATTCAATATCGACCCTTTAATTTTCAAAATCAAAGATGCTTTGAATATTTTTGAAAAATTATTAGAGCCTATGGAATTCGAGAAAATGGAGAGGCTAAACTATGATCCAAGGAAAATCATATCGCAAATAAGACAACAAAATAAAAACAAGGCCTTCAAACATCAATCAATGGAAGGCATGGATAAAATAGTTAATTTGTTGGAATTTGAGGAGGATTGTGAAGGAGTCAAAGAAGAAATAATAGAGGTAGGTGAACAGAAAGGAAATGAATTGGCTATAATTATACACACACCATCTAAATCTACTTCATTAAATAAAAGGGACCTTTCAGAAATCGACATAATGGATTTCGATGAAAAAAACTCAAACAAAAGACTAAAGACACGGAATGAAAGGGAAATGGCGATGTAGGATGAGCAGAGTGCAGATGATGAAAAAAAAGGTCTTATTTTATAGCAACATCATGTACAAAATAAGAGAATATTATTTTCATGAAGAAGGTAGCACAGGATCTGACTCAAGATATAGATATAAGTTTGACTTCGTTTCTATCTACGCAGAACAAAGGAAGCAAGCTTTAAACGAGACACAAAATATTTTTCCCAAGGTGAGAAAGTTAGCAGATCAATAGTTGTCCCCAATTTCCACCAGGGATTTAGAGAGGAACACCCTTAAATTTGCTATGATAGATGATGAGAAAGTTTATAAAGTTGAGTTCAGTCTGGATAAAATTAGCGTGCCTAGTAAAATCCAGCTTGATCGATAGACCGATGATGTTTTATATTCTGATTTACTAAATGCCACATTGAATATTACAAGGATCCAATCGGTTATTGATAAGTTGGAGAACCAAATACGGCATGAGAAAGTGGAGAATAAATATCATTCAGTTTAGATTAAAAAATTACAGACAGACCTTATAACTTCAGGGACTAAACCTACTAATTTTCAAGCAACTAAAAAATTGCTAGAGGAAAAAGAAAAAACTATCCAGTTCCTTCAAAAAAAACTAAAAGTTCCAGTTGCGCAACATGTTCAACTATCTAAGTTGACAGTGTTGCAACAAGAGAAGGATAAAATTTACCAGGAATTGGTGGACTTAAAGGGGAAAATGTTAAAGCTACAGAAGGATAAAGAAGCCTGGGAAATTGAACGATCTAGATTTGTGTCCCAAATTTCAGCTTTTAATGCCAATCGAAAAGAAGAAGAGGAAGTGTTGGAGGCATTGACGAGCCCACCCTTGATTCAGACTGAAGATCAAGTAAGCAAATCTCTTGTTGATGATTTATCTGTTGCCATGTCACAAATAAATTTGAGAGGGGGAGAAATCAAAGAGTTGAAAGAAGGTAATGTCTAGCTGAAGCATGAATTGGATAAAATTATTCAAGAAACAAACAAAATTTCAGGTGAAAAGAAACAACTTCATAAGAGGATCAATGAATTGAATGAGAAGATGATCGGAAAACTATCCATGCAAGGAGATAAACATCTTATTTGGGATATTTTGACTATAGAAATCACCAATTTTAGATCCTATTTAAATTTTGTGAACGATAAGAATGCAATAGTGGATTTAGCTCTTGAAATATGTAAGTTGGTAAATGAAAATATAAACAAAAATTCACTGGAGACTGCCCAAAATGTTGTTAAATTTTTTAAAACTTTGACATATGAAGACATGTAAGAAATGGAAATCAAGGATAGGATAGCCATCATTCTATGGGCTAGAAAGTTTATTAATAAACATTATTTGGTCAAAGTTGTACAAGAGAAATAAAATCAGATGCTTCTGTAGGTTAAGTATTTCAAGAAAATGTTTCAAAAACACTTCAATTAAGGACTTCCTCAATTCTAGGATGACAATGGCAAGTTAGTTTCTCAAGAACAGTATCATAAATTGCTAGTGCATGAACGCATGGACCACTCCAAATTTGAAGAATTGACAAAGGGACTAATAGTAAAAGTCATTATAGAGACATTGGCTGACGATATTGAGATATTTTAATGGTTCCTGATCTCTCAAAGAAGTCTACCACCTATTTCTTACACCGAATACGTGTAGTTAGAGGTGGTGATTAAAGAAATGATGGATTGTGACCTCCTAAATCATGAAAAATGGAAGGATGTGGAAAATTTTGGGAAAAACAAATATAGACTACACCAATGATGAATTGGTGTCACAATGCAAGGGAGCAGTTTGGATATCTCTTTGGCCTACCACATGGATTTTCTAAGAAATTTGTTTTTTATAAAAAAAAATTAGTTACTAGATTCCTAGTAGTTAGGGATTTAGTTAAAACAACATGTATTTACAAGAGGTTTGTTAAACATTTGCTCGAGGAGCCATTTTGTATATAATTTTCATTTTATGTTGTTTGGGGGTTGGATCCCAAACAAAAGAAGCATATTGTTCATGGACAATATTTTTTTAATACAATTTTGCAGAGAATAGAAAAAAGGAAATGTGTTTTGAGACATAAATTCATGTGGTAATGGGTTTAAGTTTTTGATCTCCTCTATGTGTATGTGTAAATATTTACCTTTATTTCCATTTTTTGTTTTTCTTCTTAAGTATTCAGTTGAGAAAAAATGATTTAGAATTCGTCTATGATGCTCCAAATGCATGCAACTAGATACTTATTATTTTCTATCTAACATTGTATTAAGCCATTTATGAGACAAAGAAGCTGCCTAAGACTGAACAGGGAACAATGGCTGGGATCCCATCATCACTGATCCTAAGCCAGCTATTGACAGATAAGGACCAGACAAATACGAGAGTTTTCTCGATACATGAATGATCCCTACTTCCACATGATGTTGTGTGGGATAGTTGGTCCTTTCCTTAAAGTTGTGCTACTCAGACTTAATCTTGATGTACTCATTATCTAGCATGCCTTATAGTTCTACTTATCCTTTTAAAGCTTACTTGTTGACTATGTGTTATCATCTCATGGAAGTTGCATAGCATAGTCCAAGTTTTGGATGATTACTAAAAGAAAAGGTAAAAGGGTTATTCTCCCACCTTGATTGATACACCTTGGTCTTCTTGGTGTAGGGATTGTTTTTCCACTTTGTCATGACCCCTCTTGTTGACCCTTGATTGGTACTTATGCTAGAGGCCCCTCATAGTGTGGTACCTTAACCCTTTTGTTATGTTTGTTATGGGTGTGACCTTCTAGCAGCCCCAAACAACACATAGTC
Organism: Pseudotsuga menziesii; assembly: GCA_001517045.1. Taxonomy (NCBI): domain Eukaryota; kingdom Viridiplantae; phylum Streptophyta; class Pinopsida; order Pinales; family Pinaceae; genus Pseudotsuga; species Pseudotsuga menziesii. The sequence goes on from LPNX011171604.1 coordinate 308,437, forward strand.
CCTCTTTGTGTGCAGGTTTCTTTGAAGGCAATTTTTTACTTCGAAACTTTATGTGTCACAAAGCTTAGATATCCTTAAACATTTCAAGCAAGATCCTATTTCAAAACCTCCTAGATTAGTTCATCGTCTCCAAATTCCCCATGATGCTATAAGAGGATGGCAAGAGTCAATCGAGATTATAATGTTTGTTATATTATAATTATATAAATATATTTTACTTGTATGTTTGTTTTTCTTTTAATTATTGGTTGTAATTACAATTACTTAATTGGAAGACCTAGCCTAACATACCTTTTATTTGATGGGTGATTACAAGAGGCTTGTAGAATCTAAGAAGATGTTTGAAGACGCATCTAATAAGAAAAAATTGAGTTGGAATTCAAGCAATTCTAAACATGGTGATGAGATTGGTGTCGGTGGACAGAAATTGAAACTGTTAAGTATTGGTATTGACCTTCACGTTAAGTCTCCATTTCCTCCAAAATGGAAACAATGTTTAGACCTTCAATTTTGTTTCCTTATAGGTGTGATCCTTACTTCCACGTGATGTTGTGCAGGCCAGCTGGTGATTGCGTTAAAGCTGTGATACTGAGACTTAATTCACACTTAATTTTGATGTGCTCATTATTTACACGTTATTTAGCATGCCTTACAGTTCTGCTTCACTTTTGCTTATGCTTTTAAAGCTTATTAGCTGACTATGTGTTATTAGCTCATGGAAGTTGCATATTACGGTCCAAGTTTTGTATGATTACTAAAAGAAAAGGTATTTGTTTTTCAGTATCATGTTGTACGAGAATTGGAAAAAATTATTTTTCAAATATTATTGGCCACAATGCTAGTGATAATAGTTCAGCAGTTGACAACAAAGTTGAGAAATCAGAGAAATTTCCAGGTTTAGATATTGATAGTCCATTCGATGTTTATGGTTTCAGATCTTAAAATTTTCTAGTGGAAGTGTTTTTAAATTTCATCATGTTTTTGTGGAGTGCATATTAACTCATTAGGAAATTGTGACTATTGTTGATTCAAAAGATGGCTAGGGTGTGGAAATATCTTGTTATAAAACCCACTGTTGTGGTATGGACCTTCCACTGACCTTCCTTATACGATGATGATAAAGCGTATTGCTCTGGTTTGGAACACTTATGGACTATATACCTTGAGAGAGAATATAACAGTTTGACACCTTTGCCTTCTGGGTAAAGGGGTTGTGTTCCCACCTTGTTGGTACACCTTGGTCCTATGGGTAAAATAGTTTTTCTCCCACCTTGATTGACACAACTTGGTATTATTGGTGTAGGGGTTTTTTTTCCCACTTTGTCATGACCCCTCTTGTTGAATATTTATCTTATGTTGACCCTTGATTGGTCCTTATGCTAGCACCCCCTCATAGTTTGGTACCTTAACCCTTTTGTTATGTTTATTAAGGGTGTGACCTCCTAGCAGCCCGAAACAACTCACAGCCTACTCAAACAAGTTCAGATAACCTTCTCCACACTGCACTCAAGATGCTTCTCCACACCCTTGTTATAATAAAACCCCCTTAATATTACATATTTTTTTAATCCATAAAATAAACCCCTCTGTAATGTCCCCTTTTTGGAATTTTTTTAGATGACCAATTATTTCACTTTTTCCCCAATTTTGACCTTAACTAGTTTTGATGTCTAGACCTCCAAATTGACCAAAATGCTTCCAAATTTTATCTGAAGGTAAATGAATGATAATATAAATTAAATATGATTATCATGTATGTTTTGTGGCCTCCAAATTACTTCTTCAAACTTTTTTAATTTTATGTTCAAAGTAGGAGTCTTTACTAGCAAATTGGGGCTCCAATTCCCCCTGGGTAATTGTCGGAAATGGCTTCACAAATGATCCCAAAGTCACTTGAATTTATGAAAAGAGGATGGGTATGTGTAAGGGACCTTTTCAAAGTCTCATATGCATCATGGTTCAGTTTATGCAGGATGTTATGAATCTTTCCAAAACAACTCCCAAATCACAATTTCGACCCTTGGGGAAAATGCACCAAATCTTCTCCCAATGCAATAAAAATGAGTAAAATGGATTCCAATGATTAATTAATGAACATGAGACTTGAAATACAAATTAATTATAGTCCATCCATCATACATTTATCATAGATACATTTCTCCATCCGAAATAATAAGCATTACCATGGCATATATCAAAATGGAGTGGAAATGGTCATTGTTTGCTCATTAAAAGTCATCTTGACATACAAATCTTGGGAATTTTGACTTGAAACTTTATGAGAATGAATAAAAGAGAATATTTAACTGATTACAATCATAAATGGACAATCAAAGTCTCTCCCAATTCAAAATCATCAGCATTACAATGGTTCACAACAAGATAGGGGGGAAATGACACTATTTCTTCAATTTTCAACATTTTTACATGAATTATTTTGGGTATTTTGACCTGAAAGTATTCTGAACATGAAATACAGAGCATATAAATTAGCACATAATATAATTGGCATTATAATCTTCCCCAAAGAGATCAATAGCTCACCCAAAGCGCAATCCCTCCATTGGCATGAATATGGTGTGAAAACTAGAAATAGTTGAGAGAGAGTGCTGCCATAAAAGAATCCACATGCTTTCGTATATATTACACCTGCAAATAAGACTCCATTAAAGCTCCATGAAATACCTGAGTGGCCTTTCCAAACACCAACTAGGATGGGAATCTTTCACCCTCGAAATTGGCTTAAGCAAGAAAACTAGTCATCCACTAGCTCTCACAATTTCACAAATGAGCAAAAGCTTCTTCTCATGGATGATAACTTTATTTTATAAACAATATTGGTATTCTAAGGTTCCAAATCCATCCATAAACCAAATCCAAGTTGAATTGGTCTGGTTGCTCATGCTATGCCATGTGGCCTCTCTCTTCACCTTCCCTCTTCTCCCAAATTTGAGTAGGAGTCTCTTGGCCTTCTCCAACTCCCAAATTCGACCTATAAGATGCTCTATTCAGTCCTGACATGTCATTATGTTAGTATGTCATACTTCAGATCTGAATTGTGTCATAACTGTCATAAAATTTCCATCATTGGTGTCATAGATGTCATAAATGTAAGGGAAATCTAGCCAAGTGTCCATGAAACTCCCATTTGGATCTTCCTCTCCCATGTAAGTTACAATTCATCCCAATTTAGACATATGAAGTATATGGACAAGTATATTAATGTTATAATCCATACAAAAACATTATACTTCCCATATATTCAAATTTGCAAGAGAAAGATACCATTTAACATAGGAATTCTAGCTAGTGTGGGCCCCATAGTCTCCATGTGTCTTCATGCTCCATTGCCACTTCCATTTTCTCTTGTATTTATTTAATAAGATACATTATTAAATATTTATCCCCTTGTAATATCTAAATATCATTTATTATCCCCCTTATTCCAAATCTCAAAGCTTCCACCCCCAAGCTAGGAAACTAGTGATTTTCCACCTTGGCAATTATTTGACTTTTGGCATCCCTTTGAAAACTTTCATGAATATGGAAAATGTGATTTGGCCATTGTGACATAATGTAAAATTTGGGACATTACAAATCCTCTCTTCCAAATATTGCTTGTCCCCAAGAAATTTCAAACATGGTTGTTGAAGAACCTGCTTTCTGTATGATTCTTTGAAGTTGCCACTAAGCTGCCCACTTTGAGTCTTTGAGATTCCATGAAGTTTTCAGAGAGGAACCACCATGCTTGCTGCTGCACTACTCTGATTAACATCACCTTATTAAGTTTGAAATCCATCTCCCATACTTCTTGTTTCCCAAATAATTTCAAATCAATGGGACTAAAAACTATCCCAGGGTCCCATTGCTTGCATTGCACTACAACAATTAAGAGTGCTCTCCAACCCATACCATTTGGAAAGAGAATTTCTGGATCCCATTTTCTTGTATGCATTATTCCAAACATCATGATTTCATAATATATATCATCAAAGTACATAAAAACATAATAAAAATGAACATCAAGGAGGTGCCTCACCAAGAAATCATGAAAGTACTTATACCTCCCAATGAGTAGACTACCATTTGCCAAGTGCATGCAAGCTTCAAATGACCAATCAAATATGCTCCAATGACATAGGTGTGGATCCCATGTCCCAATATTCTGTTCCAAAGATATATAATGTGCATCAATATAATCAGCCACATGTTCTTTCATCCAAGGAGTGAATGAAGAACCTCCACCAAAGTCTGAACCAAATAATGAGCAAAGAAAACATGAATACTTCAAGTGGATCAAAAAAGTCTCATCAATACACCCATCAATATGTATATCATCATGAAATAACAGAGGATTTTTGTTCCAATAAGAATTTTCTTCAATCACATATCTCTTCACCCAAGTGTGTGATCAAGTTCCTCTAAGATCAAATATACTAGGCAAGGAGCAAGGAAAATCATGAGTCTCCAAGTGACTCAAGTGAACATCATAGGTGCACCCATGTAGATGTGTATCATCATAATGTAAAAAAGGATGCTGCTGAAAATGTAAATAATAACTTGCTCCAACCATGTCATCATAAAAATTCAATCTAGGAGTTCCATACTCCTCATGTGGCACCATAAAAAAGAACCCTTTCACCCATACTTCATTAGGATGAATGCTGCAAAATTTAGAAGTGTAGGATGTAGGAGAAAGAACCAACTCACCCAAATGATCAGTAAGTGAAAAATTGTCATAAAGTGAAGTATCCATAGGGGTAGGATTATTCACCTCCCTAGAAAATGCAAAAATTTCTTCATGGGTTGGTTCCAAGGTGGTGGAATTATGCACTTCTTCAAAAATTGTGTAACCATTTTCAAGAGGCAACTCAAGTTCCTCTTCCACCATTACTAGTGATTGGATACCATCACTATAATCCTCAAGCACATCAAGAACCTGCAATTTTTCATGTTTCTCATGATCCATCATGTCATGAGAATCCTCCAAGCAATCTACCTTATGAAAATATGAAACATCGAAGTAAAAACAAGTGTCTTGCAACTTTTCAAGAAGGTGCTCATTTTGAATTGTGAGCTTATCAATAACTTCATTATTCTTCAAGTAGGATTCATGTAACCATTCACTAAGGTCAATGAAATTTTTTCTATCAAAAATCAAATACATGAAATTACCTTTGATGTTGCACATTGCTCTTTGAATCTTCTCCATGTCTTCAAGGAATGATGGCTCCTCCAAGGAAGTAGCTCTCCAACAAGAATTTGATACAAATTCTTGAGTGTCATGAAGTATGCTAAGGGCTTCTTGGATCTTCTTTTCATTCATATTTAAGGACCCTTCAAGAAAATGAGGCTCTTGCAAATGAACCTCCTCATCTTCTTCCTTCTTTCTTGGACCAACTTCATGAAGCTCAAGTGGTGATGGGGAAGTTGATCTTGTTTCTTCTTCAACTGCTACAAGGTCTTCATTTTTATGTTTAATGGAATTTTGGCTTGCAGCAACATTTTCAAAAGTGATCTCTATGTCACCAACATAGAGGTGTGAGCACCCATCAGTAGGTACTCCTTCATAGTTCAAGAATCCATCAGTAGATGTTCTTTGTTTCATTTCCAAGGTAGCATGTGTCTCAAAATTATCTTCAGTATTTTCAATAAAAAAACTTATTCATACTCATGTGGTGTCTCTTCATATTTTTCAGAGTTAGTTGGGAATGAATTTCGATCATCTTCATGTAATGCCTTTTATTCTTCAGCACCCACAAAAATTTGTAGTTCCTTGGTCTCCTCCCTACTTGTGCATTGATGATTATTCCTTAATGATTTCTTATTTTAATTATTTTTTTATAAATTCCTTCAACCAATCATTAAGGTATTCATAATGAATAGTTTTATGTGCCAATTTGAATGCTTGCTTAACCTACCTGGACCTATCATCACCACATGGCTTAATGAATTTATTCAATTCATATATACCATTCATAACTTAAATAGGTTCCAAGACCATGCTCTGATACCACTGAAATGTCCCCTTTTTGGAATTTTTTTTAAATGACCAATTATTTCACTTTTTCCCCAATTTTGACCTTAACTAGTTTTGATGTCTAGACCTCCAAATTGACCCAAATGCTTCCAAATTTTCTCTGAAGGTAATGACTGATAATATAAATTAAATATGATTCTCATGTATGTTTTGTGACCTCCCAATTACTTCTACAAACTTGTTTAATGTTCTGTTCAAAGTAGGAGTCTTTACTAGCAAATTGGGGCTCCAATTCCCCCTGGGTAATTGCCGGAAATGGATTCACAAATGATACCAAAGTCACTTGAATTTATGAACAGAGGATGGGTATGTGTAAGGGACCTTTTCAAAGTCTCATATGCATCATGGTTCAGTTTATTCAAGCTGTTATGAATCTTTCCAAAACAACTCCCAAGTCACAATTTCGACCCTTGGGGAAAATGCACCAAATCTTCTCCCAATGCAATAAAAATGAGTAAAATGGATTCCAATGCTTAATTAATGAACATGAGACTTGAAATACACATTAATTACAGTCCATCCATCATACATTTATCAGAGATGCATTCCTCCATTCGAAATAATAAGCATTACCATGGCATATATCAAAATGGAGTGGAAATGGTCATTGTTTGCTCATTAAAAGTCATCTTGACATAAAAATATTGGGAATTTAGACTTGAAAATTTTTGAGAATGAATGAAAGAGAATATTTAAATTATTACAATCAGAAATGGACAATTAAATTCTCTCCCAATTCGAAATCATCAGCATTACAATGGTTCACAACAAGATAGTGGGGAAATGACACTATTTCTTCATTGTTCAACATTTTTACATGAATTATTTTGGGTATTTAGACCTGAAAGTATTCTGAACATTAAATATAGAGAATATACATCAGCACATAATATAATTGGCATTATAATCTTCCCCAAAGAGATCAATAGCTCACCCAAAGCGCAATCCCTCCATTGGCTTGAATATGGTGTGAAAACTGGAAATAGTTGAGAGAGAGTGCTGCTATAGAAGAATCCACATGCTTCCTTGTAGCTTACACCTGAAAATAAGACTCCGTTAAATATCCATCAAAGACCTGAGTGGCATTTCCAAACACCAACTAGAATGGGAATCTTTCACCCTCGAAATTGGCTTAAGCAAGAAAACTAGTCATCCACTAGCTCTCACAATTCACAAATGACAATTTCACAAATGAGAAAAAGCTTCTTCTCATGGCTGATCCCTGTATTTTATAAAAAATATTGGTATTCTAAGGTTCCAAATCCATCCATAAACCAAAGCCAAGTCGAATTGGTGTGGCTGCTCATGCTATGCCATGTGGCCTCTCTCTTCACCTTCCCTCTTCTCCCAAATTTGAGTAGGAGCCTCTTGGCCTTCTCCAAATCCCAAATTCGACCTCTAAGATTCTCTATTCAGTCCTGACATGTCATTATGTTAGTATGTCAGCCTTCATATCTGACTTGTGTCATAACTATCATAGAATATTCATCATTGGTGTCATAGATGTCATAAATGTAAGGGGAATCTAGCCAAGTGTCCATGAAACTCCCATTTGGCTCTTCCTCTCCCATGTAAGTTACAATTCATCCCAATTTAGACCTATGAAGTATATGGAAAATTATATTAACATTATAATCCATACAAAAACATTAGACTTCCCATATATTCAAATTTGCAAGAGAAAGATACCATTTAACATAGGAATTCTAGCTAGTGTGGGCCCCATAGTCGCCATGTGTCTTCATGCTCCATTGCCACTTCCATTTTCTATTGTATTTATTTAATAAGATACATTATTAAATATTTATCCCCTTCTAATGCCTAAATATCATTTATTATCCCCCTTATTCCAAATCTCAAAGTTTCCACCCCCAAGCTAGGAAACTAGTGATTTTCCACCTTGGCAATTATTTGACTTTTGGCATCCCTTTGAAAAATTTCATGAATATGGAAAATGTGATTTGGCCATTGTGACATAATGTAAAATTTGGGACATTACACCCTCAACCCTAAATATTACCCCAATATTAATTATTAAGCCCCTAATATGAACGAACGTGATATGGTATTGGTCCGTCAGTGACACCCCCTGTGGTTTCATACTTGAGTGGACTAATATCTCTACTGCAATGTTTGAGTGTGCTAAGTTGTAAGAAAGACATGGGATTTATATGGGCTACAAACTGAGCTCTGGTTTAAAGCATAATATTGATAATTTATTTATTGGTGTTATTTATTTATTGTCGTTGTCTTTGTATGATAAGTTTAAAGCATAATTTTCATACTTTTCAACTTTTACACTCCCGAATGTGGACCTTCGGGAGTGCTAAAGTTGAAAGAGATGAAAATTATGCCTTAAAATTATCTTGTCTAGTTATAATGATACTATTTTGTTTCTAATAACACTTTTTCATGGTTTGTCTGTTTGTGATGGTTTGTCATGGTTTATGTATTTCTTCTGATCATCTATCTACTTCTAAGTTTAAATATAAAAATATGGTTGGCAGTTTCCTAGTGGGTTATCTTATTTTTTTTTCTTTGTAGTTTGAGTTAGACACAAGTTAGATTTACTACTAATGGTATTTATTGTCTTTGTATGCTTTTCCACTGTAACTAGACAAGAGTGAGACAAGACACAGACAATATAAGTTTAAAGCATAATTTTCATCTCTTTCAACTTCTACACTCTCGAATGTGGACCTTCGAGAGTGTTAAAGTTGAAAGAGATGAAAATTATGCGTTCAGACTTGTGTGGACTAATATCTTCATTGCACTATTTGGCTATGCTAAGTTGAGTATAAGTAAGGTTTCAACTCTCCTAGTGAGTTATATTATTTGTTTTCTTTGTACTTTGAGTTAGATTTACTACTGTTGTTATTTATTTTCTTTGTATGCTTTTTGAGCATTAACACACGGACCTTAGGTAGTGTTAAAGTTGAAAGAGATGAAAATCATGCTTTAAACTTATCTTGTCTAGTTACAACAATACTATTTTATTTCTAGTGTTGTTTTTTCATCGTTTATCATGGTTTATGTCTATTTGAGGTGGTTTGTCATGGTTTATGTCTTTTTTCTTATCATATATCTGCTGCTAAGTTTAAATATCAAGATCTGGTTGGCAGATTCCAAAAGTTGTAGTTGCATTGATTCCTATTTATGGATTTTAGTTGTAGTTGCAGTTTCCAATATAACTACTTTTTGTGGATTTCATTTATCTTCCTTGTATAAGTTGTTTATTTGGTTCCACTTTCTATAACTAATGACTCTTATACAATGATGACAAAATCATATAAAAGAATGTACCCTAGGAGAAAGAAAATATTACTGGTCTTGTTGGTCCTATAAAGGAGTTACTTGTCCGCCTTATATAGTTCACCTTGACCTTGTGGGTTTGTGGTTTGTTTTTAATTTCCCCCTTGGTTGACTTGTGATCCTTTATCTTACTTTGTCAATAGGTTATGTTTATCAATGTTTTGATACTATATCTTAAGGAGTATCTAGATTATAAATTAAAGTTTTAATTTAACATGAGAGACGGATCTAGTTAATGGTATGTTGCTCGAGTGTGACTGATCTCTCTCCCTCTGCATGATATTTGTTATTGTTCCATGTGATCTCTTGATGCACCACCAGCGTGGTTTACTTTTCCTGCGTGACTAGTCTTTACTTGTTACACCTTCCATGTGGTCACTTTGCACCAGTGTGACCATGAGTCTATTGGATTGTGGGTCCTTCCCCGGCGTGACCATGTCCTATTTCTTGGGTGGACTGTGGGTTATTCCACAGCATAACCATGAGTTTTTTTCTTGGTGGATTGTGGGTCCTTCACCAGCATGACCGTGATCTGTTTCTTTTCACTTTCTTGGTGGATTGTGGGTCCTTCACCAGCATGATCGTGATCTATTTTCTTGAGTGTAATGTGGTTCCTTCGCTAGTGTGAATTTGATTTGTTTTCTTGGTGGACTATGGGTCCTTCTCTAGCATAACCATGATCTATTTTCTTTATTGGACTGTGGGTCCTTCCCCAGCGTGGCCATGAGCCTGTTTTCCTGTGTGGACTTTGGGGTCTTCCCAATGTGACAATGAGTTTCACTTTATGGGTGGATTGTGGTTTTTCAAGCATGACTGTGAAAAGTATTCTTGTGTGTCTTTGCACTATGTGACTGCATCCTTACCTAGCATGAATGTGTGTCCTTTTTTAGCATGACTGTGGTTTTTGACTAAGAAGTATGGGTCAGTATTCTTCTTCTTTAACCCTCTCAGGATCTCTCTCAAGGTACGCAAATTGTTTTCCTATATTTACTTGGCCCTTCGGTGACAAGATCAAATATGAAATATCTGAGTATATGATTTATTCAAATATTGGTTATGATTCTTTACTGTTGATATCTATTGTGCATTATTTTATCTTGTTGTTACAGTACATGGAATTTGATGATTCTCAAGGACCAACTTTAATGTGGTGACTAATGGAGTGTTAAGTTGAAAGAGATAAAAAGTATGTTTGTTTACTATAGTTCAAATTTTATTAGAGAAGTACTATTCTGAATCGGATTTTATATGTTCATGCAATAAAGTTTACTTCTTAAATTAAAAAATCCTCTAACCCTTAAATTTCAACATCAAGTACTTTGGAGACATGTACATGGCGTATTCCATGCTTGGTTTTTACGGTTTTTGTTATTTGGCTTTCCTTTTTATCCTTGTTTGGTTTTCTTGAAAAGTATAGGAAGCTTACTTTATAATTTTCTCTTTGGCTTTAATGACACATCTAATTCTCATGTCCCTGATCTATGAATTAGTGTTATTTTTCCTTTTATGTGAGATATTACTTATTTACCATATGGAACTTATGTAGGTTTTGAGCTGGAGATACCATAACATAAATAGGATATGGATGAAAATACGTATTTTGGTTTTTAGATTTCTTTTTGAATATGATACATCTAGATATTGCATATATAATAGTACATATAAAATATTGATATATATATCTATATCAGGGTTATTTTAAGGATTATAATATTATAATTATGTATAATATTCTAGGCGATTGCTTTGGATTGAAAAAAAACATGTTTATGGATAGGTAGGCGAATATTAATATGAAACATAAAATTAACACTGAAATGTGTAAATTTTGGTAAATATTATGATAAAAAATACATATTTAATGTAAATATAGGTGATATTAGAAACTAAAAATGACCAAATAGCTAATTTTTTTTGGGGGAAAAAAACCTAAAAAATAGCCAATTGGAAAAATTCCACCCCTAAAAATTATCGTGATCTATATATTTGTGAAATTAGTCTCATATATATGTATATTTATAAAAATATGCTCATATCTATATGTACATATAAATATATGGAGATGTGTATGAGAATAGGAGGAGGCACGCAGGCCCATTTCAAAAATATATACTCACATTTCTAAATGTGTAAATTCCTATACTCACGGTGTACTCACATTTGTATATCTTCTGATTTTTTGGGTTGTTTTGGTTCAAGCTTTGGAATTTGTGGTCTCTGAATCCCACAAGAATGGTCTCAGACTCATACTTATCCTGGAAAATAATTATGAGAGATTTGGAGGAAAGGCTCAATATGTACAATGGGCTCGCAATGCTGGACAAAATCTCAATTCTATTGATGGTTTCTTCACCAGGGCCCATTGTAAAAAACTACTATAAGAACCATGTTAAAGTAACTAACTCTATAAATGTATGTTTTTTTTTCATTATATACTTAAGTTTCTTTCATTATGTATATAAACATACATAGACCAATTTGCATGTAATACATATACATACAAAAGCTATTCAAATATGCATTGGGCAATGCATTATCTTGCAGACTTTATTGACTAAAGTGAACAACACCACTGGAATAGCCTATGGGGATGACCCTAAAATATTTCCATGGGAGCTCAAGAATGAGACTCGTTGTCAAAGTGATCCTTCTGGGAGGACCATCCAGGTTAGCTAACACCTTGTATCTTTGAATCAGAATTGGAAAATGGAAAACAATTGTAACCAAGGATTCAAACAAGGATGTTGTGTTTAAGTTCTTGTTTCTATTGTTAAACAACACAGTTATCAAAACTTGTATATTGATAGTTTTCTAGGGTTCTCTTTATGATTGTGCTTTCTAGTACTTAATTATTTTGGTAGTGATTGTGTGTGGGCATTATGAGTAAACATGGTAGTTCTTTGGTTGTGATGATCAAATAGGGATGGATTGAGGAGATGAATAGCCATGTGGAATCCATCGATGGAAATCATCTTCTGGAGGCTAGTTTGGAAGGATTTTATGGAGAATACAAAACCGAGATCAATCCAGGCTTCTCTCTAGGGACATATTTCATCACCAATAACCAAATCAAATGAACTGATTTTGCAACTGTTCATTTGTATCGTGGCATTTGGTAAGTCTCTATCTTTTAGTAATTTTAATAAATAGTAAATTGTAATTGAGAAACTACTACTATTTTATTTTTTGAATATTAAAATTTGAAGTTAAAACTTTAGAGTCTTATTTAAAACTTGAAATTCCCCTTTATGCAATGCATGCCTATCTTATTTTATACATTTATTTATATGTGGTATTAGGCTATAGCTATACTCTTGTACTTGCATCCCCCATCTTGGGAGATCATGTTGTGTACTCACTGCACTGTTACTCAACGTATCCCTATAGCCACAAATATGCAACCTTGGAGTTGATGTTTAAACTTTGTAGACCTCTAAAACAATGCCTATTTAGTTATTATGAAAGGAATGTGATCCATGTGATGTTGATCATTGTGGGTGAAGTAATGTGCATCCACAATATACATCGAAAAAAGCAAGGTGCATTGTAGAATGCATGTGGGGTCATAAAAGGGGTATCATGTCAATATACTAGGTAGAAATATAAAGGGGTATAAAAAATGTAAATGAAAAATTGATACATACAATATATAGTGAAAATAGGGGTTTTTTTATATTGGGAAGGGTTAAAAAAACGATTTTGGGAGGTATTTTTTAATATTTATAGAAATCAGCGGTATTGTTTCATATGCCACGAACTAACCTCCTATGTTAGAGCTTCATTGAGTGAAGACCCCGCGAACAATGACCACAAGAGACATTTACTTCTATTTTTATCCTAGTGTATGACCTGAAACTACTTTTGATTGGATAAGAGTCCATCTTCTTTGGATGTAAGAAAGTAGGTTAACTACTAAAAACCTAAAAACATCTTGCAAAAGAGAAACTCTATTTCCTTACAAACTACCAATTTGACAAGTAACTTAGGCTTTTTTTTTTAATAATAATGATGAATCTATTAGACATTCATGAATAATAACATGTCATCATTGGCAATTCACAATAATGATAAAAAAACATTAAGAAAAAAAAAAAAAATGTAAAGACAAAGTACTTTTACACATTAATAAATTTAGGATATTATTAAATCCAAACTAAAGGCTGTAACTTTGAAGTGGAGTGGATTTTTAGACCCTCCAAATCATTAATGAGATAGTGGATTACTAAGGAGTACAGAAAATGCCTCTTAGTGGGATATTGATTATACTTCTTAGGCACTATATTGTGGTTTTATTACAAATGCATATTCATCATTGTACTTTGATGTTTAAGAGTGCATGAAAGTCTAACCTTGAGAGAAAACCTAACCCCTTCACCGCCAGAAAACTTATTTTTAATGTTTTATGTACAAAGACAGATGTGGTATATTGTGTATGTTGGAGTAGTGTTTGACCTCCATGAATAAATTTCCATATGTTAATGTTGTACACCTTGAGCTGTGACAGGATTTGCTTTTTCTTTTCACGGGTGTAATGACTTTAATTGGCATTATGAATTTGTAATAAGATTTATGTTAATTGAATGTACTTTAATTAGGTCTGAAGAAAATTTGCATTGCTCTTTTATCGAAATTCAATTTATTTTTAATATATATTTTATTGATAAATCAATCATTTGTATTTGAAAATAAATTTATGTTATGATATTGAAAGAGGTAATACAACTTTCTCATGTCTGTTGATCATAAACGTTTGGAATTGATTTATGAAGTTTTATTTTTCTGCTTAATTTAATATACCTCAACCCTACAATCAAGATGAGATAGCCAATGTAAAAATCATGGCACATTGATTTTAAGGCCCATCTCATCATCCTATAGCACGATCAGGAACATCACCATGTTGCATGTTGTCAGAAAATCTTGCACGCATTGCTTCATAGGTAACTGCATACTTGCCAAAACCATTTTTGATCAGAGCACTTTAATCATGCAATCCACAATTCTGTGTTGTAATCTGGTTGTCCAAGAAGTGTTTTGATTGATTCTGAAATTTTATTTCATATTTTAAAGCAAAACCTCTCAACACAATTTCAACATGTAATAAGACTTGATTGATCATTTAAAAAATAAAAAATAAATCGTTACTGTTGGTTGTGTTTTTTTTTCATTTGCTAGTTATGTGTTTTGGGCCAGTTTTTTGGATCAGACTAGTTCATATTCAAGGACCTCCTGCTTGGTGATAATAGGTTTTTAGACTTTAGTTATCTGATGACCTTTCAAAGGATTGCAGAAGGTTGTATAAATAGTTTACCTTATACAGGTAAGTTTAGATTTTTTTTAAATTTTGGTTGATAAATTTTCTTAGTAAAATCTAAATTTGGAAGTGTATAAATTGTGTTTTTGAATTTATTATGCAATAGTCATTTAGATATTATCTCAAATTTGGGACTTAGTTTATTGGATCAACAAGATTAAACCAAGTGTACAACAAGGATTCATTTCATAATTGTCCTACCTTGTTATGCTTAAATGCGTGTTGATTAAGATATAAATAGCAAACTGGTTGTTAAAAAAACTGATAACAATTTTTATTTCTTTTTTCATATCATTGTTTGTTTGTTTTTTTGTTTATTAAATAATATTTGTTTTGTGATTATATTAACTCTAACATAACAATCTGGTATAAATAATGGATATAAAATTATATAGTTTAATTTTGTAACAGCTAGCTATCTTGATTGTGCACTCACCAATTGCTTTACTTATGGCCTATGTTACCATATAAACAAGAAAGGGGAAAAGGAACGAGAGGTTTCCCATACAAAAAAAGAGGAGAGAGAAAAAACATCAACATGAAGTTATAAGAGGATTGGGAAATTTAGCATACAAAAGAAACCATAAAGGAAAAACAACAACATGGAGTTATAAGAGAATGAATCTTGAGATTTGAAAGAAACATTGAATTAAATGTATAAAATAATAAATCTTGAGATTTGAAAGAAACATTGAATAAAAAGATGTTAGATATAGAATAATTGGATATAAAGAAAGAGGTACATCAATTCTAATTTGAAGAGAATTCCTCATTTCATATGATTCTATGAAATCATATCCTATGTTTTCTAAATGTAAATGTTTATAAATTATTTCTTACTATTAATCATAATTTCCTAAAAATCAGAAAGTATTTTAGTTTCTAAAAAAAGTTTAGAAAACAAAAACAACCATAAAAAAATGTGAATGCAAATTATGTAACTAGTATTAAATAAATTCAAAATCTTTCAATATACCACAAATTATGCAATTGTCATAATTAATATATATAATTTTAAGATTTTTTTATAAATTCCTAACTTAAGCTAACTTACAAAACAAATAATAATAATAAATTGTGATTTCACCAATCAATTTCTCGGTTTTGTAGATCTTTGAACCAACCCAACCTAGATGGTTGAAATTACAAATTGAACCATATTTGAATTTCGACCAAAGAGAAGCGATTGAGTTTGTGTTTAGACGATGCTATGCCTGATGATTGAGCGTTTATGAGGTTTGAGCGGCCACCAAGTGGAAGTAACAGGATGGGCCTACTTGTATAATTATTTTAACGAGTTGTGAAGTTGGATTGGAATCAATATCCATGGGTTCTGGAAAGGTAAGAGGTGGATCACTTTTCATATATATTTATTTAGGGTTTTGCCCAACTATTCTTGACTTTGTTGTCTTTTCATGCTGTCACTTCTTCATCTCCCAGCTACAGGGAATCTAAAAACAATAATAAATCCAACCAACACTGAGATACAATGAATCTAACCAAGTGGAGATTGTTGGAGAGTGTGTCACATTAGGCTTTTGGGTTTTTTTAATTTTATCTTGAGGACTATTCTAAGAGATTATGCTCATCTGATTTTGCACACAGATAGCGTATGACACAACCACCTTTAATGCTTTTTGACCAAGCTGGCTGGGACTCATGTCGTAGCAAGCTCATGTCAACAATTCAATGGATCACTCTTATAAAATTGCATTGTGATGTCGTCCCGCTATTTGCTGAGTCCTGTTCTATGAAGTTTCTTTTTAAATAAAAATATATTATGTTCAATATTTTAACGCTGAAATCAGTATAATGTCTTGGACAGTTTTTAAGTCAAAAACCCTATTTTCATTACTTATAAAAAAAGAGAACCAAAACAGTTCTAACACAACAGCATTTAACTTGTGAGTTCTTTATGGCAGGGGACGATTTTCCCTATGTTTTCAGTTGGTTTTTATTTGTTTTTGTGTTATGATCTTTTATGGAATTTTTAAACAATGTTAGATTTTACAGAGTATATGGGTGTTTGGGATTTTTGTTTCATATGATTTTATTTTTGGCTCAAAATCGTCTAACAAACAACAGAAATACAGATTTTGCCGATTAAATTCACCAAATTCCGGTAAAAATCAACCTGAAAATCAAAATCATCTCCCACTTAGATGTCTCCTTTAACTTTTGCTCAGAAAATTATTACAGATATAAGCTACCTATTCAGGCCACCATTTCAACGAAAAGATAAATCCAGGATGCACATAAACCAACCTAGAACCTAACTCTAAACAATTTTAGAATATGCTTACAATAAAAAGAGTTGCTTTGTTTTGGCAGATTGGATTAATTTTAGTTGATAACGATAGAAATGGTGACAAACAACGTAAGTTTACATTTAGTTGAGTAGCGTTTTAGATACATTTGGACAATTTTGATAATAGTTGCATATGTGACAGAAGTTACAGCCTGAATCTAGTGCTCAAGGAGAGGAACAAATTTTTTCAGCATGAATGATTACAGGGATCGTACTTTTTATTCTGGGTAGTACTTGTTTCCTTTGACTCAAAAGCAAGCCAACAATAGTGTGGCAATGTCCAGTTGTATTTGCATCAGACTATCAATGTTTTAAATTTTATGGCTTAGTGGAGATAAAAGACTGTAATGAATTTGTAAGAATAACGGTACTTGGAATAAACATGTCTCCATAGTGGGTAATTATCTTTCTTACAATAGTGTGACAATGTCCAGTTGTATTTGCATCAGACTATCAATGTTTTAAATTTTATGGCTTAGTGGAGATAAAAGACAAATGAATTTGTAAGAATAACCGTACTTGGAATAAACATGTCTCCATAGTGGGTAATTGAGTATCTTTCTTACCTATTATATTGGTGTGTTTTTCATGTTTAGTGGTTGTTTTAGGGTTTTAAGTTTCTTTGTTCAGGGTTAAATGTTCATGGTTGTTCAGTCATCATTGTATTTGAGAGTGAAGAGTGCATCTCAGGTTTTTTTGTATTTGTTTTTGTAAAAACTTAAGATTTGATAAAAACATGGAAATGAATTTATATTGTTTTGTTTGAGTTATAAAGAATTAATAAATTTGTATGAAATTAATAGTGAACTGTATACAATGGTTTTTCACTTGGTTGTTTTGGGTGGTTTGTTATTTCCAAAATAATATATAGATTTAGATTTTATTCATATTATAGTAAATTTATCTTAATTCCAGATCTATACATCAAATATTTATATCTATATTTGTTTATTGAGACTACAAATCAAATATTTACATCTATATGACTATTTAGAAAAAAAAATTATCCATGTAACCAAGCTTGGGATAAATGTTTACTTTTTAAGTTGTGAGACATTATTTATAAATCTGCAATATGATCATTTAGAAGAAGAATATATCCATGTAACCAAGATTACTATAATAAATGTTTACTTTTAAGTTGTGAGCAAAGAGTGTGGATTCTCAAATCACTTTCTCTAACGTATCAAAACTATGGTAAATTAGGAACACTTCTCTCCAAGCTTTTTTAGTATAAGAATACAATTTTAAAGAAAACCAAATAATTCCTTACATTTTTCCTTACCAAAGTTAGTGTGGCTAAACCTCAAGCACCACTGTTGTCATCATCAAAAGTTGAAATAAACAATTATAAAAAAATATAAAAAATAATAGTAGTTGATGCATGGATAAATGATCATTGATGCATGGATTATAACTAGTAGTTGACCCATGAAAAATAATTTAGTGGTACTTCATTTGCATATGGATTTTCACCAACCATAAATTAAGTGGTGCTCGTAAATAAGTTAATAATAAGTTTGAATTGATTTTATTGTTTTTTCTTTATTTTGGAAATTGGGGTGGACTTCTCCATGTGCTTTTCCTAGATTGCACAAGGATGAGACAAATGTAATCTCTAGATTGATTTTATAATAGTTGTTCCAAACTAAATAAACAATTAAAATATATATAAAAAATAACTAGTAGCTGTGCATGAATAAATACATAAATAACTAGTAGTTAATGCATAGATAACATACATTTAAATTTTGAATCTAAAATTACCAACCACAATTACATTCTTGGTTTTAATGGGCATCCATAACTTTTGTTGATTTGCTTAACTCATTTAAAGAATTTGCATGAGATGCTATGTTGTCAAATCAATCATCATGAAAGCATTATATCAGATTTTCATCATACAAATTCTTCAATGGGCATGGTGGTGCAATCTGATTTTGTTTTACAATTTTACAGCTTGGTGTGAATTCTTAAGTAATCTGATTTTGTTTTTCAATTTTTTAATTTTAGATCTTGGTGTGAATGTTTAAGCAATCTGATTTTGTTTTACAATTTTTCAATGTTACTTCTTGATCTCATGAGAGAGTTATTTTCTATCAAATCAAATGAATTTTTTTTAATACTTAAATACTTCATAAATGATAAATCTTAAATCATCTATCTTTATTATAGATTTTAATTAGCTTAAACCTACTTAAACCTACTTAAATTAACCTTATATTCACTTTTAAAAAAATATGAAAATATTTTTTAATTGTAAAAAATAGTTAAAAACAATGCTTTTGTAAACAAATTAAAAACCATTCTCTAAAATATTTAATATTCAATTAAAAAAACATCCTAAAAAATATTCAATATTTAAATTTGGACTTATGAAAAAACATCTTAAAATAATATTCAATATCTAAATTTATGTAATGAAAGAAAATATCTTAATAAACTTGAGTTGCATGGATAAGGCATCCATAGGTAGTTCCCATGGATAAGCATATCCACTTGAAACATGCATGCATTTAATAAGGAGCATACCATTATGACAACCTGTTAATGTTAATTTGACAAGTCATTGTACCATAAATATTTTTTTGGTTTCTATATATAGATTTATTTGTAAAAAATATATATTTATCAATAAAGAATGAACTAATTAAGGGCATGGGTTTCTTTATTTGATATTTGGGGTGGATTAAGGCTTTTTATTTTTATTTATGGATGAGGGTGAGACAAGTAAATTGATTTTATGGTTGTCTTTCAAAATTTGAAATAAACAATTATAAAAGAAAAGGAATATAAAAAATATTTGTTGATGAATGGATAACTTGTAGGGAAGAATATAAAAAATAATTGTTGATGAATGGATAACCCGTAGGAAAGAATATAAAAAATAAATGTTGATGAATGGATAACTGGTAGGGATGCATGGATAACTCATAGCTAGAATCCAAGTGATAACATGTAACAAGGCATAGATAAATCAGATTTAGCTAGAAGAATATGAGGAATAAAAAAAAAATCCCTTCCAAACTATGTAGATGTGCTAGTTTACTAATATGAAATATGTAGCCTACCTAAGTATCTTTTACTAAAGAAAGGCTCATTACTCTTTTATACATTTTTAAACAGAAAATTTGATAGAATGTTGTTGTTATATACTGTTTTGTTATATCAATACTATTTGGAGAAAGTGTTTAATAAAGTTTTGTGATTAATACTAAAATAATAACAAGTTAGAAAATGTTGTTAAATAAAGTTTTGTGATCAACACTAAAATAATAAATAAAATTAATGTTTTAATTTTCTATTCTATCATATTAGTAAATTTAAGATTATGATCACAAAGTCTCGTTAAACATCAAAGTTAATAAACTAAAATTAAGAGCACAAAGATCCATTAAATAAACAGTATCCTGCCCCATTTTATACCTTGAATTTTAAATCATTCAGAACTTAATTAATATATTATTTAAGAGAAAAAACAGATGTATCAATTTACCCAAGTACGAATATATGTATTATATGTATTTTGATGAAACCCAAGCCAAACTGAGCTTGGAATAAGAAAAAAGGAAAAGGTTTTAGAAAATATATTAAATTAAAAGCAAATAAAATTATCGTTTAACACAATTATAACAACCAAATACATTAAACCCTCACCCTCAAAATAACAACCGAATACATTAAACTCTCACTCTCAAAATACCTTATTGATATTGTAATTATGAATGTGGAACAAATTTCTACATAGTTAAGATATGTCATTTTAGTTACAGTCTGGAATTATAATTTTATTACATCACAGGTAATCACAAGAACAACAGCAGTCTGTACTATAGTTTACATGATCCAGAAAGCAAGATTCTACATGCCGGCTTGTTAGTCATAGTAGTAGTGAGGTAGGATGTTATCTTGCAATCCAACACCAACTTCTAAATGGAGAAATCTACATAAATCCATGTTCTCTATGCCAAAAATTGACTGTCAACACAGGCTCCCTGAAATACATCAGGGCTAGCAAAATAGTACCTAATTCATAATAGCTTGCAGCAAGGAGAAGAAACCACTTCATAGGTATCCTCTTCATCCAGGTGTCTTCTTCAGCAGTCAAGATTCTATCACCTTTTCAACTGCAAGGTTTACCTGTTAGAAATATGATTCAGAGTCATTAAACCTACACTACAACAAGCATGAGCCTTCTTCATGAAAGAACTTAAAACATATGTTCAGCAATGAAAACAACACTCCATTTTTACTATGTACTCTCACTTTATTTTGTACTATACACTCTCTTTATTTGTCTCTGCACCTAGTAGTGTCTTTCAATTATGTGTTACGCTTTCTTCTTATCAAAGAATTTCAAATATCATAAGAGGAAAGTTGGTTGAAAAAACAAGGCATTGTTATAGTGTTATTCTGATTCGAAGTCAGGTCATTGTTACAATATCTTTTTAATTCATATCAAATTCAAGGCATTATTAAACAGATTTAACTCTGAGTTATCTATATTTTGAACTAAGACTATTTGTTATAATGTTATACTATTCAAATTCAAACACATAATTTTTAATTTTACAGTTCTATCCCTATTTAAACTTTCAAAAAATTACTTGACTTTTTAAATAAGTGAGAATATGGAAACCAAAAAGTGAAAGTAAATATCCCACGGCTTGATAAATAGTGAATACTCGACAGGAAACTCTGAAACATTAAAATAAATAAATACCAACACTACAAACTACAGGATGTCTGCCCAAGATATCGAACTTACCATATGCGATTCAATATTGACAGAGGGATGTATGGAGACTTATTATACAGGTGCTTCTGTCAATCAATCAGGGCTCGCTTCAATCTCAGAGTCTTCCCCTTGGAAAAAATGGGACTGGATGCAATAGCACAAACAACAACCCAACGCCACTACAAATAAAAGAAGTAAAATCTGAACAACAGCCATGATGATCTGATTATCTCGGTCTCGGCTTAGGTCTTCATCTGGCTGTTCTTCATTTTAATATTGCTGGTGCGTTGAATAGCTCAACCATCTATTTTTTTGTCAGCAAATTTGTCGTAACCAATGTAGTTTCTCTGCAACTGTGCTCTACTTTTTATGTTCGATGTGCTGTCTCTTCGTCTTTTGCAGTCTGCACCACCGCATCTTTCTCTCAATCTTTAATGAATTGCTTTTGCAAAATGGGCACCGCAAAAGCGTTCTCAGACGTTAGGTTTCGGTTGGAAAGTGGTTAAAATAGCGAAGCAATGAAGCGATAATGGCGGGTCCGCATTATTCAAGCAATAGTGGTTATATTGCACAGTGGATTATGAAGCTTCCATGTCCATGCAGGCCGAGCCAATTGTGGAGGACAACTTAGCCCCACACAGCTCGTGTGAACCCATTGGATTCCTTCGAGGAAATATGATAAAAGGAAACGGTGAATGCAGGAGATTATGACAATGGGCAATGGGTCCCTAGTCACCGCCATTGCAGAATGTAGGCCAGGTTGGTTTTGGAGAATTTCAATAGCTCATTGAATAGAATATTATCAATGTCCCACAAACCATACCGTTGTATATCCAACCAAAAAGTTTAAAAGTGGCAAGCATAATTAAAGATTTCCCTCCACTGGTTCAATCGAGCTTTTAAGCTTCTGCCTTCATCTAGGTTGAATCCTTAGACATTGACTTTGCAAAAAGGCAAATGATATGTAGGATACGAATTGCATAAAATGGTAAGGATTTCATAACATGGAAGTTGGTTTTGTAATGTGAGTGTATAAGTTGATTTGTTCATTGGTTTTGGTTTGGGTGGTTGGAAGGAATGAGTGTTACTCTTCCAAGTGACATGTTTGATTTTGTTAGTCTCTTTGTAATGAATAAGTGGATTGTGTAATGTAACGAGCTAGTCAGTCTAGTGGATTGTGTAATGTAACAAGCTAGTCAGTCTAGCAGGGCCTTGACACATAGTGTTATGTTCTTATTTTTTTTTAAATGTGGGTGGTATATTTCCATAATGGAATTTCAATTTTTGTGTAATGTAAATGCTTCTATATAAATTATAATTATGAGATGAAAATGGCTTCAAAAGGTAAGCCTTTAAGTTGATGTGATAACATTTTATAGTATTTTAGAAATAATATTAAAAGAGATCAATGTCAGTTTTTGATTTGGTGTAATAGTGTTTGTGAGTTAATTTGTTTTTAGTATATGGTTGTTATTTATTTGATTATTCATTTGATGTTTATAGTTTCAAGTTATCTTACTATAATGTCATATGTATATGATAGGTTTTTTCTCTACAATAACCCTCTCCTAATTGTAGGTTGAGTGTGAACACATTTAGACTTTTATAATTAATGTCCATAAGTATCGAACTAGTCACTCAATGTAATATAAGATGACCATCTTTAACCTTATCAAACACGTTGATATATGGAGAGCTTGATCAAAGTTGACCTTGTCAAAAGTGACCCATCAACTTTAAGTACAAGAAAGGAATAGGTTATACATTATTATTATGAAATTATTATTGTGTTTCATTGCTTTACACTTGCTTTCTGAGTAACATTGTCTTAATATTTCAATAGTGGGGTTTCCTTGTGTTATTGATGTATTTCCCATTATAAACCTTTTTTACTTTCATGCTGATCATAGTGTACTTCAATAGTGGGGTTTCCTCATGTTATTGATGTATTTCTCATTATAAATCTTGTTGGCTTTCATAGTGATCTTATTGTTGTGGTTGTCCGGACTAGATTAATGGTATCATATGTTCAATTATTCATTTATGTTAACTTGCAAAGTTATTTCTAAGTTTGTCTCATTTTATTTTAGTGACTATGACATTGTTTGATCAATTGATAAGTTATCCTTGACTATGTATTATACTCAATGTGTTCAATATATGATTTGTATTTTTTTATTTAATGGTAAGTCAAGTTGCTTGGTCAAAGCATTAAAGTTGACCTTGTTAAGCAATGTCTTAGTTATAAGTTCATATAGTCTTTATTGTGCTTCATTGCTTTGTACTTGCTTTCTAAGAAATATTGTTGTAATATTTTGATAGTGGGTTTTTCTCATGTTATTGATGTGTTTCCCACTATAAACCTTAGTGGAGTTCATGATGATCATAAATTCTTATGGTTGTCTAGACTAGATTAATGGTATGTTCAGTTATTCATTTATGTCAATTTATTAAGTTCTAGATATGTATCATTTTATTGTAGTGATTATAATATTGTAGTATCAATTGATAAGTTCTTCCCCATTTGTATTAGATTTATGTATGTTCAATATTGGGGTTTCTTCATGTTAATGATGTATTTCCCATTATAAACCTTGTTGACTTTCATGGTGATCATACTGTACTTCAATAGTGGTGTTTCATCATGTTATTAATGTATTTCATATTATAAACTGTGTTGACTTTCATGTGATCATATTGTTGTGGTTGTTTGGAGTAGATTAATGTATCATATGTTTAGTTATTCATTTATGTTAATGTGATGTTAACTTCCAAAGTTATTTCTAGGTATGTTTCATTTTATTCTAGTGACTATAACATTGTTTGATCAATGATGAGTTATCCTTGACTATGTATTATACTTTTAATGTGTTAAATATGTTGATGTAATTGTAACTTCGGAATGTATTCACTTATGTATCTTATGTACATTGTACCCCGATGTTTATTCCGGGAAGTGTTTGTAATGTAATTGAGTCATGTCATGTCCCGATGTTCCGATCGGGAGTTTCTATAATGTAAACAAGTCATGTCAAGTCATTGTGGGTAACCCTCCTATTGGTCAAGGGTTAAAGTCCCCGCAGTTCCATGGCACTAAGGTTATTAGACTCTCCTAGAGAAGTCATCCCTAGTAGGTTATTGTCAAGTCGGGAATTAGTATAAATAAAGAGTGAGCCTCTCTATTTATAACACACTCACTCACACTGAGTTGTAGTGCATAGCTGAGGAAGAAGAAGACACTGGGGCTAGGAAGAAAGAGGCTACTATTGTCGGGAGATCATCTTACTATTTTGAGGTTTTAATTTTTGTGTTGATTCTATATCTGAGGAAGTTGTGAGGTTTTCTCCATTTATGGTTTCCCCGAGGAAAAACATTGTGTTCATTGTCTCTTGTGTTTAATTGTTGTGCTTGTTATTCTCTCAGTTAAAATATCCTAATATAATGCTAGCTTAATGTTAAAAATCTAACATGGTATCAGAGCTAACCTCTAAAGAAGACATTGTGCAGCTGCAAAAACTAGGGCTTCCTACTTTGTGGATCTCTCTCCACAAATTTTCAGCAAAATAAGGTTGGACTAACTCTCCTCCCTAGGGCGCATCTTTCTGTCGAAGCAGAATCCAATTCTGAGTTTTTTCAGTTTTAGACTCGACACTACTGCCGAAAATTAGGGCTTTCCATAGAAGTGGAATTTTTTAGTGATCCCAGGCCTAGATTGATCTCCTCCTCAAAATCGAAGTTTAGAGATCAAGATCAAATCATTTGGTTGGACAGAACTCTTGAAAATCCAGACCCTAATCTGCCCCTGAACAAGCAGTGCAGAATTTTAGCTCCAAATCCAGATTCGACATCTTGACCTGGTAAGACCTAAATATTTTGTATTTCCATTTGAGGTTATCAGTTAAGATGTCTCATCATACCAAGCTTGATGAAAAGCTTGAGGGAGCTGATAACTTTCGAACCTGGAAGTATAGGATCTCCCTGGTCCTAGAAGAAAATGAGTTGGACTCTGATATCAATGAGGAGGTTCCAGCTCCAAAGGGAGATGAGGCTAAGGCCTTGCACAAGAAGAAGTTGGTTATGGCAAAGAGGATTATTGCCGATTCAATCAAGGATCACCTCATACCATAGGTTTCCTCCCTAAAGACACCTAAAGCTATGTTTGATTCCCTAACCAAACTGTTTGAAGGAAAGAACATAAACAGGAAAATGACTTTAAGGAACCAATTGAAAAATGTGAAGATGTAGAATGCAGAGACCATCTAGTCTTACTTCACAAGAGTCTCTTAGATCAAGGAACAGCTGGAATTAGTAGATGAAGAAGTGGAAAATGCATATATTGTAATGACCACCTTAAATGGTCTCCCTAGGACATGGGACTCTTTCATTCAAGGGATCTGTGCCAGAAATAAGTTAGTCAAGTTTAGCAGACTTTGGGAAGAATGCTCGCAAGAATAAGCTCAGATAGCAGCTCGAGAAGAAAAGATGGGAAGTGAAGATCAATCTCTCACAATTCAATCCAAGAAACCTAGAAGGGACCATCATCATCATCATTCTAAAGGTAAGCACTCTTCCTACAAGAAATCTCAACTCAAATGTTATACTTGTGATGAAATAGGGCACTTTGCCAGAGATTGTCCTAGAACCAAAAGAAACTCTCACAAGAAGAAAAACAACAAGAGAAGACATCATGCTCATGCTATAATCCACAACAAAATGGGATTGCAGAAAGGAAGAACAGAACTATCATGGAAGCTGCAAGAGCTATGCTTCATGATCAAGATATTCCCTTCATAGAAGATGCCAGAATAGCGGTGTATGTATAGAATCGTACTCCACATAGAGTACTCTAGAACAAGACACCTAAAGAAGTATTTTCTAGCAAGAAGCCAGAAGTCATCCATCTCAAAATATTCGACTTTCCAGCATACATAGACATTCCAAAAGAGAAGAGGACAAAATTAGATCCTTCAGGAAAGAAGGGTATATTTGTGGGATACTCTGAAAGCTCGAAGGCTTACATAATATACTTCCTAGGATTCAAGAATATCGACATCAATAGGGATGTGACATTTGATGAAGACTCATCTTACAACAAATCTAGAAAGAGACCTGCTGAAGAACCTGAAGTAGAAGAAGCACCCAAAATTCATGATACAACCATGAACGAAGAAACTCGAGAAGAAGATCGAGAATTTGAAGAACCTCAAGAACCTGTAGATCCATGTCAGGAGAAGAATCCTCACAAGAGGAAACCTGCTTGGGTACGAGAAGCTATCCAAGGTGCGGAAAGATATGGGGCTCCAGAAGAGAATCACAGAGAAAGAAAGAGGACCAAATCCTGCTCCGGGTATGTAGCATTATTATGTGATTTTATCGATAAAGAACCTTCCAATTATGAAGAAGCAGCAGAATGGAAAGAATGGAAGGATGCTATGATGGAAGAATATCAATCGATCATGAAGAATGATGTTTGGTATATTGTCCCAAGACTAGAAAGGAAGTTTGTTGTAACTTCCAAATGGATCTACAAGATCAAGCATGATACAGACGGTAGCATAGAAAAATATAAAGCAATATTTGTTGCTCGTGTTTTCTCCCAGAAAGAAGGAATAGATTATGAAGAAACTTTTGCACCTGTAGCCAGATACACTTCCATCATATCAGTACTTGCTCTGGCTGCAATGATGAAATGGAAGATACACCAGATGGATGTCAAGAGTACTGCTTTCTTGAATGGTGTAGTGGGAGAGGAAGTGTATGTGGAACAACCACTCGGTTTTGAGACACATGACAGGGAGTCTCATGTATGTAGATTGAAGAAAGCCCTGTATGGTTTGAAACAGGCACCCAGGACATGGTACAACATAATTGACAGCTTTCTATCCAGTTTGGGCTTTACCAAGAGTAAAGCAGATTCCAACCTTTACTACAAGGTTGAAGATGGCAACCCAGTGATGCTCCTACTGTATGTAGATGATCTGTTTGTAACAGGTATGGATGGGTTGATTGCTGATACGAAGAGGAAGCTTGCTACCGAGTTCGAAATGAAGGACTTGGGTATGATGCATTATTTTCTAGGCATGGAGGTGTGGTAGAATGTAGATGGAATTTCCTTAGGACAAGGGAAATATACGGTAGATATCCTAAAGAGATTCAGGATGATGGACTACTACGATGTATCGTCAGATGATTGGGTCCTTGATGTACTTGACAAACACGAGACCAGATATTTGCCTTGTTGTGAACACCTTGAGCTAGTTCCTAATAGATTCAAGACATGTTCACTTGATTGCCGCAAAGCATATTCTAAGGTACCTGATGGGTATAGTTGATTATGGGCTCAAGTATGAGGTGATTCAAAAGATTAACCTGGAGGGTTATGTTGATTTAGATTGGGTAGGGAGTTCCATAGATAGGAAGAACACTTCAGGGTGTTGCTTCGATATGGGATCAGGTGTGATCTCTTGGTTTAGCATGAAGCAATCCTGTGTGGCACTGAGTATAGCTGAAGCAGAGTATGTCGCAGCTTGTTCAGCTAGTTGTGAGGCAGTATGGCTAAGGAAGCTATTGTTTGATTTATTTGATCTCCAGTTGAATGCTACTTGTATATATTGTGACAACCAGAGTTGTGTGAATTTGTCGGAGAACCTGGTGTTCCATGACAAGTCGAAGCATATCGAGATCAAGTATCACTATATCAGGGATATGGTGTAGAGAGGAGTAGTGAAGCTCCAGTATGTTGTGACAGACGAATAGATAGTTGATGTGTTGACAAAGCCATTATCTAGAGTGAAGTTTGAGTACTCCAGGGAGAATCTTGGTGTTCTCTAGATCGAGGTTCCTTCCAAGGGAAGGTGATTAGTCCGTGAGCCATTTTGACATGGTGAGAGGATTGGTTCCTTCCATGGTCAGATGTAAGGGCTGAGCCATTCTATCATGGTGAGAGGATTGGTTCCTTCCATGTCAGATATGAGTGCTAATCCATTCTGATATGACTATAGGATTGGTTCCTACATGATCAGATATAAGGGCTATTGCCATTCTTTGAATGGAGGTGCTTGATCAGTTACCAGGAATACTTGGTCTAGGACTAAGGCCCTTTCTGATATGACTGTTAGATGTAGTCTTACATGATCAGATGTGAGTGCATGGCCATTCTGATGTGATTGAGGGATTGGTTCCCACTTGATCAAATATAAGGGCTAATGCCATTCTCTGGGAGAATGGAGACACCTGGTCAGTTCCTAGGAAAGCTCAGTCTA
Source organism: Pseudotsuga menziesii (assembly GCA_001517045.1). Lineage (NCBI taxonomy): Eukaryota > Viridiplantae > Streptophyta > Pinopsida > Pinales > Pinaceae > Pseudotsuga > Pseudotsuga menziesii. Next base: position 337,411 of record LPNX011171604.1, read on the forward strand.
GGACTGACGACCATTCTGATATGACTGTGGGATATGTTCTCACATGATAAAATATGAGTGCTAGGCCATTCTGATGAGTTAAGGTCAGATGTAAGGGCTGGGCCATTCTGACGAGTCAAGGTTAGATGTAAGGGTTGGGCCATTCTAACGAGTCAAGGGCAGATGTAAGGGCTGGGCCATTCTGACGAGTCAAGGTCAGATGTAAGGGCTAGGCCATTCTAACGAGTCAAGGTCATATGTAAGGGATGGGCCATTCTGACATGGTGAGAGGATGAAGTTTATTCCATGGTCAGATGTAAGGGCTGGGCCATTCTGACATGGTGAGAGGATGAAGTTCCTTCCATGGTCAGATGTAAGGGTTGGGCCATTCTAACATGGTGAGGGGATTAAGTTCCTCTCATGGTCAGATGTGAGTGTTGGGTGTGCCTTTCTGATGAGTCAAGGTCAGATGTAAGGGCTGGGCCATTCTGACATGGTGAGAGGATGAAGTTCCTTCCATGGTCAGATGTAAGGGTTGGGCCATTCTAACATGGTGAGGGGATTAAGTTCCTCTCATGGTCAGATGTGAGTGTTGGGTGTGCCTTTCTGATGAGTCAAGGACGGATGTAAGTGCTGGAAGGGCCATTCTGACTTAGGGTCAGATATAAGTGCTAAAGAAGACCTACATGGAGGCTATGCCTACACCCAACATGAAAAAGAGCTGGCTCTGTAGAACTTCCTGTGACAAGAAGAATCATGCGATAGCACCCATGATGATCCAGTGATGATGATCCAATAGTGATGATCTAGATCAAGTGATGATCTAGATCTAGTGATGATGCTCCAGTGATGATCCAGATCTAGTGATGAGGTTCCAGTGATGATCCAGATCGAGTGATGATCCAGATCCGAAGATGAAGATGAATTGAAGATGAAGATAACTTAAAGATGAAGATGACTTGAAGATGAAGATGAAAAGGACTCAAGGATGATCCAGATGATACAGAGAAGAAGACTTGTACTGATAAATTGTGTCAAGAGAAAACCTTCCTAGTTAAGAGGGAGTGTTGATGTAATTGTAACTTCGGAATGTATTCACTTATATATCTTATGTATTGTAACCTGATGTTTATTGCAGGAAGTGTGTGTAATGTAATTGAGTTATTTCATGCCCCGATGTTCCGATCGAGAGTTTCTATAATGTAAACAAGTCATGTCAATTCATTGTGGGTAACCCTCCTATTGGTCAAGGGTTAAATTCCCCGCAGTTCTGGGGCACTAGGGTTATTAGACTCTCCTAGAGAATTTCGCCCTACTATGTTATTGTCAAGTCATGAATTAGTATAAATAGAGAGTGAGCCTCTTTATTTATCACACACTCACTCACACTCAGTTGTAGTGCATAGCTGAGGAAGAAGAAGACACTGAGGACAGGAAGAAAGAGGCTACTGCTGTTGGGAGATCATCTTACTATTTTGAGGTTTTACTTTTGGTGTTGATTCTATCTCTGAGGAATTTGTGGGGTTTTATCCATTTATGGTTTCCCCGAGGAAAAACACTGCGTTCATTGTCTCTTGTGTTTGATTGCTATGCTTGTTATTCTCTCAGTTAAAAGATCCTAATATAATGCTAGCTTAATGTTAAAAATATAACAAAACATATTATTTGTATTTTTTTATTTAGTGGTAAGTCAAGTTTCTTGGTCAAAACATTAAAGTTAACCTTTCCAAGCAATGTCTTAGCTATAAGTACATATAGTCATGAAAGCAATAGGTTAGGCACAATTGTTATGCAATTGTTATTGTGCTTCATTACTTTGTACTTTCTTTATAAGAAATATTGTTGTAATATTTTGATAGTGGGTTTTCCTAATGTTATTGATGTGTTTCCCACTATATACCTTAGTTTCATTCATGGTGATCATAAATTCTTATGGTTGTTTAGACTAGATTAATGGTATGTTTAGTTATTTATTTATGTTGAGTTATTACGTTTTAGATATGTCTCATTTTATTGTATTGCTTATAATATTGTAGCATTGATTGATAAGGTGTTCTCTGCTTATATTAGATTTAAGTATGTTCAGTATATGGTTTATATGCTTTTTATATTTAGTGCTAAGTTGACTCACTTGGTCAGAGGATCAACTTATATTATTTGTTGTTTTTAGATTGGGTTCTATTTGAGACCCAATATTTATAAGGGATTTTGTGAGCTCAATATGGCCTTATCATGAGAGATTAATCCACTAGATAACTCTAAAATGGATTCTAGGGACCAAGAAATAAAATCAAGAAGTTATGATTGCAACCAAGAATAATACTTGTGGAATTATAACCCTCATAGGAAAAAGGTGATAAACCATAAGTTGTAAATAATACCAAACACTGGAAGGATGCCCCAATACACTCAAACCAAGGAAAATGAAGAATAACAAATATTGGGACCTATTGAAAAATCCACGAGGAACACAACTCCTCATGTACTACTTGTCAAGGAAATCCAACAAATCTATGAAAACTCCAAAGAATAAAAGGTGTTAGAATTGTATTCATGAATTATGTATGAAGCTATATTATGTGGAGAAGAACCAGAAATAAAACGCAAGAAAAACGTTCTATTGGTGTAGAAAAATTGCACATTTGATTGAACAAGATGTGTTGTGCACCATCTATTTACCCGCAATACCCACTAGGATATGGAGAAGCAAATTGAATCATTCATATAATGGATCACATTCAAAGGTACTTTAGGAACTTAAATGGTATCAAATAGCAAACAAGCAATAATATTTTTGAAGTTGAGATGACATAGTTAATTGATTTAAGGAGTCATTTAAAGATATGCACCCATAAAGAACTCAACATTTAAAAAGTTGAGAGGTACCCAAAATAAGAGGGATGAAACATGTATAAGGATATGACTGTCAACTAATGGATATCTTCGTCTAGTTAAAGTACAGTACTACAAAACGTGTATGCGTGGATTGGCATATTTCAACATTGTGGCCTAACATCCTTTCACTTGTCTTTGAAAATAGAGAAAATTCATATAAGGGATCCCTTAACATGACAATCGAAGTGGAAGATGAGAAGGATCCAAATGTGCCAAATAAGGAGCATTGAAGGAAGAGTGGACCCAATTGACAATTAATTAAGCTAAGTGATATGAACTGTAGTAGGGGAAGGAAGGAAAGCATCTTAATGATGGTTATAGTGCCTAGATAATTCTTGTACCTCATAACCAACACTTACCCTACATTTGTTTTCTTATGTTTTCAAAATAATTAGAGTCAATCACAATTAATTATATATGTTTCATGAGAAAAGTATATGATGCCACAAAATAATATTTTCATTATTTGAAAAAAATAAACATTATAAAAGAAAATTTGAACATGGAACTTGGTTCACATCTCAAGAAGATGACTTCTAGTTTATGTTCCTTTACCCAACATTCTCCATGGGAAAATGCATGCTAGACAATCACTTTCTTCTCAACCAATGAGTATCAATTTATAAGGTACCCCTCATTGAAGAGTTCTAAGTCATAACTTGTCTCCTAGATAAGTCACTCATTCTCAATCATATCTCACAATTAACCCATGCCCCTCTTTCTCCACAAAATTTTGGCGAAGGAAAGGCAAGGTTTCCAATACTATTCCTCAATATATTCCTAACATGATATGTTTACCTAGAACTATTTTCTCACTATAGCGCCCCCCCCACCCCCACCCCCACCCCAAACTCACTATATTGTTGGATTCATAGTTCTTGGGGAGGATATTATTTAAAATAGTTTTATTACTATTAAAATATTTCTCAAGGAGACATATGTATCCTCATGTATCCCTTTTTACACTCATATTAATTGTGCATATTTATTTAACATTGATGATAATTTTGCAAGTTTCTATGTTTTAACTACAATCATCCTCACACTTGTGTGTTTTCCGAGTGTTATTTTCAAATTTTTTGAGTGTTATCTTTAGTATACATGGATGACAAGTGTCCTATTACACTTTTTAGGTGTTTCTTGAAATGCACTATTTATTTAACATTGATCATAATTTTGCAAGTTTCTATGTTTTAACTACAATCATCCTCACACTTTATGTTTTCCAAGTGTTATTTTCAAATTTTCGGAGCGTTATCTTTAGTATACATGGATGACAAGTGTCCTATTACACTTTTCAGGTGTTTCTTAAAATGCAATATGTGTCTTATTGTAATTCCAACAAGCATCACTGTAAAATGTGCATATTAAATCATATGCATTTCTTATTATATTTTATTTCCTTACCAATTAATTAATACCATTACATGTATCATATTACCCTCCCACTTAAGGTCCCTGGGGATATCATCTATATCAACCACATCTAGATAAAATAGAGGTGGATACATAATTATTTGTTTTTTACAAGACAAAAACAACATCAAGGTCATTAAAGGAGTCACACCTACCCACCTAGGATAACTCTCAACTCGAAACCCATTAATGCTTATGTGCATATTTTGACGTAGTATTATGTTAGTATGGGACCCAACATTATCTACATGAAACTCCACATGCATCAACATTATTCAAATAAATATAAAGTCATATGAACATATTAGCATCAAAAGTTTCACAACAAATACACATGCATCTATGATAATCACCACATGGATACACTTTGTGCCACTTGTTTGTTCCACCTAGACAACATAATCAGTAGCTACACTATAAGAAGCTTTTATACCACATTGCAAAACATGCACCAAAAGGCTACACATGTTAAATTTACAAAGATCAGCAATTGCACCTTTTTCACCACATATATGGTATGCATATTTCTTCACATATACGTTATGCATGCATGAGGAATATTCAACTCTTATCGTGTAGCATCTAGTCAACATGGATAACAAGGTGACTAGTCCTCTTACTAATGCTAAACCAAATGTGATTGAAAAAATCTATATACAAAGAAAATGATTGATGACAATACAACATAAAAGACATAAAGGTGGGGCACTACATACTACCTTAATAAAACATCATCCCGAGTAGCTAAACCAAATGTGATTGAAAAAATCTATATACAAAGAAAATGATGGATGACAATACAACACAAAAGATATAAAGGTGGGGCACTACATACTACCTTAATAAAACATCATCCCAAGTATTTTCGTGTGCTCATAATTCCTTAATAATTTAAAATTTGTCACAATGACACTTCACCTATTTTTGAATGTTTCAATAAATAAATACTTCACTATACCAAATTAATTATTTTTTCCATCCAAGTATTGCGTAGATTTTAGTGATGGATACCCGAGTTGCATTTATATCTTTCATGCAATATGCCACATATGCACTATGCAAAATTTATGAATTTCACAAATATCCAAAATGCATATTGCTCACCCACTAATACTAAAGTCAAACATACATGTTATGCACATAAAATTTTCATTTCGTAAATGACACAAATGCATTTTTATTAAAGTAATAGTATTAAATTCTAAGTGGCATACCAAAGTGGACATTTACAAGGAATGGGGAAATCCAATTAGTACCAAAGGTGAGGCTATTATACTCTAACCCTAGTATACACATGTGCATGGAGGAGAAACAAAATAATAATACCACGAGTGATTCCATATGCACTATAAATCTTGGATGCCAAAAATTAAAGCCTCTACACTCCAAATCCTAGTTTTCTTTTAGTGATAGATATATGGCCTATTGGATAGTAAGGATTGTGCCCATGTTCTGGATGCCCCATGGTCAATCCTCATAAGTGAAATATGCAATTCTTGCCAAATTATGAATCCTCATAGGAATCACATAGGTATTTTCTCAAGGTTAGAAAATACCTTTATTCGTCCCTTACAACTCCTATGTTACCTCTCCCTTAGTTTAGTTCTTCCTACTAAGGGTGGTGTTATCTTTTGGGTTAATCCAAAAGTGCTTACAATATGTTTGGGGTGATTCATGAGAATTGGGATACATGGTGGAAGTTTAAATCCTAGATAGAGCAAGATGGATTAGCACATGTGTTGTTTAGAATTAAACACCCTTGTAACCTAGGGTCTGGGGGTTACCAACTTACTACTAACCTTGCAGACAATCAACTTTAATAGAGTACAGAAAGGAAATAGGAAGAAATTCTTGACTCACCTGATTACCGACGGTTGATCCAAGATTGATCTTCTTCCACTCTTCTTCTCTCCAAAGCTTCCAGGGATGCACCTCCTTCACCTGCAAAGAGAAAATTCTCTAAGTACAATCTTATACATGTATATATGAGAGTTTAGATAAACAATATATCTAGTGCATAAGTGAATATATTCATCAACCATAATACATGAAAGAGACTCAACACAATACTGTAAGAAAAATTCTCTTTATTAACAATCAGTGAATGAGATAAGAGTACAACCCAGCTTCTGAGACAAGGACTCCTCTGCAACCAAAGGACTCTAAGTTCTGTTGCTCCAAGACTTCTGAAGATATACCACCAGCATAAATTTGCTCTCCAAACTTTATTGATTAATGCCCTCCCCAAGGCCTCTATTTATACTTTGGGAAATCGAGTGGTTTCGAAGGTTAAGGAGGTTGAAACAGTTAGGATAGTTAATGATTAGGACCCAACTAATCTCCATTAATCATGATTTATATTTTTTAATGTCGAATCAAGATGTACACGACTATTGATATAGGCAACCCATGTATGACACGTGATTCTCTTAAAGGAAACCCACGTATGCTGATGTACGCGGGTTTCAATGAAATAGTCACGTACAGTATGCGAGTTGTCAATGGGAATAGTCGCATACGTACGCAAGTTGCAATGAGGATAGTCCCGTACGCCATTCAACACTTGGAAAAATAATATGGCAAGCTAGTTCAAAAATAAATGCATCTCATGTCATGCCCATCTATAGTGTTTTGGCAAACTTCAATCCTAAGATTTCCTTTTGCGTACCAACATAAGGAATGTCGGCACTCGGATAGAGAAGTGCCATTTGGGTTGATAACATATGCCCCCTAATGTGTGAGGTCAGAGGGAAACGATGGCTGAAATACATTATAATCATTATCTTGGAGAACTCAGAAGTCCAATGGAGCAGAGGTAGTACCTAAGAAACAAATACATAATAATGTCATATACAAAGTCATATCTGAGGATGCTATGTTCAATATACTGGAACACTAGCTCCTTTACAATATTTAAGTACATCATATAGTACGGGCACAAGACCACGTATATTACAAAGGTGGATCGAAGCCACAATATACAATAATGATGAGTCTTCAAAGATCTAGAAGCTGTGTAAGTGACCACAACATAATCTTGTGCAACTTAGTCCATAGATATGAAACTAAGGTCTTCGTAAAAAATCCCAAAGAACCAGTACAATCCAAACCATGTGAATAGATGTTATTAAAGTTGAACATGGATAGGATTTAACAGATTGTCAACCAATAGGTGATAATCGACAACTAAAGCAAAGGAATTCACAAAAATGAAAGTGAATCCTAAGGTACGATCGTCAAAACTCTAGGTCTTCGTCGTTAGGAAGTGATGATGCGGAACCATACTGTGATGAGGAAGGCAATAGATCCTCCAACAGATCACAAGAGTGACTAGGAAGTGGGTAAAGGAAAGGAGACACAAGTAATAACAGATAAGACAATGATGGAATCAGGATATAGATCAGATACAGGGTTAAATCCTTGAACAATGAGCACGACACAGAGATGACCCAAGGTAGATTTTAAATTTATAGATAGTACAACTAAACTTATCTGCCATGTAGGAGACCTGATCAGATTCCCCAGGTACAACTGACAAGAGGAGGAGTAAAAAACTCGAATTAATAGTTGAACTAAAAGTGAACATTGAGACATGAGTATCGGAAAAGACAAAGAGTGCTATGTTCAAGGAAGATATGCTGCCACTGACTGAGAACCAAAAGAAAACTTATTCCTTATCTTCCGTGTTAAATTTTAACAATTCCAGGAAAGTCAACTCAAGTCTCTCTTCATTTTTTGACAAGCTTGAAGAGAAGAGGGAATAATGCTTGATAGTATCACTGATTCGTGGATTTTATGAGCCCAAACTAGTACATGCTCACTTGGTGTTTTCATGTTTAGAGAGTCTGAAAAATCCGAAGAAGACTCCAAGGGGGACCTTTTTCATCCAATTTAGTCTCTTGAGGCCGAAAAAGTATAAAACATACCACAGAAGAACTCTCTTAACTTTCGTAGAAGAAAAGGTGAACCTTTTTTGTACTTAGTCAGGGAGGTCCGAAAAAGGTTAAATTACCACCTACACAACGCTCCTTTGAGAGCAGCATATAGCTTGAGTTTTATGAGTGTGAAAGAAATCAAGATCACTCAGAAATATCCATTTGAGTACGAGAAATGGGGCTTATAACAATAAAATCGATGCTTTGTTCTTGGTGTTTAACGAGCATGACAAAGACATAAAGTACACTCGAAATATTTTTCATGTTTAGGTCCAGAGCACGAAAAAGAGAAAACTAAGCTCATACCGGGTGTTCCTTTTTCGTAAATTTAGTCCCTCAGGTCCGGAAAAGTGATAAACTTGTACCTGAGAATAATCTTCTCAATTCCATAGAAAAGAGAGTGATCATTTCTTGTATTATTCCACATGGTCCGAGAAAGAGATAACCTACCACCAATGTGGATGCCCGTTCACATAATCTTAACGAGCTTGAACGGACAAGTTTACTCAGCAGTCAAGTCTATTTTGAGGAGTTAGACCTGGGCCTAAATAAACTCCATAAGGGCGGGGATAGCTTGTAAAAAGAGACAAAAATGAGACTCAATTTGGTGTGAAAAATAACTAAGAAGACTCCCCTGAACCTATGACAGTTGCAGTATGAGTATCGGAAAACGATAAATAGGTTCTAAATGAGGATACTCATGGGAGGAAAGCCCTATCCACGGAAGAACAATGGTATAAACAAGGAACTAGTGGTTAAAGATACCATAGTCCATGGTCGAAGTGTTAATGCTATGATTAAGACGGATTAGGTATAAATGCAAAATGTATGTAAAATGACCAAAAAACCATCATATATGAGCGAAAAAACAACTTAAGACAGCCATAAACCTGTCACATGGAAGAAAAAATATGGCATTAGTTTAAAATTATGAACTATAGGGAAAAAAACCCACTTTGAAAATAATTTTTTTATAAATATTTCAAAATATGAATAAGAAACTCACCATTTGAATTTTAACCATAAAAAGACAAGTTTTACCTCTACCTTTGATTGCTCGGTGTGGACGACTTGGTGGACCATTCCCAAAACCGCAAGTGTCAGGTAAAACTATACTTCCTGCTCTTTCATTTGATCCAAACAATTTTCAATTTTGAGCCCAAATTCATGTTTTCAAGCGCCCTCAAAGCATGAACACTGTATATGTAGGTATGGTATGTTAATATTTTCGTACACGCATTTTGTATGCAGGTTTCCCGAAGAAAAGTCGCGTACAGTACGCGACTTTCCCAAAGGACAGTCGCGTACACTGTGCGAGGTAGAAAAAGAATATAGGGTCAAAAATTCAATTTTTTTATATGAATCTAATGGTTTGAAATTTCTTGATTATTAGATTGAAAGATGGTGCTTGAGTGGAGGGAGAGGGAACATGAAGACATGGACCAAGAAGCTCTACAAGATGCCCCCACGGTGAATGTTTTATGTCAAAGTGGGTTATTGAAATTTTTCTGTGGCTCGCCTATGCGGTCAAATGTCCGCCTATTAGAGTTTTTGATAAACTATTGGGATCATGATCTTGGCATGTTTGACTTTCAAGGTGAGTTCCTAGAGGTTACATCGGAAGATGTCTATTTCATTTCCAGTTTATCACGACGGGGAGCTCCGGTGAACTTGGAAGGTACCAGTAGAGCCGACGACCTCCTAAGTGTACAGAACTATATAGATATATACTGCGAGCCAGGCACTCGAAAGAGGGGTAGCTGCATCCCTATTATTCACATTCACAACTTTGCTTTATAGGTATTGGCGAGCACTATAGTGAGGGTTGCAGGGTCATCATCACTTCACCTTGCAACTCGGAACCAAATGAGACTAGCAATGGATTGTATATAGGGAGCCCTATATGACTAGTGTTCGGGAGTGATCCAAATAATGAGGAAACAACTCTCTGACTGCAAAAGGGGCAAGCAAAATACTTTTGGTTATTCCAGCATGTTAGTAGCCTTTTTCTTTGAGAGAGTGCCAGGTTTGAGTCCTGTAGTACCATTTCTAGTTTGTTCTACCCGTCATCCTAGGCTGAGTAGGTGGGGAGATATATTCCTCTGCCAGGGAGGTGGTGGATTGGTCCAAAGTGTCTATGATGATTACTTCTACTTTTGGTGGGAGCAACAATTACCAGCCTTGGAGAAGTTTCCATATGCTGGGTTAGATTTCTGAGGTGATACTGACCTTGTCCTCCCTCCTGGAGGAGCATGGGGAGAGTCAGGTATTTTTTATTTCCAAAATTTTTAAAATTTTTATGAATTTTAATTATAAATATATATACATATGTATAAGAGTTCTAACCCTTTTTAAAATGTCAAAATGCAGATATTGGACCAATCCACCTTGCTGGGCATCCATGCATGTATGTACGTCCTGTTTTGGGAGAGGACCAGGGTTTGATTAGGGTTCTTGAGGGGAAGCTAGCCAGGCTTACCCAAAAAGTACCTACCTTACGCATTGATCACGTCCCTACCGTCATGCAAGAGCTAGTGGTTGGTGTACCACCTGTCTGGATATGCCTTATGAGGTGGGTAGCCAGAGCAGTACTTGTGTATATAGATGTTGTTGAGGCTGCTAAAGCCGAGGAGGCTGAAGAAGCCCGAGCGCAGGGTGATCGGGGGGACCAAGGTGGTCCAAGTGACCAGGGTGGTCGAGCTTAGACTTAGGAGCATTTTATGGACTTTAATCCATGTTTTGTATATTTTTTGTATATTATACAGTTATGACTGGATCTGAGGATCAAAAAATCGACCTATCTATATGGACAAATATTCACACACACACACACACACACACACACATATATATATATATTGTCGATTTATTTACAAATGTTTTTATGTGTCTGCTATATATTTTTTATGCAAAATGTGTTAAATGCCAATCCAAGATATTATTAGCATATGCATCAGTTAATGAACTCAAAATTTCTTTCCAATAACCTAACTTCCATAAACTGACGTAATAGAATAGGGTTCCGCACCTGATAAGCCCGATTGAGCTGGGAAACCACCAGTTGAGAGTCCAGTCGAACTTCCAGCTGAGTGATACCATGTGACAAAGCATCCCATAAAAGCTTAATGACAGCCCTGTATTCAGTGACATTATTGGTAGCAGGACCTAAGCAAGCACCTCTTGAGGCAAATAACTGTCCTGAGGGCGAATAAATGACCCATGCAGCTGAAACCAAATTACAAGTGTGGCGATTGGCACCATCAGCAAAACCTACGAACCACTCGGAAGACATCTGTAACAACCAGTAGATGATATAAAAAACACAAACCAATGAACTATTGTACATAAAAATGCATACAATAAAATACAGGAAAAAGTGCAAAGCCTAAGCATAGTACTTTTTCAGGTAGAGCCCATTTTTAGGCTCAGGCAGCTTATTCCCTTCGAAATCAATCAATTCATATGCGCCCTTCTTTAACACCTTTGACATGACATAAGGTCCCAACCACATAGACCTAAAATTTCCTACCCCCAAGGGTTCTTTGTCTTGATCCCAAAGCAAAACAATCTCCCCTTCAGAGAAAATCCAAGGCTTGAATGACTTATCGTATTGGCTTTTTACCCTGTTTTTATGAGCTTTGTTTGCTATCAGCGCATCTCTACGATGTTCATATAGATGTTCTAAATGTAATATACATTCTTCCAGCTTAATCATATTAGGTAACACATGAATAGCAATTTTTAAGGACAGGATTTCACATTCAACCGGGGTAACGGCTTCCACTCCATGAATGAGTTGGAAGGGAGAAAACCCTGTAGCAGTTTTCACATTGGTCTGATAAGCCCAAAGTGTAGGATACAACATGATGTGCCAATTGGAACAGTCTACATTAATAGTACATTTGAGAATAGTCTTCAAAGTTTTATTAACATCCTTGACTTGACCGTTTTCTTGAGGATAGAACGAAGATGAATGTTCTTGTCTAAATCCTAGCATTGTGGTCAATTCAGTCATCATTCTATTTTGGAAATGACTGCCATGGTCAGTGACAATCACTTTAGGGATACCAAATCGTGCCATAATTTGGTTGAAAACGAAAAAAGCTGCAGTTTCCCCGTCAGCTTTAAAGGTGGGAATTGCCTCTGCCCATTTCGTGAAATAATATACAACGACAATGATATGTTTGTGACCCCAAGTCGAGACTGGGTTGCACATCACGTAATCTATCCCCCACTTCATGAAGGGGCCCTTAGAGATGACGGGCAATAACGGAGTGGGATGCGACCGCATCTTTCTAGTGTAAAGCTGACAAGGATGACAGCGTTTCACGGCTTCCACACAATCTTTAAAGATCGTGGGCCATAAATAATTAGCATGTAATATATTCTAGGGCATTGTTAACCCAGATAAATGACCCCCACACACTCCACTATGGGCATCATTTAGGAAAATCTCCACTTCCTCATGGGTAAGACATCGACGCAAAATGGAATCTACCCCTCTACGATATAAAGTATCTCCAATAATGAGGTAGTTCTTGGCATGTACGCGAAGTTTACACCGTTCTTCCCACGAGAAGGCTATAGGGTACTTCAAAGTCTGGAGATAGATAAGTATATCTCCGTACCAGGGGTCAGAGGTGGAAATCAAAAAGATATGCTCATTTGGGAATGATTCTTCTTCAATGGCTACATCTTCCTCTACTAGAAATTCTGCAATGAGCTCAGCAAAAACTAAGGATTTTTTGGATTTGGCGGATTGAAAATCCAAGTCAAACTCTTGGGGAATGACTATCCATTTGTTGAATTTTCCTCCAACTATCTGTCGAGACAAAACATATTGAAAAGGATTAACATCTGCCACTACCATCGTGGTCCTCAGTAAGATGTAGTGGCATAACCTCTAAACAGCATATACAACTGCTAAGGCCAACTTCTCAACATGGGAATACCTAAGTTCAGGTCCGAATAAATCCCGGCTGAGATAGTAGACGACACGCTCTTGGAGTTTATCATCTTCCTGGACTAGGAATACTCCTATGGTCGACTCAGATGCTGCCAGATACAATATAAAATCCCTAGAGGAATCTGGAAGACGCAATAACGGTGCTGACAACAAATCTTTTTTTAATGCCTCGAATGCGAGTTGTGCAATTTCATCCCATACAAATGGGGTGTCCTATTTTAACAGGTGCATGAAACCTTTAGTAATCTTGGCATAATTTACAATAAAACATCGAAGGAAATTGGACTTCCCCTACAGGCTCTGAAGCTGCTTGATAGAGCAAGGAGCAGGTAGATTTACGATGGCCTCAACTTTCAAAGGATCCACCTGAATGCCTTTGTTAGAAACAATGAATCCGAGCAGTCTCCCTGAATTGAAACAGAAAATGCACTTGTGGGGATTCAAGCGAATTTTATAGTATCTGCATCATTCAAAAATCAAACGCAAGTGATCTGGGTGATCGATCCTCTTATGAGAATGTGCTGGCAAATCATCAAGGTAGGGTTCAACAATGGATTTAATGCTGTGAAAATAAAAATTCATTGCCTGCTGAAAGGTTGCCCCAACATTTTTCAATCCAAAGGGAATTTTCTTGTATGCGAAGGTACCCCAAGGACAAATAAAAGTTGTTTTCTGTTGGTCTTTTGGTTTAATTTGGATTTGATTATACCTGGAGAAACCATCCATAAACGAAAAGACTTCACTTCCCGCGTAAGCATCAATAATTTGATCTATAAATGGTGTGGGATAGTTGTCCTTAGGACAGGCTTTGTTTAAATCTCGAAAGCCAGTACAAACACATATGGTCCCTTAATTTTAATCAACAGGAATAGGGTTGGATACCCATTCTGTCAAAGCTATTGGATAAATGAAACTGGATTTTAGCAGTTTCTCAACGTCAGCCTTTACTACCGCCGCTTTACGCGGGTTGACAGGTCTCAACTTTTGTCAAACAGGTTTAGCATCAAGGTATGTTCATATTTCATGCTCAACTGTTAATGGATCAATTCCTAGCATCTCCTCATATGACCAGGCAAAAATGTCGCGGAATTACTTAAACAAAGCCGTATAGATCGCAATCTCCTCCGGAGAGTAGTTTGCACCGATATGTACATTTTCCACAACGTTAGGGTTTATAGAGATGTTGATCAGGATAGTAGCAGAAATTTTTTCCATATTCCCCTCAGCAAACATTCCTTCCTGTCATGTCCCCATCCCTTAAACCGGAGAAGAGTACACGACGAACACCACATACAACCGGGAAAACAACCCCATGAACATGGACAAGCAACAATGTTGAATTTCAAAGCTTAAACATAACATATACAGGATGCATAACCAGATGCAAAGATGCATAATTCTTCAATCATACAGCGGAAGCAAACATACATTCCAGCATTAATCATGTTCATCATTTCTCATGAAACAGTATATATATAATTGTAGAGATGAAATATAGACATCACTTATCTTTTGATGAAGAGTTTACCCTCCAACCAACTAGGTCGCTGCAACATTCCACCCAACCATAGGCCAGCGTGCTCATCAATCTCTCAGCAACACTACCACCCCCGAGCTGGGCATGATTCCTCCAAGGATAAGGGTCAATGCAGGATTACACATAGATGAGGGATACAATCAGCCAAACCAACACCGCTGGGTTTACTAGGCCTTCAACAATCGGCCAGCCAACACAGTCCGAAGACCAACCACTGCCTACCGCAGCAACACAATCCCTTCACAACCCTGTGAAGAAGGCAAGGACAACCGGGAATAGTCCCAAACCAAAGATGATCCACAGCTCAATCCCACAAGGCAACGCAGAGTTGTTCTTGGCCCTCACGTGGCCAAAACAACTCAGCAACAACACCCAAACCAGGGTACTTCAGCAACCCAAATCCATAATAAAAACAGTGGCAACCTCACACAGCCCGCAGTGGATAAGAAACAGAACTCCTAGCATAGCCATGGAAGACTCAGCCAACGACTGTGGCAATCAACAGCCAACAAAACGTGGGGAAGACAATAGTCCCACAACGAAATCAGTGAGCACAACTCACAACATGGGTAAAATGGCTCCAAAAGGCCTGTGTGTGAGGAAAACTTGCACCAGACCCCCAAATATAAAGAAGGCCACAACAGCCACCACATAAGGGAGACAGCAGTCCGTCATGGACAATTAAACAATTGGAAAAACAATAATTATACAGGCCGCACCAAGGAAGAAACTACATACTCTCAGCCTGTGGGTGAGGAAACTGGCACCAAGCCGCAAGGCACAGAGGAACACATACCCGACCTCTGCGTAAGGATTCCATCCTACGCGTGAGGGGAAACAGCTTCGCCTATGCGTGTGAATCAACAGGCCAATGGGAGGAACAGACAGACCATAGAGAGGAGGAATGGGCAGACCATCATCGTGAAGGTTGAAGACCAGCCGTGGGAGCGAACAGACAACCATGAGGATGCGTCGCAGTGGGAGAGTGGAGAGAATGCAGTCATGGATGGAGTGGGCATGTGGGAAAGGGACTGACAGTCCTGCCACCCCACTCCCAAAACAATAACTGCCTCAACCAATAACAACAAAACAATAAAGAGGTTGACAAGGGAAGATGGAAAAACAAAACAAGGTGGCAACACATGGGTTTTTCCCCATACACCAAGGTTTGGCATCCCCCACCCCCTATCCTTCAGAATCACGCCCTTTTCATTCAACATTGCACTGTCGCAGCTGGTTGTGGTTTATTTTATTTGATGTGCGTATTTACATGATGCCACATTATCATGTGTCGGATAACATGACATACCATCGGAAACTATCCCCATTGCCGAAACATACACAACCAAATCGATGGTGGGGATTTTGTCTTTAGCTCCTCACCACGATTAATTACATTATATATATCATGTAAACGGGGTCAAAACCGAGATGTTACACTTCCCTTGGTAAGGGATTAATAGGTGTATCAACATCACCTACTAGTCTCATATGGAACTCCTGGTTCTCTATTCTGCTTAACTCTGGAAGAAAATAGGATTGATGGTGAAGATATTCATAGATATTATCTCTTCCACACATAACTTCTAGAATGGATTCATCTGAAGGTAAAACCATATCTAAGCAATCTCTAGAATGCAAAGAGTTCTCTGCCCAAGCAGGAAAATAGGCTTCTTCCAGTTCCTCTAAGACTGTGAGAGGGACTGGAATAGGATCAACAGCGGTATGGATGATAGCTTGATAAGCCACTTCTGTTGTCGATAAGGGAACTTTATCTTCATGGTGGGAAGGGAGAACCCAAGGATCAGTCCTATCAACAACCATAGCTATGGACTTCCCAACACTAGTAGAACCTATATAATTAATCGAAGCTGGAAGATCAAATGTGCCCATCAATGATGCATACATTCCATCCCCTAAGCTCTCTAAAATAGGTCTAACCTGATCAACCAATGGTATGGTGGACTCGTTAGTTTCCATGCAGCCTTTTCAAGTAAAATTAAGTTGGTCAACAGTAACCAACTTCCCTTCGTGTGGAAACACTACCACCCAAAAAATGGTCGATGCAATAGCATACATGGCATAAGTCCAACTTCTCCCCAAGAGCAAGTTATAATCCAAAGGTGCATCAATCACCTCTACCTCAACAGACACTACTTTCCTTTCCAACTTAATTTCAAAAGCTAGTAGGATACCTTGCGAACGGAATGACCTTCCGTCGAAAGTAGTAAGTAGGGTGTTTGATGGAACCAACTTTGGGGATCCAAGAGATTTCCAACAAGACAAGGACATAACACATGTAGAAGCACCCTTGTCGACAACTGCCCTTCCAATGGTCTTTCCACCATGGATGACATCTATCCATAAGGCTACATGATATGGTAGGCGAATTTTGACATCAGACAAATTAAATTTCTCCATGAGACTCGATGAGTCCATACTGCCTAAGGCTGCTAAGAGTGCATCTCGTTGGGTGGGACAACTCTGTAACACCTCTAAAGCCGACATTACACAAGGAGTCTGGGCTAAGTCTTCAACTACAGAGTAGTTTTCTCCAGCCCTAGCATTAGGATTATGCAAGGTTTTCTTAAAGACACCTTTCGGTATCTTGGGCATAATTTCGGCAGGTTTCTCAATTGTGAGAGGGTTAGAAGTTTCATAGTATCGACTTACCCTTCTTCGAGGTATCTTTTTCATAGTTCTTGTTCCTGGTCTATAGTAAAGTCTCGGATTGAACCATGTTGTTATGATTAGGGTCAGGAGCATTTGGGGTGCCCCCTGCTGCATTTGAAGCTGAAGCAGAATTTTGTCCTTGGGGAAAAGGATCCTTCAGGATAGCTGGTTGTTGGGATTTTAATAGCTTCTGAGCTTGTTCCATAAGGGGACATAGATGGGTCAGGTGATCTTCATGGCACAACTTACATGGGAATTTCACCTTCTTCTTTTATTTCTTTCCCCCATCAACATTGTTTGTGGGTTTTTGCTTGTTTTGGTTTCCCTCACCCTTCTTTCCTCTCTTCTTTTTCCCACCGGGCTACTGATTGCCCTTCTGAGAGGTTTGTGCAAAAACATTTTCATTTTGGGGTGAGGGGGTAGCCTTTGCTACCTCCACTATATAATGTTTGACGGACTACTGATGGAGCTGTTTGGCCAAAGATTCTATAGTGGGAGAATTCACAGAACCAACCACACCATCGGCATGGGGTCTA
This sequence comes from Pseudotsuga menziesii, assembly GCA_001517045.1. Lineage (NCBI taxonomy): Eukaryota > Viridiplantae > Streptophyta > Pinopsida > Pinales > Pinaceae > Pseudotsuga > Pseudotsuga menziesii. The sequence continues at coordinate 355,348 of LPNX011171604.1, forward strand.
GGCTTAGGTTTCTCTGCATTGTGCATTGGCCTCGGTGCCTCAGGGATAATCTCATATAAGATCCCAGACTGAGAATATATCAAATATATTTGATGGGCCCTGAGGATAGCTTCGTCCTCATTCATCACTCCTAAAGTAGATACATTCTTAGATATTTAAGGCAATAGGGATTTAAGGAACCATTCTAATAAGAAATTAGGAGAAATAGTGTCTTTGATAAGGCTCTTCCATATTCTCCACTCTTGGATGTGATCTAAAATATGAGTGGCCTTGTCCTGCCGAAAGGTAGATAACAAGTTTGTCCCGAAATCATAATGGACAGGAAGCTGGAAGTGACTAAGGAATTCATTATCCAAGTCCCAAAAACTGCTAAACGTGGCAGAAGGCAATTCAATGTACCATTTTGTTGCAATATTGGTCAAATTTATTTGGAACAACCTCAACCAAACGGAATCCTCATTCAGTGAGTTGGAAGAGCACCATAAATGGAAAGTGGTGGCATGAGCTCCAGGATCATCACCAACTTTGCCTTCAAATTTTGGGATATCTGAGGGCAGCTTGGTAGGGACAGGTGGCTAGGAGGGATCATGTCTCACCAGGTCATTCATTAGTTTTGAAAAATCTAGCAAGTTTAACGTTTCCAGGAATGGAAGCTTGGGTCTAACCGGAGCACTAAAAGTACCAGTTTGGGGATTAGAGGGACTTTCCCCCATATTCCCATATGTGAAGGTGGGGTTTCCCCCTGCTGCCAGTTGTGAAGTGGATGGGTTGCTTTGGAAAGGATTCCATCCATAAGACAACATATTGTTTATGTGAGGTGCAGTATAAGAGGTTCTATCTGCCCCAGTCGAAGATGGGGTTTGAAATATAGGAGCAGGTATCCCTCCATTAAAAAGCGAAAAGGGAGAGCTCATGAATGGAGTTGAAACCAGATTTTGAAAACCTTGACCATAAGGATTAGTGTTTCCAAACTGCACCCCTACATATGAGGGTGTTGGGCCTATGTATGGAGTGGATGGGGGAATGTGCTCCCCATTCCAAGGAAATCCTTGGACAAAATCCGAGGATCCTATATGACCACTCTGGGCAGTGTGTGTGAAGGAAGTAGGAACTATAGGTACACTAGAAATCCCAATGACCATACCACCAGAAGCACCTACTAGAGTCGTGGGAGCCATTGGTTGAACCACTTGGCTAGCTAGACTTAACGATGTAGTAGGTATACTTGTTCTAGGGGAACCTACCAGGGGAGGTAGTACCCCTTTATTCAGAGCGACTGAGGTGGAGGTAAAATAACTTTCTCCTGCAGTATACATTATTCTTCCCACGGGGACCAATCATGGGTGGATCGAAAGGACAAACCTAAATGATCACAAGATCGTTTAAGACAGTTAGAGGTGAATTAAAATTCCTTTCAAACTCGTCAGCCTACAAGTCTTCTATCTCAACTTTGTTTAAATTAAAACGGTTTTCCCTAAGTTCTGGTTCACCTGGAACTTCACCAACTCCTATCGGTTCGAAAGAACCATCTGTGTCCAATCTCCACCTTTGAGAGGGAGGTGGAGGTTCCAATGTGATAAGTGGAGGAAGGTTTTTCAACCTTCATGACCTTCTGATATATTGGTCCTCCACGATTGTAAATTTGACTCTTCACACCCTAAGGTCAACTAAAAACATAAACAAACCATAGAGCAATCACTACAAAAAAATTCTTAAAGTCTCAACAATCACAAGGGTATAAGATATGCTTTCCCGAAGAAAGCTAAGAGACAGTTTCTTGGCGTCCTTGAAGAGGTTCTTAGGCACAAGCAGAGGAATCACCCACCGCCCTCCTACACTTTCAACAAGGGTTACCTTCCAAGCCCATCCAAGGTGAACCAGAAATAGCCTTCTGATTTACCTATGTATAAACCCTAGATGTCCAAGATACTAGAGGCTACCTTAACTATATCAACAGTCTGGGGGGATAGTCACAAGCCTAATTCATGTGCATGGGCAGGGTAGCAAAGCTCAAAACTCTGTCTAGGATAGAATCCCCAAATGCGTAAAAACCTTGGTCTACGTTTTGACAAGGAATCGGAGGGTTATCTCCTCAGTCCAATGCCTCCATGCTGCCTCATGCTTAACTCCCGTTTGAGAGGAGCTTCCCAAATACTATCAATAAAGAGAAGGATTTACCTATCGATTGGCCCACTACATCTATCCTAAGCTAGTAGATGTATAACCCTATAAAACAAAAATTACTAATAAATTTTAAATTATAGCATTCATTTTAAGGGCTGTTCTTAATCAAAGGGTAAGTGGAGTGAATGGCTGTGATATTATGGACTCGATAAGAAAAGTAAAAAACAGGTGTATAAATCAATTCCAAATCAAATTATCACTACTTAAAACAATCTTCTTCTTTTTTTGTAAATATGAACTAATGAAAATGCAACTAGGAAAGAGAAAACTAAGACTTGTTTTTGTAATTTTTGAGATTTTATTTAAAAACTGAAAGTAAAACTACCATATGCAATTCAAATGCAAATGCTTCCAATGCTTTTCTTTTCACTTTTCAAATTCCTCAAAGATTACTATGCACCTAAATGCAAAAAATTCTTGAGTATGCTTGAATAATCTAACTATATAAAGTAAGCAAAATGAAGTATAGCAGACTTATAAGAACCAAAGATCGACCACCTAAGGAAGACTTGGAAAACACCTGGCTTGGGAAGACACAATGAATGAAAATCACTGAAATCAATCAAAGGCAAGTGACAAACCAACACTACTTGGAAATAACATGGGATATACAATATCTAGAACCGTGATCACTAATTCAGACACATGACACTTGGACCTATACCCAACAGGCAAATCCACTTCAAATTTCTAAAAGAAAGACAATCCAACCAATAAAAACTCAAGGGCTTACCGAAAAGCACGAAGTATGGCTAACAGGGCTATCAAACCTATAGTGAAATGCCAATACTAAAGACCACAAAGCAAGACAAAATCCACAGAAGGACAGGGACAAGCAACCCTACCCAAAAATTTTGTTGCTTAGGCTTGTACACGATTTTCTAGAAGAGAAATCCGCGTACTGTACGCGACTGTCCAATACAGCAACCCGCATACACAAACCTCTATATGCGACTGTGTGTCACAGCAACCCACGTGCAGGAGTAAAATTTTTCAAAAAAAGAAAAATTATAAAGGTCTTCAAAACACCACTACAAGTCCAAACCAAGACAAAACACCACAAACTGAATCAAAGCAAAGACTGGGCAAGGATCTATAGGACTGACCCAAAGAAGGCTGGGCTCCCCAGCGGAGTCACCAGTTCTGTTGTTCAGGATTAAACACCCTTGTAACCTAGGGTCTGGGGGTTACCAACTTACTAATAACCTTGCAGACAATCAGCTTTAATAGAGTACAGAAAGGAAATAGGAAGAAATTCTTGACTCACCTGATTACCAACGATTGATCCAAGCTTGATATTCTTCCACTCTACTTCTCTCCAAAGATTCCAGGGATGCACCTCCTTCACCTGCAAAGATCAAATTCTCCAAGTACAATATTATACATGTATATATGCAGAGGTTAGATAAACAATATATCTAGTGCATAATCGAATATATTCATCAACCATAATACATGAAAGAGACTGAACACAATACTAGAAGAAGAATTTTCTTTATTAACAATCAGTGAATGAGATAAGAGTACAACCCAGCTTCTGTGACAAGGAATCCTCTGCAACCAAAGGACTCTGATTTCTACTGCTCCAAGACTTCTGAAGATATACCACCAGCATAACTTTGCTCTCCAAACTTTATTAATTAATTCCCTCCCCAAGGCCTCTATTTATACTTTGGGAAATAGAGTGGTTTCGAAGGTTGAGGAGGTTGAAATAGTTTGGATAGTTAATGATTAGGACCCAACTAATATCCTTTAATCATGATTTATATTTTTTAATGTCGAATCAATATGTACGTGACTATTGATATAGGCAACCCGCGTATGACACGCGAGTTGCTTAAAGGAAACTTGCATATGCTGATGTACGCGGGCTGCAATGGAGATAGTCGCATACAGTACGTGAGTTGTCAATGGGAATAGTCGCATACATACACGATTTTCAATGAGGATAGTCGCGTACGCCATTCAACACTTAGAAAAATAATATGGCAATTTGGTTCAAGGATAAATGCATCTCATGTCATGCCCATCTATAGTGTTTTGGAAAACTTCAATCCTAAGATGTCCTTTTGTGTACCAACATAAGGAATGTCAGCACTCGGACGGAGAAGTGCCATTTGGATTGATAACAACATGGGATATGGTCCATGTTTTGGGATAGGAAGAAAACAACAGAAGAGAAAAGAGATTCGCAAAATAATGGTGGTGTCTAAATACACCTTATCACTTAAGCACAAGAGCATGATCCAAGTGATGATAGACCAAGCGTAAAATCATTTATAAATAGGTTCAGGTAGAATCCCAACCTAAGAATCATAGTACCAAGTTAGTTATAATTATCCATAAAATATGGATCTAAAATCCAAAGTGGACATCATATGACAAGATGAGGGTATAATGGACCATATGTTCCAAACCCCCCCCTGTAAACTCAAAGTGGAGGAAAGAACAAATTATACATAATTCCCATCTTAATTTGATCTGAATTGCAAATACTAATCAACCCTGGAACATCAACAAATCCTCAAAGAAGTCGAAAACAATGTCGCCATTGTCATCAAACTCAATGCATTCATCCAAAATAATCTGCAACACTATTGTCCAAATATAGTCCCATGCGATCTATCAAATAGACAACAAATAACACAATCTAGTCGAGTAATTGATTAACCATAAGTGTAAGAAGTAAGTAGTTTATGTTGAGAAATATAGTTTTTAACCATCTAGCAATCAAGTATTCACAATAGCACTCTCCTAACAAATAATATAGTCGAACATAGTTCAGTTGGTCCAGTCAGTTCAATAAGAAATAGTGAAGTCTACACTAGTTTATTTACCTAATAAAAAGGTCTTGAAATATCCTTTCCTTAAAAAAAATTGAGGGTCAAATAGAAATCATAGAAATAGTAGTTGAAACTTAGTTGAAAAATAAATCCAAATAAAACTCTGGTCATCAGTCACCATTGGTCAAAGGTTAGTTGACGACATTCTAGTCAATAAAGAATAGAATTTCAACACTTCATTTAGTGGGAACAACTAGTTGAAGCTCAATTGACCATGACCATTCCAATCGATATGACAGACAACAACACTATCAATTCGATCCATCAATAAACAACCATCTTCGGTTGGGTCTCAGTTAATCATTCTTTTATGTCCAAGTCTCAATCGATTATTCTAGTTGAGTCTAAGTTAATTATTCTAAAGTAATAAAAAGCATGCAATAGGATAGTTGTATGACGATACAACCTAAGATACGCATCTATATGGAATCCTCAAGTATATGTTCATATTATTCCATGACCATTCATCAATCCAACCACAATCTATCTGAGAAGTTGACACTGGTCCATGATTATGTCATTCACATCTTTTACGTAAAGTTCTAAAAGCATCACTGGTACAAAATGAGAAATTAGTGACTAAAAAAATGACGAAAAAATTGGATATAAATGACTATTTTTTAGTCGGTGACTAATAATAGCTAATTTCCAGTATCTTATAGCTTGACTAACTTAGTCGTATTTAACTTAGTCATTAATTGGTTTCCTTATTAGTCATATATTTGGTCATTGATTTAGTCATTAATTGCCATAATTATGACCAAATATACGACTAAATAAACTACTAGATGATAAATCAAGGTAACCTATTACTAACTAAGCTAAATATGTTAGTCACACTATAAGATATTGGAAATTAGCTACTAATAGTCGTGTATATGTGAATTTTATTTGTTTTCTTAGTCACAAATTTATCATAGAGCACAGAGGAATTGAACCACCAACCTCCTACCTATAAGTCAGGTGCTCTTCCATTGAGCTAGCACCCTTTAAGAATTGAGGTATGAACAATAATTCATTTTACACTTACCCTAGACATCCCATTGGCAATACAACAAGCAAGACTTTTGGTACTACTAGTTTTGACTTTTGTGAATTATCGTATTTAAGATCTAATCAAAATATGTTTTCAAACATTCAAAGGGGTGTACAAAATCCCTATCATTCAAATGACTCAATGGCTAAAGCATTATCCCAACAAATATTTAATGCAAAATATAATTTCTACAAATATCAAATGTGAATGGGTGCATTAAAAACCAAAGAATCCTAGTTCACTCTCCCTTTCCTTATCAAATGTCTCAATGTACTGGTAAATAATAGTTACTGCAATAAGGATTATGTTACCAGAACCAATGGCTCCCATAAAATCATCCATGACAGTAAGAGCACCAATGCACATGCCACCAAAGGCTACAATTGTTAGTATGTAACAATTTAGTTATTTCTGAAGATCAGATTCTCTTGGGCTTGGCATAACCATTTGTTGCTCCTATATTTTAAATGAACAAAATGTTAATTTTGATTTAAAGGAATAAGCAATCAAAAAATGATGGAAAAGTAGATAGCTAGGAACTCTCCTTTTTAATTCCATACCATAAGTTATTTTACCACATCTCTCATAGTGGAACCACATACTTCAATCCATGTATTTCATAACAGTGCACATGGTTTCAGCATAAAATTCAAATAGAAAAGAGAAAAAGAAGCATTTACTGCCATCTCTTCCAAGCTATATACCACCAATAATTTATTTCTCACAATCTCCATGTAAGGAAAACACTTTTTGGAGATAAAAAGTAATATTTATGCAGAATTTGTGGTTCCAACCAATATCAGACTAGTTTTACTTACCAAAACAAAAAACATTGTGTAGACATTTAGATGGAAGGTTAAATGATGTAATAAACTAGACCACCCATAGTAACATACTGACCACTTGATGAGTATTTAGGCTCCTTACACTTGCCCAATATATTAACAAGGAAATTCCCATTGTAATTTTTGTAAAGAAACTACAAAAAATAGAAATCCACATTCCAAACATGCCAAAAATAAATGAAATTGTGTGGATACATATTTCAAATAAATGCATATTGCATATTTACTAAAAGACCAAATGCAAAGATACCTGGGAAATGAAATGAAAATTTGAAACCAAGGATGACTATAGAATAATTGGCATGTTTGCGATATAGAATAACTTGATAGGATATGAATCATGTTTCCCATGTGCATTCTTTGAACTCATAGGAAAAATAACACAAAAACCTTGGAAGTATATGACAATTACAAAAAACAAAACCGTGGCAAGCATGTTTGATGACATTTGGTATATTATGCCAGTAAAATGATTCTAGCAGAACCTTGACCTTGTTATTTCTATTTATCAACAAATAAAAACAAAATGTACCCAGGTTGGCAGGAATTATTAGAAGAAAGTTTTGTTTATTGTCTCTCATCTTCGCTCCACTTTTGGACCCAATCACAAATGCAACACAAATAATGATACAAAAATATCTAGTAGAAATTGGATTTAAAACAATGGTTGGTCAAGATAATATCAAATTGGAAAATTTACATACAAAAGGACAGAGATAAAGTTATAAAGATAAAGAAAGCATCTAAAAAGTAACAATAGATAATTAAAAAAATGAAAGTAAATTATTCTCAAAGCTCTTGTTCCACAAGAAGAATACTTGAATTGAGAACCAAGGGATATCTAAATTGGTTGAACCATCCACCCAAGGCATGTTTCTGACGAGGATGCCATATGTCACAAGGTCAAGTCTAGCCAAGTCTCTCAGGGTTACCACCCACTATTGTAGTTGGTAGTTGAGATTACCTCCATCCAAATATTCTAGGATAGAATGGAAAATCCCATGAGGTTTTGCTTGTTAAAAAAGGAAGATTACTTAGCTTCATGAGTGTAAAAAATGGAACATAAATGAAGATTCAGCTTATTAAGAGCTGACTATGATCTAGAACATTGTGTAACATTTTGCTTGAACACTATCATCAGCAAAGGATATTTCTTAAATGAGGATGAAATGACCATTATTCATTTCTTGCATAAGAAGGATTTCCAAGGATTGTTATGGATTGTCCATGGTGACACAAATTAAGGATTTCCAATATTTATGCAGCAAAGTCAATTTTTTTTCAACCTGCTTAAGATCATATATGTCATATTTTGTTGTCCCATGAAGCTTCAGTTGTATACAATCATATTTTGTAAAACAAGTTGACAATATACGCCATGTCATTCAAAACATTCCTAATGGTACCTAGAATGATAGTAGCATCATCAATCTTTAAAGATAAATCCTATAGTAGTCAAGAAGAAAGAATGACCTTGATTGAGAAAACAACCTACAACCTTTAGGACTTTCGAAGTTAACAAGGAGTAATAAAAATAAATATCAATAAATATGGACCAAACAACTACATACTTGGATTTTGTGAAACTTACAAAACAACTATGATGCCATAATTTTCTGTGTTTTTTCTTGAAAATTGCCTGCAATATTTTTCCAATCACACACCGGTCGGAATCCCTACCAAAAAACAATGGGTGAGGCATTTTCAAGCACAATAGGTTCAAGTAAATAAAGCATTTCTTACATGTTATGACCACTCACAATATGCTGTAATGCATAAAATTTCTTCTCAAGAATTAATTACAAGGGAAGTAGAAATACTGTGTATATGAATTACCACAAGAAATTTGGATGATTCAATGTGATGATAATAGTTTAACATGTGAAAATAACAAACCCAAACAAGGTTCAATAATTGACAATTTTTTGTTTTCCTAGGACCATTTTTGCTGACAAGAAGCATAGGATCACAATGCTTATATCAATACTGCACAAGATGGAATACTATTCTCAAGCTTTTAGTTCATACAACTTTTTGTTGACCATAGTCCAATCAATATATACCATAATAACCTCAACAATAAAAGGGCATTAACATACAACTAAAAATAGTAAATTTGAAAAAAGTCAACATATTGAACATACTTGTTAAGTGTCGCCAAATCTTGAGATGACATAGACAGCTTAACAACCTCTTGATATCTTGCAAAATCTTGAAACAAGGAAATAGTATAATGAAATAACAAAATTAGACAAGCATCAACATCGCCCATATTAATTTCTAATCTAAAATATCATATGTATGAGAATATACCAAACCATTAGGTACTAACAAAGGTGGAAAAGGGAGAAAATCAGGTTAACACAAACAAAATTAAGCAAGTATGAAATATTTTCTCTCTATTTGGATCCTATATGATAGTTTCATATATAACCAACTTTAAATTCTTGAACCAACTAGTTATGTGCAAAACTAGTCTTAAATTCATGAACTGCTGTGTTTCATACGGGACCAACCTTAAATTCTTAAACCATCCAATTTCACATAGGTCCATACATTGTGAGTGGGACCACAATTTTCACCATGAAAATTACAAAAGGTTAAACAAATACTAGACGCTAGTAATTACTGTTAATATTAAATTCTTAGAAGTAAAAGAATAGAAAATTATTTCATGTTCTAACCTTTACTTAAATATTTAACATCACCACTTATTTTTTCAAGATGTTTGAAAATGGTTCCAATCTCATCGGGCTTTATTAGACCCCACTCTGACTTCAACTTACTTAACAGTTTTCAAAATTTCAGGATTGCAATGTTTCCACTAATTTCTATCATGTATGAGGGTATGGGATTGGTATTTAATCAAGAGAATAAACATATGAATATTTACAACAAAAGGATATGCACATGTATAGGTTTCCATGCTAGCTATTGCCAGTCACCCTAACAATTCTTGCTTAGAATACTCAACTTTCTCAACAAACATGTAGTGGTCCTTTTTCTGCAAATGCTAGAGAATCTTAGCAAGGTTGATTTCGAAGGTTGAATTGCATTCAATACCACTAGAAAATAATCCTTCTTTATCATCCAAAGGAAGATATTATCCCATCAAGTCATGACTTCACAAACTACAAGATTCATATACGGCTCGCATGCACCATTCTTTTGGGTGTTGTTGAAACCTTGAGACCAATCCATCTACATGAGTTACCATGGTCTGAAAGTGTCACATTTTAAGTGAATAAAATACACCTCTCTCTAGGAAGGCTTTAAAGGGAATACAAGCCACCTATCTTTACAAACTGCATTACCATGGAATGAAAATTTGTTAGTCTTGCACACAACTGAAGAATTGCCTATATTGTAACCACTATAAGGTGTAGTTTCAAATAGTTGTAACCACTACCTATATTACTCTATGTTGTTTAGTTATTGTCATGTATCCCAAAGTATTTCCTAAAATATTTATGAATGGACTATAGGTGCAGGTTCTATTGTAACATGTCATCCAAGGAAGACATTTTACTATTACCCATATCACCTGCACCAGCTAAAGTTGTATCTTCAAACTCAGATACAACTGAAGTTCCTCCCATAGCTACAGTTTTATGAACATATCACTAGTGGAAAATTAGAGATTAGTGACAAAATACATGACCAAGATCTACATATCAATGACCACTTTTGGTTTGGCGATCGCTGGTGGCTAATTTACGGTCTTTTATTACGCGACCAAAATTGGTCATTTTTATTTTGGTCATTTATAGATTTGTTAGTGGTCATTAATTTGGTCATTAATTTGGTTATATATTTGGATCAAAGACCAAATATATGACCACATTTATGACCAAATTAATGACCACGTGACAAACTAGAATATGACCAAATTTGGTCGCGTAATAAAAGACCGTAAATTAGCCACCAAAACTGTTTTTTGGCCATTGATATGCAAATTTTGGTCATTTTTTGGTCATTTATATCTCATTGTTTGGTCACGTATCTTTCAAGTTTTTGTCATTTTATATGTGAATTTTGGTCATTAATCTCATTTATTGGTCACTAATTTAGTAATTTTTTGTAGTTTTATGTGCGGTTATTATATTTTAGTAGTTGTAATAGTATCCATTATTAATCAATATAAATTTTTAATATTATATTATATTTAAATTAAAAAAGAATCATACTTTATTTATCATCATCTAATACACATGTGAATTATGCAATGTCAAATTAATTAGTTAATTACAAAACTTATAAATAATATAAATTACAACCATATAAGTTTTAAACCACACAAATTATATTATATGAAATGTCAAGTATGACAATAAATATGAATTTTCTCAAAAACTATCTCCATATAACTTTACATGAAAATCATCCAGTGCATCGATGACTTTTCAAAATATAACAATGGCTAAACCATCCCACTTGTACTTGGATGCTAAGCCATACTTAAATCCCACGACAGCTTCAAAACCATACCTAGCAGCTTGAAACCCTCAACAACAGGCTCTTCATACTCAATGGCTCACTTTTTGAGTTATATATATGTGCATGTGCTTCTGTATCTGCACTACACATGCTTCTGAGCTTTCTGAGCTTTATAATCTTTATATCTGTGCACGTGCTTATGTATCCACGCTGCAGCAGCCTCTTTCCTCATGTTGTTATAAATCTTGCGAGTAAGGTTACCTAAAAATAACACATATTAAGCAATAATTTTTGTTGCTCGCTAAAAAGAAAACAAATAACTGAAAAATGTATATAGTAATTTCACAAGATTTAACATGGAAAAAATAAACAATTCCAACAAACAACAGGTGTACTCAAAATGCATAAACATTTAGAACTAGCAAACCTACAAATATATGAACATGAAATATCTCTCCATAAGGCTTGAAGATCAATGGAAGCATTGCGTAAAGCAAGAAATTCTTTTCGAGCAATATATAAACGAACTTTGCACTAGATATTTTTTGTCGAAATTCCCAATACCTCGGTTCTTCTAACATCTAACTCAGCCATTTGACCCGCTCTGAAGAAAATGCCTAAAATAACATCAACTCGTGAAATTACGCCATTTTGTCCAAAAAAAATGAAGAGAAATACATTGAGAGATGGTCTAGACTCAAAAAAGGAAGCAAACATATACGCTAATCACAAGGTTTGTTGTAGTGTTCTACCTCTCTATACTTTTATTATTTTTATTATTTTAGTTATATCTTAGATATATATTTTCTCAAAAGATGCACATAACGCATGCTGAGTTGACTCGGTCTCATTGACCGTTATTTTTATCATTCAAGGGCACTAATGCAATTTCTCAAATTATTGTATAGACTAATAAAATAGAGATGACATGTTTTGCAAAATGATGAACTCTTTAAGAATATCATATTTGTGAATATCAAATAATTTACAATGTATTTTTTTGGAAATTCTACTTACAACTATACTTCAATTAAGTGTCCGACTATGGGGGGGATTTTCATGTCGTCAAAATCACATACCTGCTCTCTCCTCCTTAGCTCGGCCTCCTTTGCTTCCAATTCCCTCCCCCTTTTTTTAAATCCTGCAATAAAGGTTAAAAGATATTTAAAATATTGCATCATAGAAAACACAAAGAAGGAAACTAAAAATGAAATACAACTGAGCCTCTCCTTTCTTTTACAATCCTATAATCCTCCAAACATAAAAGTTAAAAGAGATAAAATATTTCATCATAGAAAACTCAACGAAAAAAAATAAACTGAAAGAAATAGTTGATCCTACAGTACATGTAAATACATACTTTTGTTGTCCCAAGGGGTATGTCTACATAGATGAAGTTTGATGGTTCAGGTGGAAAAGGTGAAAGCCTAGAACCTGCAACTGATGGAACACTTCCAACATGATAAGAAGTCAAAGTAGTTTTCAACTAACTTAGAAACCAGTATCTTGTTGAAGTAGTAATGAATAAAACAACATGGCATCCATAAAATAAAATAAAATAAAAACTCAAATAATATTTTCTTCACATGAATTGGAACACAATCCTCGCAACTCTGTATTTTACCTGTATCACGTAAACTATGCATCAATAAAGTTGTAATGAAATTAAAATAAAATATTCCTTACTATCATTGCTATTTCTCTCCTTGCATATTTTTCTCACATTTACCCTAAATACCTCATGTACAAGCCACAGGTTGCAAGATTTCTCATCGGCCAAGTTCAGCTTTGCCCTTGTTAACTCTAATTCAAAGTTGATTATTGTACCCTGAGCTCTCCATGTTTGCTATCTATATTATTGGAGGTATTAATGCAAGATCCATTTTAGTGTTGTTGGAATAATCAACCCATAGTTTACCCACTTAGACATTAATTTAATTATTTTTGTCTTATTAGCCTAGTTCATGTGTGCCACCTTGTGCAAGTTGTCTTTTACCTATCCATAGTGGTCAAACTTGCCTTATTT